>OZ012541.1:48327968-48859362 GCA_963935595.1 Schoenobius gigantellus
CGAACCTTCCTCTTCAGTTCATCCCACACGTGCTCAATGGGATTAAAGTCAGGGCTGAGCGCTGGCCAGTCCAATGTGGCAATACCGATTTCTTCGAGGTATTCCGTTGTAACACGGGCAGTGTGACAACGAGCGTTATCGTGCATAAAGAGGAAGTCATCAGCGATGTATCCCGCATAGGGAACGACATGTTCCAGGAGAATATCGGAAATGTACCGTTCCGAAGTTAGACCGCCTCCTCGTCCCCCGCCAGGCACGAAAACAAGCTCGGTTTTACAATCGAAGGAAATGCCGGCCCACATCATACAAGAGCCGCCCCCATAAGCCACTGTTTCAGCGACACAGCACTGTGCAAATCGCTCCCCAGGCCGCCTGTAGACCCGTCCTCTTCTGTCGCTACCGTGCAAACACATCCTGCTTTCGTCGGAGAACAGGACTTGCCTCCATTGCTCAACCTCCTAATCAAGATGGGTGCGAGCAAACTGAAGGCGTGCTTGTCGGTGAGCTGCCGTGAGTTTCGGGCCTGTGGCAGGGCTTTTTGGAGTCAGATTCGCTTGCTTGAGTCGTCGACGAACTGTCCACTCGCTGGCTGCTACCCCACGAACATCTCGGAGCTCCTGTTGGACGTCGACACCAGTCAAATGCCGATTTCGGAGAGAGGTTGACACGATAAAACGGTCATCCCTCTCCGATGTGCACGGACGCCGTCCAGATCTTGGTCTCGGGATAAATCCACCAGTCTCCCGAAAGCGCTTATAAACTTTCGAAACATAGGATTGGCTTATGTGGAGCCGACGAGCGACAACCCGCTGGCTGAGCCCTTCTTGCAATAGGGCTACGATTTGTGCTGCTTCTGTAGGTGTTGTCTCCATTGTCGTACCAGGTAAAGGGTCAAAAGTGGCGGAGATGTGTACCGGTCAACGTGTGAAAGTCGATTGATAAAGAAAATCCGATAACAGGTGCTTTTATAGGGGGTCAATAGGTCGCAACTCGTGACGTATCAAACAATTGAAACACGTCTTTTTCGATACACCTTCACTTAATGCGGAATGGCTCCATAAATACTGGCTTGTTTTTAATGAATTCGGTATCAGTTTAAAAGTAAAGAGTTGAACCTTTAAAATGATGTCATTTTTACGATTATTAAAAAAGTATTAACTACTCAAGATAACGCGCAACCAATTTCAAGTATAACTGATTCCAAACATTTGCTCGCGAGTGTAGTACATAGTATGAAAGAATGTCATGATGATACTTTACGATTTACCTCACTATCAGTTCATAACATAGAAGACGCCACACATTGGCTGGTTGCAAATCGTTCAACAGAATGCAGATGCTGATTGAGTTTATAAACACCATTAACATTAGATGCTGAAAATATAAAATTGCCATTAATACATACATCGTTTTTCAAATATGCATCACATTTCTCATCGTCAAATATAATAACAAATCCTTTTTAGTCATCTTACTCATTGATAACAAATTTGCAGTTAAATTAGATACACATAACACATCTGGAATTGTTTTCCTACAATTATTCTCCAAAACAACCTCAACATTGCCTACCCCACAACTCATAATTTTGTCATTATTGGCTATTGTAACACAAGAGTTATTACAAATGGAAAAATTTGTCATCCAATCTTTACGCATGAATATGTGAGAGGTGGACCATGAATCTACTAAACTAACCGCAGTCAGCACTGCTAACTGAAGTGGTGGTTGATGCCAATTCATTTGTCTTGTTTGATATTTTGGGACACTTGGGTTTGATGTGAACAACAACTCTACAATAATTACATGTTAGAATAATTTTCTTATAAGGTTCTCTTTTGCTTGAAAAGCATAATGTTTATTTGATTCACTTCTCCTGAAGTCCCCTTGCATGAGGCGCTGTTTGACAACTTCAGATGTCAATTTACTGCAGCCATGTGTTCTTTCCAGGGCCATAATTAATGGGTTATATTCCTCTGGCAATCCAATTAACATTATTTCTGCTAATTCACTATAATCTATAGCTGAACCCATATCCTCTAACTGCCGTACTATAGATATTATGTCATTCAAATATTTTCCAACATTGTTATAATTTAAAAAATTAATCTTATAAAGATTTCTTTTCAGAAACAGCCTTCGGCTAATACCATAATTTTCGCAAGCAATTCTCAAATTGTTTCATGCTTCATTTGCTGTACTTGTACGTTTTACATGTGGATGACATCATGTTGCAATATGCAAAAATATTTTTGCATGATTATGCTCTTTGATCCCAGTCCCAAACCCAAAGGCCACAGTCTGTAAGAAGACATTTCATTTGAAGCTCCCACTTCTCATAATTACGAGCTCCTTCTTTTTTTTCTATAGGAATAATTGCATTCAGGACATTGCTTACATTACAAGCGGAAATCGAGACATTGCTCGTGGTGATAAACGCAGAACTTGATGAATCACGATCGGCAGACATTTTTGGAAAATTCTATGGACCTCTATGGACAACCCTTAATAGCATATGCATATATCATAGTTGTTTTGATACTTTTTATAACTACAACAAATGACATTCTGACTCATGTAGATTACAGAAAAAATATTGCTGCAAGTATAATGAGGAAATACAATCTGGCCACTTTGGTGGCGAAAGGCATTAGATAACAATGCATACTTGCAGGAGTACTTTACTTGCGCAATGGTAATGAAGGATATCCTGTATCTTTTTGTTCTTTATCTAACGATATGACACAATTACTGTTTGGGCACACTTAAAACCCATATTTAACTGAATTAAAACACAACATTTACTTGTTTCCCGATTACATATGTTGAGTAATGGGCCTGTTAATCAATATAAAAGTAAATTCATGTTTGAAATGGTGTGTCGCCACATGAAAGATCTCTATCCAGAAATTATACACTTTTCATGGCATTATTCTGAACGCGGGCACAGTAAGGTTATGCCTGACAGTGTCGGCGGAACCCTGAAACGGACAGGTTATAAGTCATGATTTCGTAGACCTGAATTCATTGAAATTTATCATTCAGACAAGGTGTCTTTCTATTTTATTGTTTGAAGTTACCACAGCAGCTATTACACTGATGGATGATCTCATAAAACAGTCCGGAACTATTCCTACATTTCGGGGAACAGAAAAAATAGGCCAGTTCGTATTTTTGCAAACACTTTACAATGCAGAAGACTTTCATGCATAGATTGCAAAATAATAATATATCCTAACGACGGTAAATATATCCTTTATCTAGCTTACTCTATTGGCAATAAAAGGCTTCCAGCGAGCTTGATCTCCCTGTAGCCAACTTAATACCACCATAGAGTCGCACCAACCATACAATAATATCTTGTAGTTAATATAACACTCCGTTATCTTTTTTGTTTGCTCTACATAATTCTAACCTAGGTAGTGATACGGTTTTGTTATGTGGTACAAGTTTTGTTTTCGCCGCGATTCGAACAACCGAATAATTGGAGTTATTTTTTATTCTTGCGTAAACAACTTCTGCGTACGCTTTAATGGATGCGTCACAGAATCCATGAAGCTCTATGATCGAACCTTCTGTACTGCCAATCCACCTTGGTATTGTAAAATTTTTTATATTTTCACTATCCTCTTTTAACCTGCACCACTTTTTTGTGTAGTATATGCTACTAATGTCGTCGCTGCGCCTGTCCAGTTCCACTTGTGATTTTTGCTAGGTTTTGGAAAACAACAAAAAACGTTTTACTGAAGAAATTATTAATTATATTAAAAAAACAGTATTATAGAATCAAAAACATTTATTAAAAGTATGCATATACCACAATTGGTATTGTAATATCAAATGCTTAATGAGATATAATTTTTTTATCAAAAAGCGCACATAACTGTTTTGGCACCGTTCAAAAAAATTATGTATGTGCATTATTGCACATATAGGATTTTGTTATTTCCGATTATATCAAATATCGGATAACATTATGTGAATCTTTGGTGTTTTATAGTACTGGCTAAATACAATAACAATTTATTAGACTCTATATGTACTATACTTAAACACTATCTATATGTACTATACATTTAGTATTAATTTTAAACAACTAAGTTTAATTAAAAAATAGAAAAAAATAATAGGTAAGTAGGGTACCTAGCTACTTAGTTCCTGTAAGTATACTTATTATTGCAGTGATGTTTGATAACAATATATCATTAATATCACAGGCTTCTGAACCTTAAACTACTGAGTATCAACAGTCTTAAACCTAATGGGCGAATGAATATGCTAGCTATTCTACTGCTTTTAGGAACTTTGCCATAATATCACAATTACAAAACTCTTACAGAAAAACACAAAATTGTGTATAAAAAGATATCCAAATTAGAATAGATTACATACTAAATTGACCAGTCTCACTGAAAGGTAGATACTTATATTAGTTGTACTGCAGATTATCATAAAACGAATGGTAATCTCGGTGCATAAAAGGTTTTAATGACTGCAAACTATCATATTTAGTTTTATCAATTTTTCTGGGTTCATTATAAAGCTGATTGGGACACGACCTTATAGTGGTGGACGTTGTGGTAGGATTTGCCAATCATCAGGATGACGAAGCATGTAGTACACATTTCCGTCTTTATAGAAAAGAGCTCGTATATCTGTAACAGTCGGATCTCCAGCCTCTTTACCTGGACGTATTGGATCTAGACAAATATTTTCCTCATAATTCTTAAAGAAAGTATAGTCGACATGGTGGACATGATAAGGTTGCTTTGGCCTTGCTTCTCTCATACGGCTGATGTATACACTTGGGGAATAAATTGGAGGACGAACCTTTTTCAAAGGTCAAAGGACTAGTCAAATCACTTTCAGACGAATAATTGTCAATTTCTTTATTATTACTATTTAATCTGAAAATTCCTGTACTTTCATCTAGGTAGTAGTCTAGGTAGTAACTTCTATGTCTGTTGCTGGATTTTGGTAAGATTCGTAATCATTATAGTTAGAATTGATTCCTGAAGTAGTTGGATATGCTGGGTCGTAGCTGCTAGACATAAAAACGTCTGAAGATGATAAGTTTTCTTCTTGATTCTTTCTCTTATTTCTTGTAGCCAAATCAACCAATAATTGTGCTCGTGATGTGTTGTGTAAGTGTGATGTAGAAGAAGCCATGTCGCCTGAAAAAAGTAGCGTAGTTAGGTAATGTAGCTAGGTATTTATAAGCCACAAAATATCAGAAGACAACTCGCAAGCACTTGTAGTATAAAGATTTTCCAAGATGGATAATTTTATGTATGTTTAAAAGGGGAAAGGGAGGGGGAATTGGAAGGGGAAGAATATGACTTTTCCATCTTAGGACACTAGTGCCCACTTTCACCAACGATACCTAATTTTTTATTTATTTTTATTTTTAAGGTTTTAAGAGACCATTTACTAGAGAAACGGTCTCTTAAACCTGTTATAGGACTCTTAAAAATTAAGTATATATATGTAAATATGGGCAATAAGTACCTTAAACCAAGTGTCTGCAAGTTGTCTACTGGTTTTTGGTGGCTCTTTCTACATTAATAATCGTGAATATGTAGGTACTTAAGTAGATACAATATAGCCATAGAGGTATTAGGTATATACGTAGGTAAAATGTGAACAGGATAGGTTAGGGTTATACAGTAAAATTTAGCTAATTTAGGGACCTAACTTTATGTTCCCTTACATTTTTCTTAACATCAAACACAACGTAGGTAGTTCCTGAGATTCGTGCTTATAAACATTTTTATCAGCCAAGTAATGATTTAACGATAAACTCAACTACCTATCAGTTTTACTCATCTAGGTACTCACCATTAAAACACATTTAAATATAGTTATTACAAATCATAACATTTTGAATGACACAAGAGCGTTAAGAATTTTTTTCTAGGTTAAGTCAATAAATTAAACTTAAAAGGCTAAAATAATACGTCAAAAACTTTTATAAATGTATCAAAAACAATAACAATATGAATCATAAATAATGTACTTACCGACATTTATGTATTTTCCTCTTTAAACTATTTTTTATTATTTGTTTACATCACACACTGATCATGACTGCCGCGCTCACCAAGCGACGACGACACAAACACGAAACCCTTATGTGCATAACCGCACATGCCGGTTTTTTCAAACGGTCGCAACACATGCGGAACTTGTTAAAACTAGTTTCTAGTTAAAATTTTACAAAAGGGATTTTACTGACACATAAAGTTCGCGCCATAGATTAATTTGACGTAAAAAACGAAAAATCATAAAATACACATATGGAATTTGTCAGGCGCAGCGACGGTATCGTCCCATTTTAACTTGTCTTGCCAAACTATTTGGAATATAATTTTAATTTTGTAACTACGGGTGCAAACTATCCCAAAGGATCAAATATTTTTGAAATATCTCCTAGTAACATTCTCTTGGTAATATTATTTGATGAGTGAAATTTGATATTGTATTGAAAAATAAAGTTATCGCTTTTCGAGTTCCATTGAATTCACAAAAACGGTGAAGTGTGAGTTTGATAAAAAAAATCATATATTTTTCCTTCTGGCACTGGCTGCATTGCATTTTTAACCGACTTCAGAAAGAAGGGGGCTGTCAATTCAGTTATGTTCGCTACTGTGGAAATTTACTGGCGGTCCGGTGCTTTTTGAAAGAATCGACTGGAACAGATGTAAGGGTGTTTGCCTTGGTTTTTTGGTGTGTCGTTTATATAGATAATCTAATTTTGTACAAATTTTAGACCTCCGTTTCAACCCCGTAGAGGGTGGTTTTTGAAAAATCCATTCTTTTTGCACTGGCATAAATCTCCAGCCTAAATCAAAATTTGGAAATCTTAACTTCAAAACTGACGGACTTTCATACAAACTTTCATCCCCATTTTACCCCCTCAGGGGTGGAATTTCCAAAAAATCTTTCTTAGTGCACCCCTACACCTCACGAGGAACCTACGTGCCAAATTTGGAATCTCTAGGCACAGCCCAAACCACTGGGGGTTTGGGCTGTGCGTTGAAATTATCAATTTTCACATTTTGATACCCCATATCCCCCTTTTAGGGGTTGAAATTTGGAAAATCCTGAAACAGGTGTTAACTTATTTATCGATTGGAGTACTCATGTGAAGTTTCGATTAAAATAGAGCAAGTAATCTGATTTTCCCATACAAACTTTGGAGCCCTTTTTCAACCCTTTAGAGGGTGAATTTTAAAACCTCCTTTCTTAGTGCACCCCTTCACCTCATAAGGAATCTACGTGCCAAATTTGGAATCTCTAGGCCCAGTGGTTTGGGCTGTGCGTTGATATTATCAATTTTTACACTTTGACACCCCATATCCCCCTTTTAGGGGTTGAAATTTGGAAAATCCTGAAACAGGTGTTAGCGTATTTATCGATTCGAGTACTCATGTGAAGTTTCGATTAAAATAGAGCAAGTAATCTGGTTTCCCCATACAAACTTTGGAGCCCTTTTTCAACCCTTTAGAGGGTGAATTTTAAAAAATCCTTTCTTAGTTCACCCCTTTACCTCATAAGGAATCTACGTGCCAAATATGGAATCTCTAGGCCCAGTAGTTTGGCTGTGCGTTGATATTATCAATTTTCACACTTTGACACCCTATATTTCTGTTGAATCCTGTTGAAATTTGGAAAATCCTGAAATAGGTGTTAACTTATTTATCGATTGGAGTACTCATGTGAAGTTTCGATTAAAATAGAGCAAGTATTCTCGTTACCCCATACAAATTTTGGAGCCCTTTTTCAACCCTTTAGAGAGTGAATTTTAAAAAATCCTTTCTTAGTTCACCCCTTCACCTCATAAGGAACCTACGTGCCAAATTTGGAATCTCTAGGCCCAGTGGTTTGGGCTGTGCGTTGATATGTCAGTCAGTCAGTCAGTCAGTTTCTTCTTTTATATATACATATATAGATTGTTCACGAGATAAAAAGAAATCCATTTGGAATGTTCCCAATATTTCGGAACAAGATTCGACACTATTAATGCCTGTTAACTTTACGATTTCGTGAGATAATTCGGGTACTTTATTTAAACTTGAAGATTTTACGAGACTAATGCTTGCACCCGTATCAATTAAAAAACTTAAGGGATTAGTCGAATAGATAGACTTAAGATAAATATGGGGTAATTGTATTTTCTTTATTTTTAAACTAGTTCCGTAAATAGGAATCGGTGTGACGTCATCACGTGACGTATTCAATAAAATTTTGGAATTAGTGTTATTAGACTTAAAATTTTGATATTGAGATGTGGAAGGTTGACCTTCACCTTGAGAATCAGTGGTTAAGTTATTATCACGCGATTTAGTATAAGACTTAGTTTTATTTTTTGACTTAGTACATGAATTAGAATATGACCTCGTATTATAATTATTTTTAGATTTAGCATTAGAATTAGAATAAGATTCAGTGCGATCTTGACTCGGATGCTGTGACCGAGATGAGGAGATAGTAAAAGATTCAGTGGATTTGGTAACATTTTTATGACTCAGCTATTTTGAGTGAGATGTAGAATTTTTAAACGATTCAGTGGATTTAGTATACATATGACTCGGAGTCTGTGCCCGATATGTAGATTTAGTATGATTTGGTTGACTCAGCAACATCGACTGAGATGTATTTTTATTACAAGATTCAGTGATCTTAGTATTTATATGACTCGGAGTCTTTGCCCGAGATGTAAAATCAGATTCAGTGGAATTGTTTGAATGACTCAGTGATATTGACTGAGATGAATTTTTTATTTGACTCGGTGACCTTGACTGAGATGCATTATTTATTTGATTTGGTGACTTTAACCGAGGTGCATTTTTAATACAAGATTTAGTAGATTTTGTATGACTCAGCTGTTTTGGCTGAGATGAAGATTTTGCAAAAGATTTGGTAGATATAGTAACATGTTTTGTGTCATTTACGCTACTCGATTTCGGCAGACACGTGACCGAAATCTTATTTAGTTTAAATTTTCGTCGCGGGACTCGAACCCCGACTGGTAAGCAACACAATATGTTTTTACTGCGTTTGCAGAGGCAGGTCGTGACGACGGGTAAGCGCGTTGCGCTTGCGTTGCATTCTCACGCCTTTGCATGTTGAACTGACGCTTACGACACTTATCTATAGTGTGACCTATATTTTTACAGTAATTGCAAGTTAAAGGTGTATAAGATTTAGCATTATAATTTATATTATAAGATTTATGATAATGGGATTTAGAATAAGGCTTTTTATTTTTTAAGTAGCAATTAGATGAACTGTGTCCTGTTTTTTGACATACGGAACACTGTTTATTAAATTTGAAAGATGAGTTAGATTTAGTAAGATTGAAAATGTTTTCTTCTTCAATAGCATGCTGTACCGCCTCGTTTAATGTCGTAGGATTTCGGCATCTGACTATACTAGAGATAGAACTATTTAAACCCAACATAAAAGTAGTAAGGGCTAGGTCTTCCATAGCTGCAATTCTACCAGGAAGCTCTTTTTCATCGGTACAGTTATAATGAATATCAGAGTGTAAACGAGTTAGTATGTATTCTACTCTTAAAGAATATTTGGTAACATCTTCTCCAGATAACTGTTTGCAATTTTGGAGATATAGTAATAAATGTGTGGCGTGTTTTTCTCGCCAAAAGTTTGTCGTAGAAAAGATTTTAATTTATCCCATGAATGAAATATTCTTAAACTACAAGCTGTTTGAGCTTTGCCTTCTAATTGTGCCAAAATAAATTTTGTTTTGATAAGGTTTTATGAATTTAGTTAAAAAATTAAGTGTGACCTTGTCCGACATTTCGGCTTTTGGAGTTAGCATTTGCTATGCTACACAATAAACTTGAAATAGTAATTACACAAAAATTGTAAATATAACAATATAGTAAATATAGATCTTAGTACAAAATTTTGCAAAATTAGAATTACGTAAAAGTTGTAAAAATACAAAAATATGAAATTTGTAAAAATAGACAAAATATGAAATTGTAAAAATAAATTGTATAAAAATTTGTAAACACTCACAGTAAAATATCAATAGTTTCATCACGAAAATCGTCTGACTTTGAACTTGAATTAAAAGTTCTCTTCAGTTCTGGAAGCTGGAAGCTTTTCTTGTTGTGTTACGACGCGCAATCTTGAACTTGAAGAAATGATGCAGAGGATTCGGCGAAGATTCAGCGATGATACAGCGGACTCAGTGAAGATACAGTGGATACAGTGAAGATTCAGTGGATTCAGTGAAGATACAGCGGATTCAGTGGTGGTGAGTTAGATCCGTGGTGCGGGCTCAGACCAAGGCAAACTCGGCTGAGGCTGACCGTCGACCTGGGAGATGCGGTGGTGCGGGCTCAAGCTGATGAGCTGAGGCTGACCGTCGACCAATGAAGCGGTGCGTGGTGCGGGCTCTGGCTGAAGACCGGAGACTGATCGTCGACCAATGTGTGGAGTGTGGCTGATGCAGGCTCAACCTTAGGCTGAGGCTTACTGTCGATCAACACGAGACGCTACGGGAGCCTAGATAGACACAGGGACTTCAACTGAAGCCACTTACAGTATCCCACTTCTGACACCAAATTGTTAGGAGGCCGACCCTGTTGGTCTTTTTAAAAAAAATCACCTTTGCTGAATCAATCAAACTGCCTTTATGAGGTGTTAACTACCGCTTTCCGCGAGTGCCCGAATCTAACTGACTGTGGAGCTCTCTAAGTAGCTACCAAGTAACATGAAATGCAGAGTTGCGGAATGGCTTGAGATAGAAATGTAGAGTAATCACGATGGACCCACTAACTAGGGATGTAACAGTACGTAGACTGTATCTTTTTAGGACTTTCATGTTTATGCATAGGGAAGCCTCAAAATGCTTATATTTAAAGATCTAGTTGCCAGGAGAATCTTTAAGGTCCTGTAACTTCAACTAAAACGGCTTTTGCTCGGCGCATGAAAACATTTATATTTCCTCGCATTTAAAGCAAGCTAGTCAACGATTGTAACTTGAAACAAGCTCAGTTTTACGAGGCTAAAATAAAAATGATGAGTCATTTATTGACCTGGAATTACAAACAATCCGAGGAAATATTAAGGGTCCTTGCATCCTTGAAATTGATATGCCTTCACGTACACTTCACTTATTCACCCACTACACTACACATACACACTTACACACACACACACATATTACACTGAGAAGCGCTGTATTTTATTCTGTTAATTTATGTTAAGTACTTCTCATATATTTAAATTGATTCAAAGTAAGTTAAATATGCACATTGTGTCTCACTAGTTATTATTATTATTTTTGTTATAACCAGTAAGTATGTCACTATTTCCTGTTACTTGACAACCACAAGTAAGGCCTTGTGTGGATGTTACAGTGATGTCTATTTGTGAAATTACGGCTGTGTTTTGGTAAATAAATATTTATTATTAAATTAGGGTTTCTCAATTCACCAAAAAGATTTCATTCACTAAAAAGATAAAAATAAAACTATTTTACAAAAAATAAAAACCGACTTCAAAAACACTGAAAAGTTTCTTTTTTTCAATTTATTTATTTCAGTACAGTATGTACAGTTTATTGACGAAAGAAATGCACTCATTTATTTTTTTAAATGTAAATACAAACTACTTACTTACTTTCTAAGAATTTTGATAAAATTATGGATCAAGAGCATATTCTGGGTATTAAGAGACTTGCTTGTCGTAGTTTTCTAATAGCCAGTCTATTATTAATTTTTTAAAAGTTATTATACTTGTACATTTAATGTTAACATCCAAGCTATTAATTATTCTTGGCACCAGATACAAGAGAGTTATTGTTCCATAATAATTATGTGCACTGATTTCCTCAAACTGTTTACGAATTGCAAGTTCTTAATTTAAAACTACTAATTTTGGATTTTAAAAAACATTTTCCTGAGTAATGTTGATCCACTGCTAAAGGATACTTAATTTTTTCGTGAATAAGAAGAATGTGACACATATTTTCTACTGTTCCAATTTTCATTAATATCATCAGTAAAGGAGATTGGCGAAATCGGGCCTAGCACCCACTTTTGGGCAAAGTCTGATGCCTGTACCCACAGGCCTGATGCCTGTGGGTACAGGCATCAGACTTTGCCCAAAATTAATAACTTAATTTTTACTGTTTAGGCCGAAATTACTAGTAACTGATTCAACGAGGAAACAATTATTTATTTTTTAAATGGAATACTGACTTCCTTCCATAGAAAACAAGAGCAAAACAGTCGACACAAGAAATTATTATTATTAAAAATGTATCATCGATAAGAAATAATCGATTATAATTTTTTGAAATGACGATATTTAGATCGGCTAGATGAAATAAAAATTAGCTAGTAGTAAGGCATCTTATAAAAATAATATACGAAATCCCTTTTATGAATCTGTCTAGACTGCAGTTATTTTAGCAGTTATAAGGTGTAGTTATTACAATTTTTGCCACATTTTACTAATTGACTGGTAGAGAATTCCTTAAGAATTAAATCCGTCTTTTGTAAACCACTGTTGCTGTTGTTATGATTAAGAATATTTAAATAAATAAACTTCTCTTTTAACAAGTGTTCAAAGGTCCACCAAGACGAGGATAGTTTTGCGCCGGTGATAGATTATCGCAAGAAAAAATACACAATGGTCATCCTAAGCTACATAATATGCAATACGTATAAAGGTGACAATCGTCTTGCCTTTTAATTTCCGATTCCGGGTAAAGCAATTCGAACAAATCTCGCACGAATTTGAATTAAATGACTGATGATGATAGTAAATTGAGTAATCGTATGCGAATATTGACATCCCTTTGACACCCGACGGTATACGATAGTGCGGATAATTTTTAATAATCTCAATGCCACGCAAATTCATTTTTCCGAATGCAACCGACGACGATCGGTCGTACAGTAAGCTCCCATTCAAGCTATACATTTACACTAAGAAAACCGCCACTATTACGAGCGACATAAGAACGGTCCAAAGGTCAAACAGTAAGGTCAAACAATATATATATATAAGGAGCTTACTGTAAGAGATGTGTACTTCCACGCAGCGATGCCCGAGTCGCGTTGTGACATGTTAGTGCCTCGAATCGAAGCTGCAAGATGGCCGCGTTTTTTTCCACCTGCACTGGCACCTGTAAGTACTTTGTTTTATTGTTTATTGTTGTGTTTTGATTATTATTTTAGTTTTATCTTATTATTTAAACATCAATCCAATCAAATAAAGACTATTTCTGGTAATTCGTTTTGTATTTTAGGATTAAATTTGAACTTAATTTCGAGTAGTACGATCGTAGTCTTTCGGTTGTAATTCGAAAAATTGAATTAGACTCATTTTTTTTGTTATATGTAGAATAAAACTTGGTATTGTGGCTAAGTAGTTGTTTATTTTTTTATTTTAGTGAATCGTATTTCTTATGACCGTATCCTGGAGCTCCTTGGCGATGGAACTGAGTCAGATATCGAAGAGTTCCATGATGAAGAAGACTTTGAAACAGAGCCGCAAGTTCTTGCTGACCTGGCAGGCGAAGACAACAATTTCGAAGGTTCAGACGATGAAGTGGAACCTGAACCTGTGACTCAGGTAACAACATCAAATATGAGATGCTCTTGTTGTACTAATTCGCGTCAAATTGGGAGCCGAGGGCGTTCTCGTGACAGAACTTCCCAGCGAATGCAATCACGCAGAGCACGTTCTTGTACTGCTTCAGCTGACGATACTTGTATTGTTTCAAGTCACAAAAACTTAGACTTAGCCTTAAAAAATTTGCAAGCTGAATTCACATTGCTTTTGAGGTGGTCCCATGATACAGGTCTTGTGCTCAACACAGAAAAGACTAAACTCATGTACATCAGCAGTAGTCATAATAGGAAGCATGAAAATGTGAAACTTATAGCACATAGTCACAAGTGCTTACACACAAACCATCAAAAATGTTCATGCAGTTCTATTGAACTTGTAAATAAACAAAAATATTTAGGATTAATAATCGATGATCGTTTCAAATGGGTAGATCACATTCACTCTGTATGTGACAAGTTGCGTGCAATCTTGTCCAAATTTGTATTGGTCAAAAATAAAATTCCATATTCTATACTTTTGCAACTATATAAAATGCTGGGAGAAACTATTATAAATTATGGCATAACAAGCTATGGTAGGACTTGTAAATCAAATTTGGACCTTATATATAAATTACAACTACGGATTTTAAAAGCAATAGTTCCATCTAAAATTAAAACACGATACCGAGATAATGTATTTAAATTGTTTCATCACTGTAACATATTGCCCGTACATGAACAAGTGAAGCTTAATCTACTTTTAGAAAACTATTTCAATAACACTTTTTATAATGTAAAAAAACATTGTAAGCAAACACGTAGTGCATCAGTGGTTATGTTAAATGTCCCGCTATATAATAATCTATATGGAAGACAATTGTTACAGTTTCAAATACCTAAATTAATAAACGAATTACCATCATCAATTAAAAATCAAATAAATGAAATAAATATTAAAAGAGTAATAAAAAATCATTATCTATCTCTAATAATAAAATAAAATAAACACAAATAAATAAGAAGTAAATATGGCATTATTCAAATAAATATTCAATATATAATAAAGAGGTAAAAAAGTGATTCTTCACTAGAGAATCACGGCCCGTGTGTACACAGTTTTTGTTCCTATTGTGGTGCCGTTATCTTGTTTAATGTAACCGGGCGTGTAGAGGGTAAGAGCAAAAATAGCGTAAGTAGTTGTTTCATATCCACCCACCTTGCGAGTCTGTCAATGTTGATGTTGTGTGTAAATATTGTAAGATTAATGGTGAATCCCAGTGTTCGGTAAAACCTAAAAAGGTTTATGTAGCACTGTGTTATGATAAAAGTAAAGTATAATAATTGTGATAATAAAAAAATAATAAAAAAAAATAAAGCTACTCGGCGAAACTGTAACGTTGCAATATATAACATATTTTTACTATGTATTCGTTATTTTTATAATATATATCTACGTTTTCTTAGTAAATACAACAAAATTTTGACAATATTAGGTATAGAAATAAGTATGGTTCTCGAACCCTTTGCATTTAAAAAATAAAATAAAAATAGCAATGTTGCGTTGAGGAGGCTTTAGGGAGAGGATTTTTGGCGGGAAAGAGAAAACTTATTTTAAAATTTGAAGTTTCTTTTGAGAGAATTGAAGTTACACATTTTATTTGCTATTTTTTGTCAAATATAAAGCTTGCATTTTATGTTTTAAAGCCGTTTATAAGTTGTTTCATAAACGCAAGTAATTTTTATTAAATCTGTCAACATTGAAAGGTATGTAAAACAAAAAAAGATTAATAAATATAATAATGAATTTAAATAGCGTTAGTACGTTGAGAAGTAGTCAATTTAGTATTTTCATTACATTTCAGTTAGAAGAGTAAATCTTTCAACCATTTCAACACTAAAACTCGAATAGCTGCAGACTTTTATCAACAAAAGATTTTTCCAAACTAAGCGTTTGGTATATAATACTACGGGTATGTATTTTTATGCTTGACTGGACAAATGCATTAATGTAAATTTTATTAAATATCTAATTTAGGTATCGCATAGGTATGTATATAGAAAAAATGATTGTCTTTTAGGTAGTGGAAGAGGAGGGCGATTTTAAATATTCTGGATTCTGCCGATATCTTATCTTCGATGTCTGTCTATGGGCGTTTAATTGGCGGGTGGATACTTATATGCTGAAAATTACACGCTTGCACAGCCGTGTAGGCGAGGAGGTTTTATTTAACTTATTTATACTTATAGAAGATTTTCATCAATAGCCGAAACTTCTTGTCGATAAGTCTACGCTATAGATTATTTCAACATATTTTTACGGTGACTGACGATGGAATAATCTGCTGTGCCTACGTGTATGTTCTTCGCAACATAAAAAAATATAACTGTGAACTATCTAGTTTAAAGGAGCAAAAGAAAAAGGAACTTATTCTTTGTTTTAAATACTGTTACCATATAAATAAATTATTTTTGTAAAACATATAGATTAAGTTGTTATCATTAGTATATTATTGGATGTCTATACGTATTTTTTATTTCTTAACTTATAAGAAATCTGTTCACATACCCCTGTGTCATAGCCGGGCCAGGGTGTAGTGTGACAGTTGGCGCCCAACTTAGGGGCCTTTTCTTTTGTTCCCTTACATAGTTGTTAGAAAGAAATGTACAATTACAGATAAGCGACATAGTGTAAAGTGAATTTGAGTTTTTGAGATTGTTTTCTTATTTAAATATTATTTATATTTTTTTCATTTAAATAATATTTCATGTTATTTTAATTTGTAATTTTGTAAATTTTACTGTCTTATAATTTTATATTAATTTGTACTGGTATAAGCGAGTCCTTTTTGCTCTTTTAAAATGGATTTAACCAGAGTTTATTTTCATGCATTGTTAAAAGATGAACTCATATATGAAGTTCAAGTTCGGGCTGAATCACCGGAATCAACTGTTTACAATTTGAAAAAACAGCTTAAAAAGCTATGTTTAGAATTTTTGCCAGAAGATATAATAGCGGGAGAATCTGAGTCAGACGTAGAATTTCCGATAGTAAAAATTAAATTGTCCGACTTAGAAAATAAGTTAATTGAATATAAATCATCGGGAAATACAAACTTATTAGTTAGGGCGCGCGCTTTGTTCTGTCATTTGTATCATAGAATAGAGCGTGTTCCTGAGCAGTTCGAAGGAGACAGGGAAGGTAAGTCAGAGCTTAAAAATCGTTTATTGTCTTTTCAAGAATACTTTACTAATGTACATAATAAGTCCAAAGAGACAGTATGTTTGGACGACGTGTCCTCACAGTTTTCTACGTGTTCTATAAATTTCGATATAAATAAATGGAATATCAGGTTTGACGGGCGTGGAAATCCACACTCATTTTTGGAGAGAGTTGAAGAGTTAGCATCCGCTTATAGCATTTCTACTAGTAAATTATTCACTTCGGCTGCATGTTTATTTACAGAAGAAGGACTCATTTGGTACCGCGGAGTTAAAAATCAGATTAACACTTGGAATGATCTAAGAAGTTTGTTATTGAATGAATTTGAACCGGTCGATTACGAATATAGGCTGCTCGGTGAAATTCGACGTACGCAGGGCAAAGATGAGCCGGTTCATGTATACTTTTCTGTGATGTCATGTTTATTTTCTAGATTAAAGAATAGTTTAAGTGAGGAGAACAAATTAGATATTTTACTACATAATATACGTCCACATTATACCCAACAATTAGGTTTAATAGACATTAAGTCTGTAGCTGAATTAAAAACTGTCCTACGTCGGATAGAAGCAGCGAAACAAAAGTCCGATTTATTTTCCGAACCGTCACGACTTTCACTTAATCCTGAATTTTCTTATAAAAATACTGAATCTAAAAATATATCTAAACAAGTCTCTATAGTCTCGGATACTTATTGCCGTCGCTGCAAAGATAGTGGGCATGCATTTAAGGATTGCAATGCCGATAAAGTTATTAAATGTTTTGAATGTGGTCAATTAGGCTACACTATAAGGTCCTGTCCTAAATGTTCAAAATCTGCTTGTGTATCAAAAAACGTGTAAACCAGAACCGAGGTGATAATTTTTTTAATTTGGATGATTGGAAAGAGTGGTTGAAAACAGTTTCAAATTTCTTTAACTATCGTTCAGTTGCTTCGGTTCTGTTTACACCAACTAAAGGCGATAGTAGACCATATTTAAAAGTGTCTGTTTGTGATATGTTCCTTTGGGGAATGCTGGATTCAGGGGCTGCAGTTTCTATTTTAGGTAACGGGTCGCATGTAAAATTTGTAAATAACGGATTTCATGTAAATAGCGTATGTAAGAATAGTGTGATGGTGGCGAATGGAGCTGAAAGTGAAACTTTGGGATGTATATCTTTACCTATCACACATAATGGTATAACAAAGGTTATAAATTTTTATGTCATCCCTTCAATTGTTTGTGATGTGATTTTTGGTGTAGATTTCTGGCACGCATTTCATATAGCACCACATATTTTTAAAGAAGTTGTTTATGGTGATCAACCAACCGAGTTCTTTTGCAGTGCATCAAATAATAGTAATCAAATTCATGGTATTCAGCCGTATGAGCAATTATCTAGTGTGCAGCAAAAGTTGGCTGAAAATATTGTAAATAAATTTAAGAGTTTATCTTTCGAACATTCTGGTTTAGGAAAAACGCATCTTATACAACACACTATTGATACTGGAGATGTAGCACCAATCAAATGCAAGCCCTATCCCATGTCACCAGAAAAACGTAAGGAGTTGCATCAAGAGTTAGATCGTATGCTGCAATTAGGAGTTGTTGCGCCGAGTGAGAGCCCTTGGAATAATCCAACACTCATGGTACCTAAGACAGATGGACAGTGGAGATTTTGCTTAGACTGTCGAAAGTTGAATTCTGTGACAAAAGGGGATGCTTATGCAATACCGTATATTCCTCAAATTTTGGACAGTCTTAAACAGGCAAAATACCTTAGTTCCATAGATTTAAAATCTAGTTTTTGGCAAATACCATTAGACCCAGCTTCACAGGAGAAAACAAGTTTTACAGTTCCGGGCAGAGGACTGTATAAATTTACCGTTATGCCCTTTGGTCTTTGTGGAGCTCCAGCTCGACAACAAAGACTGATGGACATGCTTTTTGGGAGTTCATTTAACAGTGATTTAGAGGATGGTATGTGCTTTGTGTATGTCGACGATATTATAATTGTTAGTTCGACTTTTAATACGCATGTACAAATATTAAGTAGAGTTTTTGAAAAATTAAAATTTGCTAACTTAACTATCAATATGGACAAATGTAATTTTTTTCGAAAATCTTTAAAATATTTAGGGTATGTTGTTGATGAGAATGGTCTGAAAACTGACCCTGAAAAGATTCAAGCTATCCTAGATTTTCCTAACCCAACTTCAGCCAAAGAAGTCAAAATGTTTCTTGGGACATGCTCATGGTATCGACGCTTTATTCGGAATTTTTCGACCATAGCCGCACCACTGAATGCTTTGACTAGCAACAAGGTTAAGTTTTCTTGGACATCTGAAGCTGAGAATGCATTTATAGCCCTTAAAACCGCATTAGTGTCAGCGCCAGTATTAGCTTGTCCCGATTTTACACAGCCTTTTGTGGTACATTGTGATGCATCTGGATTTGGAATAGGAGGTATGTTGACACAAAATTTTAATGGTGTTGATCACCCTGTAGCCTACGTAAGTCGATCACTAAGCAAGTGTGAACGAAATTACAGTGCGACTGAACGAGAAGCTCTGGCGGTAGTTTTTGCTGTAGAAAAATTTGAGCCATATTTAGGGACTAGACCTTTCAAAGTAGTTACTGACCACGCTTCTTTAAAGTGGTTTATGAATTTAGAAAATCCCACCGGACGATTAGCACGTTGGGGTTGTCGTTTGTCGCAATTCAATTTTAAAATAGAACATAGGAGGGGAAAAGATAACATTGTTCCTGATACCTTATCACGTTTAATGAAAGTTGATACTATTGTAGTTACTGGGGATATTTGGTATGATAAAATATATAACGGCATTCAAAGTTTCCCGAATAATTTTCCAAATTATCGTATTCAGGATGGTGTTTTGTTAAGATTTTCAAAAGCAAGTTACACTTTGTTACAAGAGTTTGAGTGGAAAGAAGTAGTTCCTAGTAATAGAAGACAGCAAATTATTTCCGAAAATCATGACCCCGCTACCGCAGGTCATTTGGGAATTTTCAAAACGCATCGTAGACTTTGCTTACGTTATTATTGGCCGGGTATATTTCGGGATGTGACTAATTTTGTAAATAATTGCGACGTTTGTGCTTCTTACAAACGTCCCACTAAACTTGCTCCAGGACAAATGGGTGAACCTAAACGTTGTTATCGTCCTTTTCAAGTGATATCGACAGATTTAGTAGGTCCATTGCCAAAGTCTCGTAAAGGTTACATGCATCTGTTAGTGGTTACTTGCTGCTTTTCCAAATTTACTATATTAATTCCGTTAAGAAGAGCAACAAGCGCTACAGTTGCAAAATCATTTGAGGATAGTGTGCTTTTGAAGCATGGAATTCCGGAGACCGTAATTGCTGATAACGGTGGGCAATTTACGGGAAACGAATTCCAAGCCCTTTTAAAACGTTATTCCGTTCAAAATATTCATTTTGGGCCACGTTATGCCCCTCAGGTGAATCTAGTCGAAAGATATAATAAAACGGTGATGACTGCGGTTGCTTCTTATGTTAAGGAAGATCACAGATCTTGGGATGAGAATATCTGTCGAGTGCAATTTGCTGTAAATAGTGCTGTGAATGAGTCCACTGGTTTTAGTCCATTTTTCTTAGTTCACGGAAGAGAGCCTATTGTAAATGGCTCATTTTATAAAAGAGCAGATTCCGATGAATATGACGTATTAATTCCTCGTGAGGAATATGCTGGAGAGCTGGGAGTGTTAAAAGATGTTTTTGTCAAGGTACGAAGCAATTTGTTGAAGGCTCACAAAAACAACTCCAAATATTACAACCTTCGCAGACGGCCAACTTCATCGTTGATTGCTGGGCAGGTCGTTTATAAGCGTTGTTACACTCAAAGCGATGCTGCCAAATATAAAGCAGCAAAACTTGCTCCTAAGTATGAAAAGTGCAAAATAACTCGGGTGGTTTCACCTTTAGTTGTAGAATTGGAATCATTTGATGGAAAATCGTTAGGTATTTGGCATGTCAAGGATTTGAAGATTTAATTATTGTAAATAGATAGGTCATAGCATGTAGACACGTAAACATAGAAAACAGAAGTGTAGGGAATTATAAAGCTGATTCACTATAGCCGAAATAAAATAGTTGTTTCATAAATAGAATTACTTAAGGAAGGGTTTGCCTAATAGATGTTGCTTTTGATTAGTGTAGTGTTTACTATAGCTTAACTTGGTTGTACGCTGAGGGCAGCGGAGTTTCTCTCTTATGATAGAAACTTCCATCGGAAGGGGGGTATTGTAACGTTGCAATATATAACATATTTTTACTATGTATTCGTTATTTTTATAATATATATCTACGTTTTCTTAGTACATACAACAAAATTTTGACAATATTAGGTATAGAAATAAGTATGGTTCTCGAACCCTTTGCATTTAAAAAATAAAATAAAAATAGCAATGTTGCGTTGAGGAGGCTTTAGGGAGAGGATTTTTGGCGGGAAAGAGAAAACTTATTTTAAAATTTGAAGTTTCTTTTGAGAGAATTGAAGTTACACATTTTATTTGCTATTTTTTGTCAAATATAAAGCTTGCATTTTATGTTTTAAAGCCGTTTATAAGTTGTTTCATAAACGCAAGTAATTTTTATTAAATCTGTCAACATTGAAAGGTATGTAAAACAAAAAAAGATTATTAATATAATAATGAATTTAAATAGCGTTAGTACGTTGAGAAGTAGTCAATTTAGTATTTTCATTACATTTCAGTTAGAAGAGTAAATCTTTCAACCATTTCAACACTAAAACTCGAATAGCTGCAGACTTTTATCAACAAAAGATTTTTCCAAACTAAGCGTTTGGTATATAATACTACGGGTATGTATTTTTATGCTTGACTGGACAAATGCATTAATGTAAATTTTATTAAATATCTAATTTAGGTATCGCATAGGTATGTATATAGAAAAAATGATTGTCTTTTAGGTAGTGGAAGAGGAGGGCGATTTTAAATATTCTGGATTCTGCCGATATCTTATCTTCGATATCTGTCTATGGGCGTTTAATTGGCGGGTGGATACTTATATGCTGAAAATTACACGCTTGCACAGCCGTGTAGGCGAGGAGGTTTTATTTAACTTATTTATACTTATAGAAGATTTTCATCAATAGCCGAAACTTCTTGTCGATAAGTCTACGCTATAGATTATTTCAACATATTTTTACGGTGACTGACGATGGAATAATCTGCTGTGCCTACGTGTATGTTCTTCGCAACATAAAAAAATATAACTGTGAACTATCTAGTTTAAGGGAGCAAAAGAAAAAGGAACTTATTCTTTGTTTTAAATACTGTTACCATATAAATAAATTATTTTTGTAAAACATATAGATTAAGTTGTTATCATTAGTATATTATTGGATGTCTATACGTATTTTTTATTTCTTAACTTATAAGAAATCTGTTCACATACCCCTGTGTCATAGCCGGGCCAGGGTGTAGTGTGACAAAACCTGCACCAACGTGATCATGGATTCACTTGGAAGAATATTCCTTTTGTCGACAAACCACATGACTATACTACAGCTTTTCCAAAAAGACCAGTACGTACACCATCCGAATACTTTCATGATTATTTTGATGAAAATTTCTTCCTTGAGATTGCTCGATGTACAAACTTATATGCGTAAGACTGGCCAAGAACTCAAAACCACTCATGCCGAAGTAGCCTAAATGTTCGGTGTGCATATTCTCATGGGATGCCTTCCATACCCACGAATGCCGATGTATTGGCGAGCTAATATGAGAATGGCACTCATTGCCGACAAAATAACTCGCGACCGCTTTATTACTTTACGCAACGCATAAAGAGCGTTGCGTAAAGTAAATTTAGAACCCATTAAAGGAATGTTTGAAAATAAATTTGATAAATTGGCCTTTAAACCGAGCACATCCAAAGCATCAATTCCGACTTTTCATGAAAAAAAAGATTGTTTGTACCGAGCGAGAAAAAAAATTTTACATGCAGATCATCTGATTTTTCAAGATTTGGCTCAAGTGTCCATACCGGAAGCTTTAAGTGATAATTTTCTAGTTGCAGATGATGGAGAAAGCGACAAAATATTGGTTTTCGCATCAAATATTGCCAAAAAAAAATTGCGGCGCGCTCGACGTAAACATAACCGCCGATATTTTGCAGATGGCACTTTTAAATCTGTACCCAAGCCGTTCTACCAACTTTTTACCTTACATGTGGATTTATGTTCTCATTCCAAAAGCACACAAATTGTACCTGTAGTGTATGCGTTACTTCCAAATAAAAATCAAGACACGTATATAAGGCTATTCAACATTATGAAAAGTGTATTGAAAATAAATATTACCAACTTTAAATGTGACTATGAATTAGTTATAATGAACGCGGTAAAAACCGTGTACCCTGATGCGCAAAGAACCGGGTGTTATTTTCACTACCAAAAAGCCATCTGGAAGAAGGCGAAAGAATTTTTGACTAAAAGAAAAGAAACAAGACAGATTATAAGAAAAATAGCTATTTTACCACTTTTACCCGCAGAGATTATTGAAAATGAATCGTTGTTACCATTGTTTGAAACTTTTTAAAAATACTTTGCAAAACAGTGGTATCCAAGAATGAACCCTGCGCTTCTTAGTTGTTCTGGACAACGCCACCGCACTACCAACGCTCTTGAGGGGTGGCACCATCGGATAAATGTGAAAATTCCCAAGCGTCCAAGTTTATTTTTATTCTTAAGAATCCAAGCATTTTGACTCCAAACTCAAGAACAGCTATATTCAAACAAAAAAAAACGGCATAACAAGTACATTCATTTCGACAAAAAGTATAATAAAGTACTTACGAAACTAAAAAATGGTCAAATAACAGTTATTACATTTTTAAAGAAAATGACTTATTACCAGCTTCTTATACACGGTTATTTTTTTATCACCCTGGAAAATTTAAGGGACGCTTCACGACATGGTATTAGAATGATTTAAATGTAAATAAAAAAAATAACCCCCCTCCTTAATTTTATATAATTTTTTTAAAAAATACAAAAAATGCTGCACTAGTTGAGAGCAGCATTTTTAGAGATTTTTTTATTTTTTTAAATATTTTTTTTAATTTTTTTAATTCATTTTTTTTATTTTTTTTTTATATAATATTGGATGTGTCCTGAAGCATCCCTAAAATTTTCCAGGGTGATAAAAAAATAACCGTGTATAAAGGAATCTAATTTGTACTGATTGTTAATTATTGGGTTGGTTTATGTTGATTACCCAAGAAATTAAAAGTAAAATTAAATTTAAATTTCTTTTAATTTCTTGTGATTACCTAATTAATATTATGTGTTGATTATAGTGTGGAGTGTTGATTTTATTGACATTAAAGTAATTAAAAGAAGTGACACCTAGTAATGCTTACCTATCCTTTAACTATTGATTTGTGTATGTTATAAATAAATAAATGTTAGTTTTAAACCAGACTAAAGTAATTACAAGAACTAATACTACATTATACGTTATATACTACGTTATATATAATAATACGTTTTAGTCTTGTTTCAAGTTGTGATTTTTTTAAGTAAGTAGTTTTTAATTAGATATTTAAACCTCTTAACAATATTACCATATTTAGAACGACACTTAGGCGCTTCGCGGGATAGCTTCCATAGTTTAGGTAGAACATAGATTTGTGAAAGTCTATGATGCATGATGGTTAATGTTGAGTCTGTGGATAGAATATTATTGTGTTTTGATCATCTGTGGAGTTAGTGCAGCGGTATTGATTTAGAAGAAATATCGTCTTATCGAGTAGGTGCATATCGATACCGCATTCTTATACTTAAAAAGGTTTATTTATTTATCTCTTTCACTTTGTTTAATTAAGTCGAGTTGCCTGGGCTTGTTTTGGAATGGTTTAAATTTCAAATTATTTTAGTATACTTCTTAGAGGATTAATTTAGTCTCTAGGCTTGTGGAAACCCCGCGGCGTCGCAAGGTGAATGCTGTTGGGCTTTGTGCTGGTATTGATTATAGCAGAGTAGGTCACTTTGCGGCTACCCTTCCGGGTTTAGTTCCGTGCCTCCCTTAAGGAGGTACCTTCAAGATAACTCCGCAGAGACCGGAGAACATATTTGATCTGAAGTTTGCTATTCGGATCGGAAGAGGTAGTAGTATTTTTGATCGTTTAGGCGCTCTGTGACAACTTCTTGTAATGTCCCCTTTTGAATATGACTAATTCTGTTTTTGACCACTTCTTGTTACGCCCACTTCTAGTAATGCCCGCTTCTAGTTTTGACCATTTCGTGTTATGACTATAAGTACCTGTGTATCGATACTAGATACTATGGTTGTATTGAGATCCCATCTCTCGGCCCTCCGCCTTTTCCGGTTTGACGTCGTCAGGATGAGGTCGATTAAATCTGGTCTTTTCCGTTTCGTGGCGTGGAGGAGCAGCCGCTTCAAAGGAGGCGAAGGCTGAGCCCGCCCATAGAAAAAGGACTATTTTATTATAAAACCCATGGAAAACATGGTAAGTTGGAATTTTCATCGCAGTTTTGCTGTGGCGTTGGTCCGCCATTTTGGTGACCACGTTCTAACCATTGTGTTATTTTGTTTTAGGGTTCTTTTTCGTACCATTTTCTAACTTATTATTTCAATTAATATACAAATGAGGGACTGATACATACTGGAGGAGCTTGTGTAAACGTATCCATAACTTTTTTTGAATGAAGCGGACCCTCGTGAGAAGCTTACTCTCGGACGTGCCTAGGTAACGTGCCATGATTTTTTTCATCCACTTGAGGACATATAATTCACGAGGCAAGGAGCAGTCACCAGCTCTTAAAAGTCACCGGGTAGCAAGGAAGATGGTTCGCTGATGTAATTTTGTATCCACCTGTTTCATTTGTATGTTAATTTTGATGGTAATGTGCCGAGAGGAGTAAACTCCCACACAAGTGTATTCACCACATGTAAAAATAGGCCTCATATTTCTATAATACGTAAATGTAAAAATAATAAATTGCATGAACTGATTCAACTGTGTGCTTTATTGAGTCATTTCCAGTCCCTGAAGTCTGCTTGCATTTGTATGGAGGCGCCCTTTAAAAATATATCCATACACTTCTCCAGGTAGGCTCTTGTCAATATTATGAAATATTAACCCACGACCTGATGGTGCTTACATTCTCCCTCATGCTCACCAAAAGAGGTTACAGTGTAAGCCATATCAAATTCTGTTGAGTAGTTTCGGAGATCTTTCCGGACAAACAGACAAACAAATAAACAAACAAAAAATTTTTAAAACTATTCTATCGTGTTCTGCTAATGATTTTAAGGCGACCTGTGTATTTTTTTTCTTAATATTTTGCAATTACTGATTTTTGTACCCCTACGATTTTATTATATATAGATATTAAAATTAATAACAGTTTTGTACAATTTAATATAACAAACATCAAACGTTTAAACTTAATCCTTGATAAATAAACAAAACTTTTGCCAAGGCATTTTAAAAGAGCGACATCGATATTGACAAAAAAAAAAAAAAAAAAAAAAAAAAAAAAAAACCGCCATTACGACTACATCTAGCTCCGTATTTCATTTTTCAAAATAATATTTCATCGAATGCTAACATTGTGAAAGTATTACCAAATTATACATTAATACGTAAAAGTGCTGTGACAACGTTTGTGAACCAATTGGATTTCTCCTTCATATGAAACGCTGTGAGACATGAACATGTATGTAACTTTACTTTAAATAATTTTACGCAAGATTGTTAAGAAATTTGAATTAGACGAGTGACACCAATATTAAAGTGTTGAAAACAAGATACATTGATAAATACATATTATGAAAAAGTGTTTTTAAAGTATTCAATTTACGAGGATTACATACAGTTCAAACTGTTTATATTTTATCTACCTTCAAGGGATATTGACAATTAAGACGATTGAGCATTTTGATACTATTTTGTAAATTCGATCACTATTAGAAGTGAACGGATAGCCGAAGGTGCAGTAATAGAGACTTAATAACACGCTGAACGCATAGGCCCGGAGTTCAATCCTCCGTAACGACGATTCTTTTTTTGGTTTTCCATTTTACAAATATTATTTTTCTTTTATATTAAAAAACAATAAAGAAGAAATCAATAACAAAAAAAACTTTGTAAAATTTATTAATGGTAAAAATGGTTGTAAAATGTAAAAAATGCAATAAGGGAATCATAAACAGAGAATTATTAACCTGTAGTATTTGCAATGTAGGCTATCACATAAAATGTATAAATATCTCTAATAAGACAAATCCAAGTATCATCACAGCGCAAATTAAGAAATCTTGGAAATGTGATAGCTGTCAAGACGAAAAATCTATTACAAAATTAGTAACAAGCTCACCAATATGTACAAATTTATCTAATGTTACGACCAACGAACGTATTACAACACGCAAAGCACGGACTATCGTTGCTGATTCAGTAGACTCTTCTCAGTCGCTGTCAACAAACAATGACGAGGAGGATTTGGATGAGAATAATACAGATCTAAATCGGAGCTGCCCAGAACTGCAAACTTTAAAATCCCAAAAAGAAATTCATACCTTAAGAGAAAAGTTAGCTGACTTGGAACTAAAACTAAAAATAGCCGAGAATGAAATAGAAGTTTTGCTGGCTGAAAATGTTGCTCTTAAAAATAAAAACTTAGAAAAGGACTCTAAAATTGAACAATTAAATAGTTTCTGTAAGTCTACACCAAAGACCACTACGAAAAATAAGAAAAAAAAGAAAGAATGTAAAAATAATAGCAGAGAACAAATACCCAAAACTGATACCGTTACAGCAAAACCTGCCCAAAATAAAATATGCATATTGAGCTCCAATAAGGAACATAGCATTTTGCACATGGCAGAGAGTACATTTCCGTCTGCACAAATATGTCACTTTTGTTCTCCAGGATGTGACATCTATCGAATAATAGATGGTTTGCAGGAGAAAATACGAGATTTCACATATGATGATTACTGCGTAATACTTATAGGAGATGAAGACTTCCATGTAACAAAAAATTATAATACTATGACAGAGTACATTCGAGAGAAATTATTACTATTGCAACATACCAATATTATTATATGTCTACCCACGTACAAACTTAATAGTCACGCAAATATATATAATAAAAGAATTGAGGCGTTCAACAATTTATTATATTTAGATAATTTAATACATAAATATGCTTATTTAATGGATAGTAATAAAGATTTAGAATATTCAACTAAAATGTTTCATAGAATGAGGGGTAACGTTAATAAACTGGCTTTAAATGTGATATTTAAAAATATTAAGAATATGATTACAGATAATATAGAATATAATTACACAGAAGCAAGTATATTAGATAAAAAAATTGATAATACCAATAATTTATTTCGTGAATAAAGATAAATATTATTTTTCGGTATTTCATCAAAATATAGCTGGCGCAATTAATAAATCGGAAGAATTGTACTGGGCAATTAATGACTTGGAAAAGACTACCAACAGTTTATTTGGTGCTATATGTCTTACCGAAACATTTATTAAAAAAAGAACGGAAAGCATTTTTAACTTGCCAGGTTACAAGATGGCAGCATGGTTTACAAGAAACAATAAAAGAGGAGGATCATGTATATTATTAAAGAAAGAGATTGTATATAAAAAAATTATATTACTGGAACGGATTGCTGAGTTATATGCATTTGAGTGTTGTGGTGTTGAAATTACAGCGTATAATATAATATTAGTTTGCATATACAGGACGCCAAAAAGCGATACTCACGTATTTTTTAACAAACTGCAAAATTTACTGCATATGTTTGCATATAAATATTCAAAGAAAAAAATTATTTTGTGTGGAGACTGGAACATTGACTTACAGAAATCAAATAATCAGTCTAGAGAGCTTATAAGTATATTTAAAAATTATAACATGAATTCATTCATCAATATACCAACAAGGGCTTCATCGTGTATTGATCTTTTTTTCAGCAACATTAAATTAGCTCAAGGTAGGATTCACCATTTGGCCTTATCAGATCATGATACCGCTCAGAGTTTAACAATCACAGTTAAAAGACTACCACAAATAGCATCATGGTTTGAATTAAAAAATGACTACAGTACCGATAACATTCGGAAATTTCGTGATTGCTTGAATTCGTTAACATTCTCTGATGTGTATGCAAGCGATGATGTAGACATAGCATTTGATAATTTTCATAATACGATGAGGTTATTTTATGATCTCTGTTTTCCAACAATAAGAATAAGAAAAAAATTGTATGCAGGGAACACACAATGGTTGACCAAAGGCTTAAAATGTTCATTGGTAAATAAGCGACGAATTTATTTAACATATAGACTCCAAGGTACAAATAAAACAATAAATAAGAGAAAATATAAAGTCTATAAAACTATTTTAAGAAAATGTATACACAAATCAAAACAATTACAATCAATTAAATATATTAATCGACAGAAAAATAAATGTAAGGCGGCTTGGGAGCTAATTAAGAATAATGTGAACGAAAATGTAAGCCAAAAGAAGGACATTGAAATAATACTAAAAGATAATATTAAATATGATAATCCATTAGACATAGCTGAATTATTTAATAAGTTTTTTATAAATCTGACAAATGCTGACAAAAATAATTCAACAAATGAAATTGACAAAATGAAATCAATAAAATTCACACCTGATACCATATTTTTACAACCAACGGATGAAAATGAAATATACAAAATCATTATGAATCTTAACAACACAAAGTCAGTAGGCTATGATAAAATAAGAACGGACATATTAAAGGAATGTAGTCACTGTTTATGTGCTCCTCTATCTCATATAATAAATTTGTCATTTACAAATGGCATATTTCCAAAAAGCTTAAAATTATCTATAATTAAACCTATATATAAGAAAGACGACCCTCAAGATATGAATAACTATCGTCCTATAACACTCATACCGGTCATTGCGAAAGTATTCGAAATGGCAATGTATAAGCGCCTTGTAAGCTTTTTTGATAAAAATGATATACTGGTTAGGGAACAATTTGGGTTCAGGAAGAACAGTTCAACAACATTAGCGAGTTTCCATCTAGTAAAAATTATAACTGAAAGTATAAATAATAGAATACCACTGACAGCACTATTCTTGGATATGAGTAAAGCTTTTGACTTGGTGAATCATAACATACTGCTTTATAAATTATATAGGTACGGCGTTAGAGGAAACGCATATAAATGGATTGAGAGTTATCTAAAAAATAGAAAGCAATGTACACAAATTACAAAAATTATAAATGGAAATAAAATTGTTAATGAATCACAATACGAATTTAATGGATGCGGTGTTCCGCAGGGAAGCATACTAGGCCCGTTCTTATTTCTTATAGATATAAATGATTTACCAGACTGTTTAAAACATGATTGCATATTATATGCTGATGATACAACAATAATCGTAAAAGAAGCAAATAGCTCAAATTTTGAAAATGACATTAGTAATGAGCTAACAAAAGTAACAAACTGGCTTAAAAATAATAATCTGAAAATGAATACGAATAAAACAAAAATTGTACAATTTCAATCATATAATAATAATAGAACTCCACTTAATATTATATGTAATGGTGATAAAATTGAAGAAGCTATACAGGCCAAATTTTTGGGTATAATGTTTGATAGGCATTTAAACTGGAAAGACCATATTCTTGCCATTTGTACTAGGCTGGATAAATTTGTTTATGCCCTAAGAAGGTTGCGACAAGTTGTATCTAAAGAGGCATCTCTAAAAGCATATCATGGCTACGTTTCATCTGTTCTTTCATATGGCCTGTTAATTTGGGGCAATTCTGTATTCGTAGACAAGGCGTTCAAAATTCAAAAGAAATGTGTTCGAGCTGTCTGTGGAGCGTGGCCCTTAGATAGTTGTAAGCCATTATTTAGTTCTTTAAGACTCTTACCATTGCCGTGCATGTACATTAAAGAGGTGTGTCTTTTTGTTAAAACAAATCACATTATTTCCAACTAAACAAAGATGTTACTGGAAGACCTACAAGATATCCTTATAAGCTATATACACCCCAATGTAATCTAAATATGTATAAGAATAATGGATATTACATGGCAATCAAGATATATAATAAATTACCAAACAATTTGAAGGACCTACCGCTGACTATATTTAGAAAAAAAATTAACCAACTTTTGGCAGACAAGCTATACTATAGTATTAGTGAATATTTAAATGATTATTTTTAGAATTTAGATCACTACTCAGTATTTTATAATTGACATAATCTATTTGTTTCGAGTTATTTAATTACTTATGATTATTGACATTTAAATTATTTATGATTATTGACATTTAAATTAATTACGATTATTGACATTCACAAGTACCTATATTTTTATTTTATGACACAATATTTAATTAAAATCTGACAAAATGAGAATAATGACATTACTTAGCTGTTTTGATGTATTTCTATAAATGATAAATTATGTGAAAATGTCATTAAAGATTAAATAACAATTTATATTTGCATGCTTTTGAAATAAGCGGAATATGTGACACTTTATACACTTGAAGATCATATTGTAACACCATGTTCTAGCAAATAAATGATATTCTATTCTATTCTAACCCTACCAAGCCAGTGCACGCGGCCGACTGTGTCGGTCAGTGTCGGTCGATCGGGCCGGCCGGGACTCACCGATTTATTTTACGGCCGACTTTGTGTAGTTCGTGTGCGTTGCAACGTACAACTCCATATGTTTCATTTTCCACCGTCAAAACGTCTGTCACCGATAATCAGCCGTGTGCGTTCGCGCTAAGACTTTCTAGGAGATCTTCGTTTGGCACCGACTTCAATTCAATATAGAAGTGTGATCTTGTCTGTACCTATTCATATATTATTTTTAACTTTTCAGTGTTTTTGAAGTCGGTTTTTATATTAATTGTTGACAGAATAGCAATAGGCCTGTAATTAGGGTAGTTAAGACGTTCCCCCTGTTTATAGCTAGAACGTATCACAGCCTGTTTCAACTTTTCTGGGTAAGGTCCTCTCTCAATGCACATATTTACAAACTTTGCTATGATGGGACTTATATATACTATCACTTTAAGTCTCTTGATCTATTTCCATCTAATCCTGGCGATTTTGTAGTGCTTAATTTATTCGAAACACAAATACATGAGTAAATAGCTGTATTTTGAATTTGCAATTCCTAGCCATAGAGAAGATATTTGAGATCAAAGTGGCCAGTACGGCAAAACGCTAATTTCATATGTAAGGACCTAATATATGGACAGCTTGGATTCGATGTTCAGGTGCTTTGAGAGAAGTTTCCTTACCGAGTAGTAGCATCTGTTGCCGGCCATGATTCGTGCATTTATTTCTTCCTCAATTTGGTTTTGAGGCGATAGTGTTGAACCCGCTACTTGAAGCCGCTTACTCCTTCAATGTTATCCCCAGCTACCCTGATATCTTGCGGTGACATAAGATGTCGCGAGCTGACAAGATATTTGGTTTTATCTGTGTTGATATGAAGCCCATACTTGGCCGCTTTGGTTTTTAAGGATTCAGTAAGTCTAATCATGCTGTTTCTAGATCGACTGGTGATCACTATGTCCTCAGCATATGCCGCTAGTTGACTGGTGTTGTAGTCGATTAGGCCCTTTATCCCTACATTGCGGATAGCAGCCTCCAGCGTCAGGTTAAACACTATGGTCGATAGGGCATCCCCCTGCCTAACTCCAGAGCGCACTTCGAAGGGGTCCGAGATTTCGTTCTGTATAGCAACTACAGATTTGGAGTGTGCCATCGTTGCCTCTATCAGCTTTACCAATTTACTTGATATTCCGAGGAACCGCATAGCATCCAGTATCTTCCTTCGGTTTACACTGTCAAATGCCTGTTTAAAGTCTACAAACATATGGTGGAGATCTATGTTGTACTCGTGAGCTTTCTTCAGAATTTATCGTACGAGATGATTCACAGTCGATCAAATCGACTGTGGAGCGGTTAGGTCTGAATCCGCATTGGTATTCTCCAAGTATTTCTTCGGCATATCCACGCAGTTTCTGACAGAGCACCCCTGACAGAAATTTATAGGCCGCAGACAGGACAGTGATTCCTCTGTAGTTGCTGCACATACTTTCATCTCCTTTCTTGATTATGGGTATAATTATACCCAGGTTCCAGTCGTCTAGTATCTTTTCGTTTTTCCAAATCAGTTGTACCAGAAAGAATAAACACTCAGTGAGTTTTGAACTCGCGTTTTTCAGCATCTCGGATGTAATGGTATCCAGTACTGGTGTCTTATTGTTCTGGAGGAACTTGATGCTAGTGCGTACTTCAGATATAGTGGGTTCAATGACTTGTTCGACGTCATAGTAGTGTACAAACTCTAGTTCTTCGTTATCCACATTTCGAAGCTCGTCGAAATAATGTCGCCACCTGTCTAATATGCTGCTTTTGTCTCTTAGCACAGTTCCATCCTTGGCTCGACAGATGTTGGTGCGGGGCTGGTATCCCTTGCGCGAATTGTTGACGCGTTTGAAGAAGGATCGTGTTATTCCCTTGCGTCCCCAGTTGTCCAGTTCCTTTAGCTGTGCGATTTCGTTCTCTTTGCGTTTTTTAAGGAGTTGACGCGATTTAGTTCTTTCCTCCCTATACAATTCTTTGTTAGTATCTGAGTTATTCTGCAGATACCTTAGCCTACTCTAATGTTTACGCTGCAGAGCTATCCGGCATTCCTCATCAAACCAGTCATCCGTGCGTGAGCTCTGTTTTTTGTCAAATTATCCTCTCGGCTGCTGTTAATATTGCCTCCTTGATCATATTCCACTGCACATTAGCATCTTCCTGGGAAGGTCTTTTATTTAGCTCGTTGTCCAGCTCCTGCTTGTACTACTGTTATATTGTGGGGTCTTTTAAGCGGTCTGTTGCCCACTTCCTTCTCTTTTCCCCTCTGCTCTGGACCTGTTCTGTGTTTTATCATTGCGACTACCAGAAAGTGATCTGAATCGCAGTTGGCTCCACGATAGGTCCTCACATCAAGTATATTGGACATTCTACGTTTGTTACAGAGTACGTGATCAATTTGGTTGACTTGGTCTCTTACTGGCACTTTCCATGTTCCTTTATGGATGTTCTTATGAGGAAATTTGGTGCTGCTGATGAAGAGATTATTTACCGATGCAAAGAAGCACAATCGTTCACCGTTGTCGCTGGAGCTGTCATGCAGTGTGTATTTTCCTGCAACCTCTGCAAAACAATCACGTTTCACGTTCTAAAAAGGTTGTGCTACACTTGTGTTTTTAACCGACTTCAAAAAAGGAGCAGGTTCTCAATTCGATGCGTGTTTTTTTGTGTGTATGTTACGCGATTACGCCGCCAATTGTGGACCAATTTTCAAAATTCTTTTTGTAATGTAATACAAAAAGACTTAAAAAAAGTACTTTTGTATGTATAAACAATGTGTCAGCGAGAGCCATAATTGGGATGATGACTGAATTCAAATTTTTACGTCTCGTCATTAAATATTAAAATACCATGGAAAAAGATGCAGTGCTGTGAAATCAGAATTAAAATCGGCTTAGAAATACATTAGATACAAGCATTTTAAGTTATTAATTTGAAGGCGATTAGACAGAGAGATCCGACATCAACCGTGACGTCATTGTTGAGTACGGCCATATAAACTCCTTGTAAATTGCCGTATTGCTAGAAAGAGATGGAGAAAAATCTTTAATACCTTATATCTTAGTTGTTTTTATAGTTATTCGAAAACCGACTTTTCCTTTCTGTTTATTATATTCTGTTTATTAAAGCAAAAAAAATTTTTTAGTCATCTAGCCTATTGTCTCCTTGGTAAAATTATTTTAAAGAAAAAGTATTTACAACAAAATACACTTGGGAAAAAAATTATTAACGTTGAAGTGTTTTTAAGGAACTAAATTTCAAGATTTTTTTCAACAATTCGACAATATAGTCAGTGAGTTAAGAAATATTGGTTGTGAAATTGAAGAGGTAGATAAAATTTGCTATCTTTTAACGGCAATGCCACCGTGATTACGTCGATAGTCGTCGTCTAGAAACCATGTCAACAGATAGTGGCCTTGGAATGGGCTTTGTGAAGGCAAGGCTTTTGGATGCCGAAATTAAATATCAGAATCATAAAACTCTGGAACAATCATTTATGTGCTATACATGTGGTAGAAATGGACATAAATCATATAATTGTAAAATTGGTCAAAATTCAAGAGATAAACAACAAACATTTTATGGGCAAGTGCAAGGACAATATAACAATATAACGAATGCTCTGAAGAGCTTTTTTCTCTAATCCCTTCCTCTCCATTCCTTTTAAGAACTACACGTGCTGGTCTGCGATGTCACCGTCTTACTGTGACTACCATTCCAACGCGTACAAAGAAATTTGGTAACTCATTTCTTAGTATGAATGCTGAAATATTTTTGTGACTTCAGACATGTTTCAAGAAATCTTAGTTCACACTAATTCTAAAATTCGCTAAAGACAGCGCGATTATGCTAATGCTACAGATAATGACACTGGGAAAGATTCTTATTACACGCAAGAAACCACTACTAGCCAATTGAAAGCATTTGTTGGTTTATTATACTTAGCTGGCGTCGTCAAATCTAATCGACAAAGTTTGAAAGATCTTTGGCGTACTGATGGGACTGGTGTTGATATTTTTCGTACCACCATGTCACTACAGAGATTTCAGTTCCTTCAAAATGCTTTACGTTTTGATGGCAAATCCACAAGGAATGTCGCCACCTTCAATTAGGGATGTAGGTATCATGTACTATATCCGTGATCGCTTCGCTTACTGAATCTTATGAAGGAGCGATAAGGTTATATTGTTAATGATGCATAACTTATTTCTATTAGTAGTGCAAGTTGACATAACATGTTGTGACTCGTACCTTAAATTCTCATGTGCTCGGCCAAACACCTGTATCCAGTCCAGCAATACAACCAGCCCGTGCAACCTGCCAACCCGTATGGTCACGCCACCTGAGGGATTAATAATACCTATGATTCCTCCCTGTATGGAATCACATAAGTGTCTCAGGTCCACCTATGGAATAATATTACCACCATCTGCTATATATCTTGACCATCATTACACGTCACTATGGTGACCAGGCTTAGTGCTATGGCACCACGGAGAGGGCCCAAGTTGTCCCTCACCGCGCTCACTTGTATCTAACATACAAGCCTGAGCTCGCCTCTTCTACCGGTAGGTCCACGCTATAGCATGGAATATACTTAGGCTCTTTCCTTGGTAGCGAGCTACCCTCATATTGTGCAATGGCCGAAGCCTGAGCACGTATTAAGAGCCTTTGCCTTCAGTTACTATGGTAACTTCATACAGTCCATCTGGTCCCCGAAGGACTCAGTATAAGAAACAAACAATCAGTATTAAAGGTAAAAGTAAAGTAAACCTAAGACACTTAGCTTTCCAATCCAGGCCCCCCTCTCAAGATATGAATACAGTTTCAGCAGCCTTACAGCCCTTGGCACTGACTCTATTATTAACTACACACTAGTTGCACATGAAATGATCATGAAACTTTGATATGGTTAGTTTTGAACTGACATTTGAGAGTGACGCGAATTGGCAAAGTTAGTCGACTACGATAGGCGGGAAAGACAGGAAGTGCTTACCACAGAGTTTCAATGTTGCTATATACAATATTTACATTTCGCGGAAGTGTCGCGACACTCCCGCCGGGAACATTTAAAGTAATGTCATCAAATTCTGCGTCCATTCCTTTATCTTCTCAAGGGCTCGGACCGCAGCAATTCGTTTATGACCTATTTCTTCAGGTTGATCTTGTTTAGTCGACGTATCATTGTCCTTCATAAAACCTTCGTCCATCATAGAATCGTTATCCCTCATATTAATTGACATTAAATCATGATCGAAGAGCGTCGGTGGCGCAGTGGACTCGGCACTTGCCTTCCAATCGGGGGGTCGGGGTTCGAGACCCGCCATGTACCAATGTGTTTTTCGTTTCGAATTTCATATGTACATTTGTCTGACGCTCCTACGGTGAAGGAAAACATCGTGAGGCAACCTGCATACATCTGCGAAGAAATTCAATGATGTATGTGAAGTCGACCAATCCGCACTGGGCCAGCGTGGTTGACTAAGGCCTAATCACCCTAATATAGGGTAGGCTCGAGCCCCTCGGTGGGGACGTATATGGGCTGTGATGATGAAATCATGATCTCTCAAACCATCATTTTGGACTTTATCAACGCTCTCAATCTCCATAGCCGGTTCTTCATGGGTGACACTCACTGTGTCATCTTTCATTTCCTGATCTGCACTTGTTTCTTTCTGTATAACCTCTGCTCTGTTGGTAACATGAGGCGTGACTTCTACCCCTTCAAGAGTATTTTCGGGTAATTGAACAGACTCGGACTCTTCTCTTGTATCTTGTGGTACTGTATCGCCGTCTAGAGGTACTGTATCGTTGTCTATTTCTAGGGGGTACAAATGCGCGATGGAGCGCGTAAATATTGTATCCCCTACCCTCACACGTGCGACTCTAACGGCACTGTCTGAACCTTTTATCAAGGAAACAATGTTTCCTACCTTCCAACCTTCGCGGTTCTTATCCCCCTTTATTTGAACTAATTGGCCCTCTTTCGGAATTAGTTTGGTTGTTTATGTAAGTGACTATATCTCTCCCTTAAGCTTGGCAAGTAGCGATTTTGAAACATTTCTTTGAATTCGTCTAACACTACCCGAGTCCTTTTCCAACCCAAAATTAAATTTGTTTTTGTTGATGTGCCTTGTAGCACATCATTTTCCGTGGTTTCTAGCGTGACACATCTGCCGGGCTGAAGAAAGTCAGACGGTTTCAGAATATGCTCCAATTCGGTATGAACACAGGTTAATGGTCTGGTGTTTACTACAGCTTCTATTTCCTTTATTACTGTTAACAGTTGACTGTCTCTCAAGAGGTGCTTTTGAAGTGTTCTTCGTATACAATGTTTAACTAGTCCTACCAAACATTCGTAGAACCCGCCATGCCACGGTGCTAGCTCTGGTATGAATCTCCATTTTATTTTATTTTTAACGCAATATGCATTAGCCACTATATCCGCAATCAGTTTGTAGTGTAAGGCGTTGTCGGAAGTGATGAGGGTTGGAACTCCTCTGGTTGAAATCATTCGTCTTAAGGCAAGTAAACCTTCTTCAGCTGATAGATCCTCAACCACTTCCAGATGTATGGCCCTAACTGCAAGACAGGTAAATAAGCTTATCCATCTTTTGCTTGTTCCCTTTTCCGTCTTAACTAGTACAGGTCCCAGATAGTCAGTTCCGGTAAAGGTAAATGGTTTGCTGTAATTAACCCTTTCATGTGGCAGCGCAGGTGTAGATGGCAGTTTAAAGGGTCCACCACCATGCTTTACACACCGAGAACATTTTCGCAATACTTTGGTAACTTGATTTTTGCCTTGAGGTATCCAGTAATTTTCACGGATGATAGTCAGTGTGTGGTTGACACCAACATGCTAGTTTTTTATATGTGTATCCATTATAACCTTGTTCGTGAATTCACATTCTTTGGGTATTATCACGGGATACCTCTTGTCAAATGACCACTCCGCATACTTAAGTCTGCCCTTGCAACGTAATATGCCGTCAATGTCCTTGAATAGTCCCAGATTACGACTTAGACTGGTCTGTTTGCCATTCACTTCATCCTTAAAATATTCTGCTTGCACCTTCTTAATTTCTTTTAGTGTACTGTCTTCAGGTTTCATTGCTTTTTGAAGCTCATCAGGTAATTCTTGTATTTGTTTATTTACCTTCATTTCGTCATCTGTCCTTATGTTTGTTTGTGGGCATTCTGCGTTTAGCAGACCCTCCCGCGCCAGAAGAGAAACAGTTCTAGATGGACCGACTGGCCAGTCTGTGTGCCTCTTTTTTAAGAATTCTGGTCCCAACAACCATCCCGATCTCTCCCTCTCTGAAGCGGACGGTCTGGTTCCTACATCGGCAGGGTTTAGTTCTGACGGAACGTGTCTTATTACCAGATTTTTGTTTTGCTTCACCTCCTCTAACCTTCTGGCTACAAATGGGGCAAGCAGCTTGTCAGAACTGTACCAATCAATCACTATCTGACTGTCAGTCCATAATGTCTGCCTAGTAACATTCAGCTGCAAGAACTTGAGGACATATTTGAGTAGTCTGCTCCCAATAAGTACACCTAGCAGCTCTAATCTGGGAATTTTCAAATTCTGTTGATCCTTAATTGGAACTAACCGCGATTTGCCAATCAAAAAATTGATAGTATCTCCCTGTACCAGATAAACTACGCCAGCATAAGCCTGCGTCGAGGAGTCTGTGAAACAATGCAATTCTGCGTTTTTACCATTGATGTTAGCGGTTCTTCTGGGCACGCATATATCTTCAATGTTTCTCATGTCTCTCATAATTGTCTTCCAGCGTTTCACAGTCTCCTTGTCTAAAGCAGTGTCCCATTTCGTCTTTGTCTTCCACAAGTCTTGTAAAAGAATTTTGGCTGATAGCATAATGGGCACGCTGAAAACGCAGGGGTCGTAGACAGCCGCTATTGTTTTCAGGATGCCTCTCTTTGTGTAATTATTAATATCATTGACCTTTGCCCTTAAACTCAAAGTATCGTCCTCTAGATTCCAATCTAGACCTAATAATTTAACTGTTTTGTCAGGGTATGCGTCCGGAATACGATCCAAAAAGTTTTTGGAGTTAGAACTCCATTGTCTTAAATTCATGGAGATCTGATTAAATGTGTTCTTTACATCGTGATATAATTCTTAGGCTTCCTTCACACTGTTGGTTCCGGTTACGAGGTTATCTACGTATATATCATTTGCTAAATTTTGAATGTTTTCACTTTTCGATTTTGACAGTGTAACGTTGTAGAATTGTTAGATAACGCAAGAGTGTTGATTTGATGTACTGCTGGCGCCATCTATGCGTGGTTGGTGAACTGTCTAGTAGTAATCGTTACGCTATCTGCAGGCCTTTGCCGTCACTTTGAACAGAGTAGGAGATTTTGTTTTTTGTTTATTTTGTTTCAGTTGTGTCAAATTTGTTCATTGTGATTCGGGCATACGTTACGGTAGCTCAAGATTCATTTGAATGTTGCTGTTTCAGGTTCTTTAATTGTTTCGGGTTTAGACATAATATGTTTAGCACAAGACTGAATTTAAATTTTGAGCGGGAATGATTATTGCCAATAGAAATGCTCGCTGGTTTCTGAGTTGCCATATTGGAGAAAGGTCCAAGAAGTATGGTATTATTTGGTATAGCTGGGGAGCAGTAGTGTATGGAAATATCACTATTTTAGGTCAATTGGTTATAATTTTTTTTTATAAATGTTCTGCGAGGATGATCTTATTTCAGTATTTTCATTTAGCTGTAAGGAAAAATGATGTTTTATTGGTTTGCCTATCAGGAAAGATAAAACTGCATTGTTGTTAAAAGATTTAAATTTGTCATTTGGATCAGATTCTCAATGTTGCTTTGTTTCAAGCATTACATGCATTTATACTGAGAAATTTCTAAATGTGAGTAGAAATTTCTAGAACTCCTTGAATTGATACTTTCGGAATCTTAGTCTGGCAACATTAGGTTTTGACAGGTCCTTTTTTTCTATTGGCTTGGCGGTGAAAAAGCGTCGTCGGCGTCGCCATGCGATTTAAGAATTTTAGAAATCAATAATTGATTGAAGGAAGTGGAAAATGCATTCTGTTCATTAGTAAATTATTAAAGTTGAAAACTATGGTGAGTGGTTATTTTGAAATTTCGACGTGATTCCTTTTTTTTCTTCTCGTAATGAGATTTTTTGTTGTATTTGTTCTAGCAGTCCGACATAAATGGATTCATAAATAATGAAAATATAAATAATTTCATAATGAAACAATGCAGTAATTAGTGTCAGGTATGTAATCAAATATGTAATGAATAAGAGATCAACTTTGTCGAAAGAAATATTTTGTGTACCCACAATTGTTACAAATTGGGGAAAATTCAGTCGGTTTTCTATTTATTTCAGGTTCAATGATTTTATAACATTACAATCTTCTTTGTGTTAATTATCCAGCGACGATCCCGGTGAAACCCAGGTAGTTACATTGAAATTTTCATAAAAATTTGTAGTCATTATGGTCACCTACCTTACAAAAATGTTCAATGTTTAATTTGATCTTTGCAATTATAAAACATGTGTTAGTAATAAGAACACATTTCAAATTGATTGGTGTGACCTCGGTGACCTTAGTTTTGGCACTCTTTTCATGGAAGAAATGCTGCAGTAGATTTTGTTCGAGTTTTGACTGCTGATCCACGAAAAGAAAGTTTTGGCTTCAGTACTCAGGAAAGAGTTTCTTCGATCAACCCTTCGGTAATGTAATTATGTTAGTTTGATGCAAAAATTTGTCAAGTAAGTGTCATTTCTATAATATTTTTTTGATTGGCCATTTCGGGTACATTTTATGGGATGATAATAAATATATTTTTTTAAATTAGAGATAAAAAATTTAGATAAAAAAAGCAACACATTTAAAATATATTAGGATAGTAAACAGTATCTCATAGAAACCTTAAATACAAGGAATAGAAATGTCTTCTGACATTCTTTGGTGGTTTAATTTAATATATATTTTTATTGCTTAATTCTTACACTATTAATGTTTATATTTTTTTAAGCATCAATTTAACTATAATATTGGATAACAGTATCAAAAAGAACACATGTATGCTCTAAAAATTTGTGAACTGAGCTATTTTGTTTATGTATTTCAGTTTTATTTTTGATCGTAGACAGAACAGCATAATATATAACATAAATCAAACAATAAAGTGTTCCAAGTGCAAGTAGCCGGTCTTTATTTATAACATCACTTCTGTCTCACAATTTTTTGTAACTATTAGGCCGGGAAATGGTTACAACAGATGGTGCTTAACGGTGGCATTTAGAATGAACGGAGATGATGTAAGTCCAAATGGGACACGGGTGAATCTAAGGTGCACGAGATTTTCTTCTGCTGCTGGTTTTTGAAGATCTCTTAACCATAAGAATCTCGTTACGTCCCTGTCCTGTTGTTTGAGACCTATCTGGAGAAAGGCCTTTTCCACGTCGGCTGTTACTCCAATCGCGTGACACCTGAATTTAATCAACAGTCCAGTTAAGTCTTCGAGTAACAGAGGTCCACAGTACAGATGTTGGTTTAAACTTTTACTATCCTTAACCCTTGCTGACCCATCATACACAATGCGAAGGGATTTTCCAGGTGCTGACACGCCATGATGGGGAATGTAATGTACTGCATGGTCTACCCTTTCATTGGGAACTTCTTCAACCATACCATTAATAATTTGTTCCTTCAATGTCTCGTCATATATTCTTAAAGTATCGGAGTCTAATCTTTTAAGCAATGTAACTAGACGTCCATATGCTAATCCAAAGTTGGATGGTAAGTTTGATGGATTATCACTCCATGGCCAACTGACATAATATCTCTTATCTCTGTATTCTGTAGTTTCGTTGAAATTTTTGATCGCCTCTTCGTTCCTGTTTGTCTTTGGTGAATCAGTGATTCCTATCGACTCCAAGTCCCACAAGCGTTTTATATTACCATTATCTAATGGTGGGTCCGGTTGATTCAAACCAATTTCACATAATGTTTGAAAATATGTCAGAATTGACAATTGTTCAATTGGTTTGGTGGATATTCTGCCAGAAAGAATCCAACCGAATTCTGATTCAACCAAGTACAAATCTTCTCCAATTTGTCTTTTATTTGTGGACGTAATTGTATAATAATAATCATTTCCAAGTAATATGCCAATTCGATCAGACAATGAGCCATCATCAGCTAACGGTTAATTTTCTTCATTCCTCCAGCCAAGTAGTTCTTCTTCTGGATAAGGCACTCCTTGCGATATTGATGGTACAACGTTAGCAAATAGTGTTTTGACTATGTTGTTCCTAGTCATGTGGCGTAGTTTTACTAGTGAACTCTGTATCTCCCTCGGGTTTTGGGAACCAAACGTAAATATGGCGAGGTTGTTCTGTTCTTCAGCTGGAAGATTGAGGTCTCTGGCCATTCTTTCAGTAATGTAACTTCTACCACTTCCAGTGTCTAGCAAGATCCGACAGGTCCTTGTGATGTCACCATGACCTCGCACTTTGACTACAGCTGTTTGTAATACAGTCTTCTTTCTGCTTATGTGCATTGCGCTGGTGGATTCCTTCTCTCCCCTTGCTCTCGCTTGAATCTTATTGGGACATAATGCTTGATTATGGGCTCCGTATTTACCGCAGTATTCGCATTTCCTTTTTCGAGTGCATTGAAATCTAGTGTGTCCCTTTCGAAAGCATTTATAATATCTATCCCTTAGTTTTGCCTTTCGTTCATCAACTGATTTGGCCTTGTCACTATCCACATTGAGATGATCTTCTCTACAAAAAATACAATGCCAACGTTTCTTCCTCTTTTCCGTACTATGGTTTCCCCATTTTCTCTTCTGGTCGAATTTCCTTTTAACTGATTTCCTTTCCCTTGAATTCCCATTCATTCTAAATTTGACATTAATTTGCGGTTTTTTGAACTGTTTTATGTCATTAGAATGGTTATTCTTCGAGGGACCGGGTCTTTCTAAATTTGCAGCATTCTTGATGTGCAGGGTCTCTACAGTGTATGGTGCCTCGGCTGTATCACTCTTACAATGGTTCTGAGTAATCCTCATTGCTTCTTCTTTTGTAGAAACTATTAAGGACAGCTGCTTCAGGATGCTCTCCACAGTCTGTGGACCGTCCGGCCCAAGTCTCATCTTAGTGTCATAAATAACGTCAGCTGGAAACTTTTCCATGACCAGGAATCTCATTTGATTCGTGTCCGTATTCTCTCCCATGGATTGGAGTACTCTTAGGTGTCGTTGAAGTTCGTCTAATGTAGTTCGACAGTCTTCAAAATGTTCAGCGCGTTTTACATTATTGAGTGCTCGGTGGTGTGCATGGACGACTTTATGTTCCTTCCCATCATCATCACAGCCCATATACGTCCCCACCGAGGGGCTCGAGCCTACCCTATATTAGGGTGATTAGGCCTTAGTCAACCACGCTGGCCCAGTACGGATTGGTCGACTTCACATACATCATTGAATTTCTTCGCAGATGTATGCAGGTTGCCTCACGATGTTTTCCTTCACCGTAGGAGCGTCAGACAAATGTACATATGAAATTCGAAACGAAAAACACATTGGTACATGGCGGGTCTCGAACCCGGACCCCCCGATTGGAAGGCAAGTGCCGAGTCCACTGCGCCACCGACGCTCCATTCTTTCCCATATCTAGCCTTTAATGTGTCTACAGCAATTTGATAACTCCTGTTAGTAGTGTTGAATCCATCTACTAATCTGGCTGCATCTCCCTTAAGGGAGCTCTTTAGGTACAGCAATTTGTCTACATCATTCAATTTTCTTCGGTTGATGCTCGAATTGAATTGATCCCAAAACTGGTGCCAGTCCAGCAAGTCACCGCTGAACTGTGGCAAATTCAAATCTGGTAACTTGCTATATGATGATGGTTCAGCTTCCCTCGCCGCAGTTGCTGATTGTTCACATTTTGATTTTAATCTTGTATCCAGTTCTAGCAAAATTTCTTCACCTTGTAGTTGATGAGTAGTAAAATTAGATATCTCATCCGGATTAGGATTCTTGCATATATTGAAATAGTTATAAAGTTCAGATGAGAAACGAGACAGGATAGATTTCAGTTTAGCTGATACAACCTTGGCTGTCTGCAAGTTGTCATCATTCAACCTGTTACAGAGATTGTGAGCTTGTGCTGATAAAGATTTAATTTCTTCAATAAATTTGGACAAACGGTTTATAAGTATTGCTTCCATAATTTAAGGTATAATTCTGAAAATAAATTTTAATAAATAGCTAGATCTATACACATGCTTACGAACAATCAAATTTAAATAAACACTATCAAATTATAATTAGAATGTAAGCATAATACATTTTATTTGGCCCTAAGATTGACTGGCAGAGAGTACCTTGCAGCATCAAGTCTGCCTTTTATATATTAACATGACCAATTGCATGACATTGAAGAAATATTCAAAGTAAAAGAGATAATTCAAAAATAAAAATATGCACTGAAATAATTCATCTAAGATTTATCATAACAGATATATTATACATTCAGTTCAAAAAATTATATGCATCATATATAGATATAGTAGGTAGTTAATCAGCATTTTATTATCATGGTTGTGTTGCTAGCATTCATTAAAAAACATAAAACTAGTAGCAACCTTCATGAAGGCACTTAAGTAAATAAAAACTCCAATTAAATTAGTTATGAAATTGTGTAGATGACTGTTATTATATCCAGTCTTACTCTGTTATTAATAAAGGTGATTTAAAATGAATCCATGGTTTAAGCCGTGGCTTAGGTTTTAGTCTCTTTCAATCTTACAAAAATTCACTTAATTAAGAAAACAATCAAAAAATTGATGAACAGACTTAAATAAATTTTAATTATACAAGCCTTAAACTATAATATTCCTTTGGTAATTTTTATAAAACTATATTATGTATTCTTACTTTTTTAAAATATCATGTCTATGTGTGTTATTATTATCTATTTATTTAAACTAGTGTAGTGTATATATTATAGTACCTATATTTAAACATGGGATTAATTTTAATTAATTAATAAGATTGCACCGCCATGTAATCTCTGTTGAACCCAATGGTTGACTGGCAGAAAATACCATATGGCATTAAGTCCATCATTTGTACATTGTTTTCTAATTGTGCAAAAAGGATTATATAGATAAAATTCACTGTACTGCCAATCACTTGTACTTGAAATATCAGATTAAAAAGTAGGTATGCATAAAAATAACTAGTCATTTAATGTGCGCAAATAAATAGTCGTAATTACCAAGTGTCATCAATTATTTATTTAAGCTTCACCACAGCTTTCACACAAATCTAAGTGGTGTTCACAAGTAAATCAGAAGATGGCTGACTTACTTACATAATTGGATTCTGACACTAAAATATACGATAAAACAGTAGTGAAATACAGTCTAGCTAGACGTACCTTATGATTTTTTATACAAATCATATAGAAGCTTCCAGAAGTCTCAGGTTGATCTGTTGTATCTCGCAGTTGTTGGAACAATCCTTGTACGTACACTGACCGCACTCTCACGAATGTATGTATGTGCGTCCTATATGAAGTATATACATATATTTATTAACTGCTAGGGAATTACATAAATAATGTGAACGCTTGGATGCATATTTTCACAAATCAAATCGATGTTTTTTTTTGCAATTACGTATACTTTAGAAGTTTAAATATTTGTTGCGCCGATTCGCATTGTATACATACGATATTATTATGTAGTGGTATCGGTTTATATATGCACAACAACCAACACCCATTACGGGAAAAATGAAAAAAACATTGCAGAATATGGTATTGTGGTTATTCTTTAGGTATTGTGCGAAATATCACAAATACAAACTCGTGGTGATGGAACTAAATGCATGTAGATTAACGGAAAGAATAAAGAATTACGAATAATTGTCTCTCTTCATTTGTTTTATCGAGTTTAATCGGAAGAGCCGGTACAAATTCAACTTTGCAATTAACTTTTGTCGTATTAATTACACATTGGAAAACGAACAATTCTTTTAAAACATACAACTATGACACTTACCTGATAAAAACCAAACAATTATATACACTTAAACTTAGTTTTCGTAGAAATTTCACGGTTTAACTCAAATCCCTTTTAGAATGTTGCGACGTTGCGAAAGCGTAATTTTAATGGCGGACGGTAGGTACTTGACTAAAAAGTTCTCGGAAGTACGCCGAAATAATTTTATCTTTACTTCGTTCGGAGGAACAATTTGAATTATTCTTAAAATTAACCAATTAAGTCATAAAATTTGATAATATTCCTTATTATATATTACCTTATTACTAGTACATTGTTTCATACTAAAGAAATAAGTAAGTACTTCCGACACTTCCCTGTTCGGCTTCGGCATCGAAGTTTTCCATCTTGAACTAGGTAATTTCCGGTTACGTTTTTGATCCTTATTCCTATAACATTATACCCTAATTTCCTTCAACTTAAGTTTCTTAATGTTAACTTATTGCTAGACAACTCTTTAACGAAAAACTCCTCACGTGTCTATGTTAACTTATTGCTAGACAATTCTTTAACGAAAATCTCCTCACGTGTCTTGCTGCTTATAATAATTAGTTTTCAAATATTTTAAGTTTATTGAATAAAAATTTCACTTGTACATAAATATTTTTGGCATTTTAAAACCGAGTATTGAAAAGTCAAGTATTAAGTATAGTTCAGTCGCTGGACAACAGATGGCGTTACGAGTCACAGTTTGAGTATCAACTTGCAATAGTTGCAATTAATTTTTGTTTCGATAAAAGTATTTCCTTCTCAACGCATCATTTAGTACCAGGATTCCTCATAACGGTATCTCAGCAACCATCACCAAATTGTCGCCACCTTCAATTAGGGATGTAGGTATCATGTACTATATCCGTGATCGCTTCGCTTACTGAATCTTATGAAGGAGCGATAAGGTTATATTGTTAATGATGCATAACTTATTTCTATTAGTAGTGCAAGTTGACATAACATGTTGTGACTCGTACCTTAAATTCTCATGTGCTCGGCCAAACACCTGTGTCCAGTCCAGCAATACAACCAGCCCGTGCAACCTGCCAACCCGTATGGTCACGCCACCTGAGGGATTAATAATACCTATGATTCCTCCCTGTATGGAATCACATAAGTGTCTCAGGTCCACTTATGGAATAATATTACCAACATCTGATATATAACTTGACCATCATTACACGTCACTATGGTGACCAGGCTTAGTGCTATGGCACCACGGAGAGGGCCCAAGTTGTCCCTCACCGCGCTCACTTGTATCTAACATACAAGCCTGAGCTCGCCTCTTCTACCGGTAGGTCCACGCTATGGCATGGAATATACTTAGGCCCTTTCCTTGGTAGCGAGCTACCCTCACATTGTGCAATGGCCGAAGCCTGAGCACGTATTAAGAGCCTTTGCCTTCAGTTACTATGGTAACTTCATACGGTCCATCTGGTCCCCGAAGGACTCGTATAAGAAACAAACAATCAGTATTAAAGGTAAAAGTAAAGTAAACCTAAGACACTTAGCTTTCCAATCCAGGCCCCCCTCTCGAGATATGAATACAGTTTCAGCAGCCTTACAGCCCTTGGCACTGACTCTATTATTAACTACACACTAGTTGCACACGAAATGATCATGAAACTTTGATATGGTTAGTTTTGAACTGACATTCGAGAGTGACGCGAATTGGCAAAGTTAGTCGACTACGATAGGCGGGAAAGACAGGAAGTGCTTACCACAGAGTTTCAATGTTGATATATACAATATTTACATTTCGCGGAAGTGTCGCGACAAGGAAGGAGCGTCAACAAATTGATAATATGGCAGCCTACAGTAGCATTTTCGAGTTTGTTCAAAGTTGTCTGAATGCGTACTCTCCAAGTGAATTTCTGACTATTGACGAGATGTTACTAGCAGTCGATGCCTGTTCCGCGTTTACATCCCTATTAACCAGCTAAGTATGGATTAAAAATTTTAGCTCTCGTCGATGCAAAAAGCTTCTTTATTTTTAATTTGGAGGTGTACGCAGACAAACAACCGGAAGGACCCTATGCAGTCAGTAATAAAGCTTTTGATGTGGTGGAGAGACTCATTCAACGAGTTTTATGATCACACCGTAACATAACGTTTGATAACTGGTTCACAGGATATGAGCTAATGTCGCATCTACTAAATGAGCATCGGCTTACGTCGGTTGGAACTGTAAGGAAGATTAAGAGACAGATTCCTGAATCTTTTATTCGAACTGACAGAAAACCAAACAGTTCACTCCTTGGGTTTCAAAAGAATATAACACTTGTTTCTTATGTGCCAAAGAAGAACAAGGTGACTGTTTTTATGCCCACTATGCATCATGATAATGCAATAGAGGAATCCACAGGCGAGAAACAAAAACCCGAAATGATAACATTTTATAACTCGACCAAAGCTGGTGTTGACGTGGTAGATGAATTGAGTGCCAGTTACAATGTCAGTCGCAACAGTAAACGGTGGCCTATGACGTTATTTTATGGCGTATTGAACATGGCGGCTATCAATGCTTGCATTATATATTGAGTAAACAATAATGTCACCATCAAGAGAACGGAATTTATTCGTCATTTGGGCTTATCAATGATTTCGGAACACCTAAATTCAAGAAAATCAAAAAAGCATATTCCAAGTTACATCCGCCAGCGAATCGAAAAACAGCTCGGTGAGTTTTCACTTAGACCTGCGAATTCACCAACACGATATGTCAGATGTCAGGTTTGTCCTTACAATAAGGACCGAAAAACCAAATACTCCTATAAATATTGTAACAAGCCCTTATGTTTGGAGCATGCAAATTTCATTTGCGAAAATTGTGCTGATTTATCTTTTAATTTTAATTTGATTTTGTCCAAAGAATTAAGATTTTGGTAAATTAAAAATTTTTGTAAGGCTATAAAGATTTGTTGCTATGATTACATAGTTTATGAGAAACTGGAATAAAAATTAATAATTATGAAATTTTGCAGTTGTTTTATTTAATTTTACATTAAAAAACTTTATTTACCAAAATATAATCAACAAAGTATAGAAAATAATAATAAGAACTAAATTATGGTACATTAACTTAAGGGTATGTCACACCCTGCCTCATACTTGATGTAACTTTATTTCACCTCATGCTCGCCGGGGTAATAACTAACAATTTTGATAGTTAAATTATCTTAATTATAATAATATGTTTTTAGTGCCATTTTATTTAAATTACCTGAATTTCCCAAGATTATTATCAGTTTGTCTTCAATATTAAACTTATAACAATAAATTCTACATACAATATCTTTTTTTTCTTCTGTGGGTAGTTGGTCACAACAGTAATAAAAATCTTGCTCTGAGAATTAAAATTTATTTAATATACACTCGCGAGCAAAAGTTTGGAATCAGTTACTTGAAATTGGTCGCGCGTTATCTTGAGTAGTTAATACTTTTTTAATAATCGTAAAAATGACATCATTTTAAAGGTTCAACTCTTTACTTTCGAACTGATACCGAATTCATTAAAATCAAGCCAGTATTTATGGAGCCATTCCGCATTAAGTGAAGGTGTATCGAAAAAGACGTGTTTCAATTGTTTGATACGTCACGAGTTGCGACCTATTGACCCCCTATAAAAGCACCTGTTATCGGATTTTATCAGTCGACTTTCACACGTTGACCGGTACACGTCTCCGCCACTTTTGACCCTTTACTTTGTACGACAATGGAGACAACACCTACAGAAGCAGCACAAATCGTAGCCCTATTGCAAGAAGGGCTCAGCCAGCGGGTTGTCGCTCGTCGGCTCCACATAAGCCAATCCTGTATTTCGAAAGTTTATAAGCGCTTTCGGGAGACTGGTGGCTTTATCCCGAGACCAAGATCTGGACGGCGCCGGTGCACATCGGAGAGGGATGATCGTTTTATCGTGTCAACCTCTCTCCGAAATCGGCATTTGACTGGTGTCGACGTCCAACAGGAGCTCCGAGATGTTCGAGGGGTAGTAGCCAGCGAGTGGACAGTTCGTCGACGATTCAAGCAAGCGAATCTGACTCCAAAAAGGCCTGCCACAGGCCCGAAACTCACGGCAGCTCACCGACAAGTACGCCTTCAGTTTGCTCGCACCCATCTTGATTGGGAGGTTGAGCAATGGAGGCAAGTCCTGTTCTCCGACGAAAGCAGGATGTGTTTGCACGGTAGCGACAGAAGAGGACGGGTCTACAGGCGGCCTGGGGAGCGATTTGCACAGTGCTGTGTCGCTGAAACAGTGGCTTATGGGGGCGGCTCTTGTATGATGTGGGCCGGCATTTCTTCGATGGTAAAACCGAGCTTGTTTTCGTGCCTGGCGGGGGACGACGAGGCGGTCTAACTTCGGACCGGTACATTTCCGATATTCTCCTGGAACATGTCGTTCCCTATGCGGGATACATCGGTGATGACTTCCTCCTTATGCACGATAACGCTCGTTGTCACACTGCCCGTGTAACAACGGAATACCTCGAAGAAGTCGGTATTGCCACATTGGACTGGCCAGCGCTCAGCCCTGACTTGAATCCCATTGAGCACGTGTGGGATGAACTAAAGAGGAAGGTTCGTTCCAGAACTCCTGCTCCTTCATGTCTGAATGAGCTGAAATCAGCGTTGATTGAGGAGTGGGAAGGTATTCCACAAGAATCAATTCAGAAGCTGATCAGGTCTATGAAGAATCGTCTTGGTGCAGTTATTAGGGCGAGGGGAGGGAACACAAAATATTGACACTTATTTTTAAAGATAAATAAAATTTTTATTTAATAATTTTTGTTGTTTTATTCATTCATTATTTTTCCCTATTTCCTTGTTTTCCTACCTCCTTCACTTAATCCGGGATAACTCCACAATTACGGGCTCGATATGAATTAATTTTATATCGATTTAAAGTGGACAGTTGCACCTTTAACATAATGTCATTTTTATGATTATTAAAAATTTATTTAGTAAGCAAGATCACGCGGAACCAATTTCAAGTAACTGATTCCAAACTTTTGCTCGCGAGTGTATTTAAACATATTTTTTCAACGTTTTTATGATTGTTTTGTTATGGTAACATAACTCACTCACCCGCCCATTGTTATTTCCAACACAAAACTACGTTATAAATATCTACACAATATTACATAGTGCACTATGGAAAACATGCAGAGAACTGTGATGGAGCTGAAAGAATCATTCACTTCCCGGATGGCTGCCTTTGAAGCTGAACTTAAGAAACCTAAAGCATCAAGCACAAACACTTCTGAACTAGCTTCAGACTTTGCTTCCTTTAAGGTTTTCATGGTGGATTGTCTCAACAGCTTATTGTGTTAGCTGGCTATATTGTCACAAAGTGTAGATAATCTTGAGCTGCAGGGACGTAGGAAAATCCTGCTCGTACATGGGTTGCCAGAAGATAAATCTGAAGACTTGTCAAGAGTTGCTGCAACCATTATAAATGAAAAGTTGGATATGAGCACTTTTCAGGCCAATGATCTAAAAAGATGTCATAGAATGGGACGCGCAGGAGATACTGATAAGCCCCGTCCAATTCTCATGAAATTCCATGATGTATCGCTTAGAGATAAGGTCTGGTTCGCAAAAGCGAAGCTTAAAGGCACTGGCATAACATTTTCTGAGTTTTTAACACGATCGCGCCACACATTGTTCATGGCAGCAAGAGACAAATTTGGTGTCAAAAGATGCTGGACCAAAGAAGGTAACGTTTTTGTTCTCGGAGCTGATGGATCTCGGCATCGCATTATAACACCAAGTGATCTCAGCAAGATTGATCCGGAGCCTTCGGAGATGTCTGTTTCTTCGGTGAAACTTCCAGCCCCGCCAAAAGTCAAGCGAACAATCCGAAAATGAGGTTTCATTTGTTTTTAATTATTACTCTCAACAGTATAATAATATGTTCAATCAAGTATCATAATCATAACAAAGGTAGATATTTGCTCTTATCACTGTTAGTTCAGTTACACAGTAGTATTTGAATTTAATTACATTTACCCACTTAGTAGAGTTGCGACTGCTTCTTGTATTATTTTGTTTTTTGCATGTCATGGTCAAAGTCAGTCAAAACGAGCTGTCAGTGTAACTTTTTTTTTCTTCTTAGTTTTTGGCTTCGTACACAGCATTTAGCCTTTAGCCAGTAATGTAAAAATTCTAGGCAAAGGGATTACGAACATAGGATCTTTGGTTTGTAAAAATATATATTTTGTTGAATATATATTTTTACAAAACAAAGATCCTATGAATATTGAAATATATTTTGTTTTGTAAAATTTTCATGATTTGCTAGTTCTGACATAGTGTCTGTATTTTATTCTTTTCATGTTTTTGTAGATTGTAGGTATATCTATTCCCACGAGCGGGTGGATAATATTGTCAGTTAATTTTTGTTTTTGTTTTTTTTTCTGTCTATACTTCATATGCACACATATTTTAGTATTTTATTGTAATAATGAATGATACTAGTGACTCTGACACCTATCTATCTCTAAATAGTGATAGTTTCGTGAGTATTTCCACGCTTGGCGACACTCTTGATGCTCAATTCTCGGATGTTCCTTCTAATTTCAATGTCGTTCATATCAACGCTCAAAGCATTCCGGCCCACTTTCCAGATTTGTTAGCAAATTTCGATAGTAAATGTATCCACGCTCTCCTTGTCTCCGAATCATGGTTTAAGCCCTGTCTTCCGTCAACTTCCTACTCTTTACCTGGTTTCCAATTGATAAGAAACGATCGAGCGGTGGGTGCGGGTGGGGGTGTTGCAATATATCTGCGCGCCAATATACCTTTCTCAGTCGTAAGTACCTCACCACAACCACCTGCTTCAGACGCTGGAGAGCATCTGTTTTTAGAAATCAGTCTTCAACACACAAAGATTCTTCTTGGAGTGTATTATTCCCCGTCTTATCGTATTAATTACTTTTCATCGCTAGAAAGGATGCTTGAAAATCTTCTTCCACTTTATAAACAAACTATCCTGATGGGCGATTTCAACACGTGTCTTCTTAAAAATGACTACCGTTCCCAATCGTTGATGTCTATCATGCAGTCAATGAATTCCTGCCTTCGCTCAACGCAACACATCATTTTCCAAATTGTTCCCCTTCCTTATTAGACCTAATTTTTGTCTCCTCCATAAACCACATTGTAATGCATGGTCAATGTCCAGCCGACGGTTTTTCGTATCATGATGCTGTATTTCTATCATATAAAATTCGACCTCCTAAAATCAAACCTAAATTAATGCAACAACGCTGTTTTAGTAGCATCAACACTGATGATATTCGCGTTGATGCTGGACACCGTTGCTCTCCAAAGATACAGTTGATGCCAAAATAGACATTTTTGTAGACAACATCGTCAGACTTTACGATAAACATGCACCTGTTCGTCCAGTGAAACTATCCGGCACCGTGGATGTCTGACGATATAAAAAAGTTAATATCTGCCAAGGAGTCAGCAAAGACAAAATATAAGCGCCGTCCGACGCCCTATAACTGGGAGAAATATGTTGCAATGCGTAATCACTGCAATAAGGTGTGTAGAAACGCACAACGCCACTTTTTTCATACTTCTGTTGATAATGTGGATTCTGCCAAAGTGTGGAAATTTCTTAGATCGATGGGGATTGGGAAATCACGACATTCTTCACCATCTAGTAATATGGATATGAACTCTCTCAATCAACACTTTTCTTCGCACAGTTGTTTTGATCGAATTAAAAAAGATCAAACTATTACATATCTTAACTCACTTCCCACCCCAAGTCATCCAATGTTTTTTCTGAATCAATTTCCGATTGTGGTGTTAAGAAGAGCATCGTTTCAGTCACCTCGAATGCGGTGGGTGATGATTGTATAAGCAGGAGAATGTTAATGCCTATCCTTGACAAAATACTTCCTATTATTACCCATATCCTCAATTTTTCCATTAGAACCGGTGTTTTCCCAACTGCGTGGAAAGATGCTCAAATCATTCCGCTGCCTAAAAAACATAGCCCTAAATCATATTCCGACTATCGTCCTATATCAATCCTTCCATTCCTATCCAAAGTCCTTGAGCGTCTAGTCCATGATCAACTGAATTCCTTCCTCTGCTGCAATCACCTTCTGAACCCTTACCAGTCCGGCTTCAGGCGCTGTCACAGCACAACCACGGCGCTAGTCAACATTACTGATGACATACGATCAGGTTTAGATAATAGTTATCTAACTGTGCTTACACTACTTGACTTTAGTAATGCATTCAATAATGTCGATTATGATGTATTACTCAGCATTCTAAGCTCTATTAACATATCTCCAACGGTGATTGACTGGTTTCGTAATTACCTGTCTGGACGTCGCCAGCGGATTCGTGTCGATGACACATTTTCGACATGGTGTCATGTTTCCGCTGGAGTTCCACAGGGTGGCGTCTTATCTCCATTACTTTTTTCGTTATTCATCAATTCCATTTCATATCAACTTACTTCGTCATACCACCTTTATGCAGATGACTTGCAAATATATTCTCAGGCACGAACAGTTAATTTGATAACGGCAATAAATGAAATAAACAATGACCTAGCACGGATTTGTGAATGGAGCCAATCGTACGGTATAACTGTAAATCCAGCTAAAACACAAGTTATTCTCATCGGTAGTTCAAGGAATACAGCCAAGGTCGATTGGACTAAAGTCCCACATATCTCATTTAATGGTGTTGCTATACCCATTAGTAATACAGTAAAAAATTTAGGCATATTAGTTGATACAAACTTAACCTGGGCACCTCAAATACTAGAAGTGAGCCGCAAAATATTTGCGTCAATATTAGTTCAAGGAATACAGCCAAGGTCGATTGGACTAAAGTCCCACATACCTCATTTAATGGTGTTGCTATACCCATTAGTAATACAGTAAAAAATTGAGGTATATTAGTTGATACAAACTTAGCCTGGGCACCTCAAATACAAGAAGTGAGCCGCAAAATATTTGCGTCGGCTGGATCATTAAGACGATTACGAAGTTTCCTTCCAACTACAACCAAAATCGCCCTTGTCCAATCCCTCCTCCTCCCTATCCTTGATTACGCTGATGTCTGTTATTTGGACATCACTGAGGAGCAACTCAATAAACTTGAGCGACTTCAAAACTTTTGCATACGGTTCATATTTGGTCTGCGAAAATGTGACCACGTCTCTGAATTTCGTAGTAAGCTCAAGTGGTTGCCCATTCGCCTTCGCCGGAATGCTCATATTCTCTCCTTATTATATACAATCCTCTTTAGCCCTGCCGCCCCTCCTTACCTTAAGATTTTTTTTACTTTTCTTAGTTATACTCACTCACGAGCGCTTAGATCCGAAGAGAGCCTGATTCTGAGTATTCCAAAACACTGTACTAATTTCAGACACAAGTCTTTTGCAGTCCAAGCGGCATGCTTATGGAATAATTTACCTATAGCTATCAGGCGTGCAGAGTCACTAAACATTTTCAAGAGGTCACTTAATGACTACTATCTGTCACTGTAGATCTATTACAACGGTATATGTTTGTTATGTGTGTGTATGTATGTTTGCGTATATTGTATTTATGGAGGTATGTTATTGTTTGTCTTATATTTAAGTTTGTTTAATGTTGTATATTGCCAACTTCCCCAATTCTTTCGTTTCCGTAAATAGAGTCCATCCAAAGGTTGCCTGGAAGAGATCGCTCTTTGCGATAAGGCCGCCCATTGTACCATAATTATTTTGATTTTTGTTAACCCCAATTTTGTAATGTACAATAAAGAATTTATCTATCTATCTATCATGGAAATTCTAGCCGGGCATACAATAATTAACGATACTTAACCCTAATTGATTTGTCAATAACTGACCCATACCTTGTCCAATCTCTCATAATGCATTTGGCTTGGACAGTGACTTCATTGAACAGTAAAAACTAGATTGATCATTGATAGATGGTTGACACACATTGTTCTTAAGATGGGCAGGGGGTGTATGACTGGATGCATTGTTACCATTTGTGGCACTGCATTCTGTTAATGAATTATTCCCACTTGAGGTCAAAAATTATGTCAAGCAGGGATTGATAGCGGTCCTAGTTATACTGGCAGAGTGTAGCTAGTTCTCTGATAGACTGGATTGTGCATTTTAATATCATTTTGTGCAGTGTTATGATTTTCAGAAATAGCTGACAATGAGTGATGTAAATTCTTTATGGTGTTATTGGGGTATTCAATGTCCCTATCATACATACTCCTGCTCTCCCTCAATATGCTATCTTAAATGTCTAACAAATCTATTAGACACGTTCGTTTACTACTTAATTTAATATATCCCTTAATAAAAGAATGTTGTTCCATTTTGTTTCCTTTTGTTCCTTTTTAGCAGTTTGTTGATTTTAATGTATTTCTTCAATTTTTATTACTATTAAAACTATTCAATAAGGACCTATCCAATGTAGGTGATAAGAATTCTGCCAGATGTTATACACTAAAGCCCGAACCCAATATCGTATCTTTAATTTAAGATTAAAAACAATCTCGGATTATTGAGTTTCGCTCGATCTCTAACCCGCGTGCCAATAACTAAAGACTGCAATCTAGGATTCTTTTGATCCTTTTCCTATTGGTCATTTCTTTATACGCAAAATATTAGATTGTGCAATATTATAAATGTATGTTTTATGAAAACAAACTAGCTATAAATCTTTTTAAATAATGTTTCTTATCATCATCAACAGCTCATATACGTCCCAACTGAGGGGCTCGAGCATACCCTAAACTAGGGCGATTAAGCCTTAATCAACCACGCTGGTTAGGTGCGGGTTGGTCGACTTTACACACAACCTGTAAAGAAATTATTTCTTCACAGGTGTGTCCAGGTTTCCTTACGATGTTTTCCTTCACCGCAAAAGCGTCGAATAAACGTACATATGAATTCGAAATTTGAAAACACATTGGTACGTGGCGGGATTCGAACCGCTACCTCCCGATTGGAAGGCGACAGCCATACGCACTACGCCATCGACGCTTAACAATTAATATAATGTTAAAAAACGTGTAGAAATTATTCTGTAAATAATAATATATCAAATACAATATTATGCAAACTACCTATTTTTATAGGAATGGAACGTGTATAAAACTGACACGAGCACCCGATTGATATTTGTTTGTTAGCTGTGTGGTTGGTTTGATTTGAACGTATAATTTGTGATTTGAACTAATTTAAATAAATAAAAGCAACGAATAATCGCAGAATAAATACAGAAATTAAAATTTGGGTTGAGAAATTACAGAAAGAGGGGGGTGCCACTCCATGATTACTAGAAAAAAGATGACGATTTTTATATTAATGTAATGTAGTAATTAATGTTATGTGTAAGTAAACTATAGTAACGAAATGTAAAGAGGAAAATAAATGACTTGTTACTATTATTATCATTTATTTCAAAAAATATCTTAATTTTAAGATTTTTATAATATCTATACAAAAACAAAATAATATAAAAAACTTAAGCGGACAGCGAGGCAAGGCCGAAGCTATTATCTTCTAATATTAGGTCCTTACATATGAAATTGGCATTTTGCCGTACTGGCCACTTTGATCTCAAATATCTCCTCTATGGTTGAGAATTCCAAATTCAAAATTATACAGCTATTTACTCATGTAATTGTGTTTCGATAATTATAATTCACTTGTTTTTTCCTCAATTGTTTTTTTTCTTTGCGTCACTCAGTTTACAAAATGGAAAATTTTAAATATCGCGTTATTTACGAGTACGAGTTCCACCGTGGCACCAGTGCTGCAGAAACGGCTCGAAGGATTAATGATGTGTATGGCGACAGTGCCGCAAAAGAAAACACAGTGCGTTTTTGCTTCCAACGTTTTCGTTCTGGAAATTTCGACCTGAAGAACAAGCCCCGTGGACGGCCGGAGACCAAAATTGATAATGAAGAATTGAAGGCTATTGTGGAAGCGGAGCCATCGCAAACCATGCCCGAGTTAGCTGCAGGCTGCGGTGTTAGTGATAAAACTGATTTAATCCACTTGAAGCAAATTGGGAAGGTAAAAAAGCTTGAAAGGTGGGTACTGTGGTGACCTCCTTGCGTCTATGACACCGCATTCCACCTCATTGCATAAATGTGCTCAGTGGCAAGGAATGTCACCCTTTTAAATATAGAATGAGAACATTCTAGAAGTATTGACATATAAAGGACGATCACCAGGAGTATTTGACACATTACATTACATTGCGACATTGCGCATTGTAACATTGTAACTTGAGAGATCGTAAAGAGAGTTGAGAAATAGAACAGATTGAAATATATCTAAATGGTTTGAGTTAACGTCCCAAGTTCCCAACGATCCCGGAGCGCGCGTAGGGCGCTACATGGTGGAGGCGCCGGGTATTATTTGGAACTACATATATTGAACTGCGTATATCGAAGAAGAAGCAAAGAAGTCATCATGGAGCGATTCGATGGATTATCTGGTGATGTGCACGATTTTTTTAATCAATTTGATATTATAGCTGCGGTGAACAAATTCGACGCAGAGGCGAAGAAGCTTGTATTGGGGGTTTATTTAGAGGGTCCAGCGCTATTATTTTATAAATCGATGTTGTCAGACACAATTGCATTTTTAGATTTACGGAAGAAAATCAGTGATGAGTTTGCTCCAACTACGAACCCGATCGCCAATTTTTTTGCACGGAAACAGGGTCACGAGGAAGATGCATTAACTTTTTTTTATTCTCTAGAAAACCTCGCATCGAAAGCCGGAATTGCGATTGATGAAGCATGTTTTATTCAACATTTTATAAAAAATTGTGAATTTTATTTAAAAAACAAATTAGCCCCACAGATATACGCGACGAAGGCTGAACTGAAAAAGGTGTTAAAACAGCTAAAAGATGTTTATAGCGATGGTATTGCTGACTCTACGGCACAAGGGAAACTCTCGTTGAACGTGAGGCCTGGTGGTTACGTGGCTACTGTACCACCCGCTATGCATATGCAAGGGGGAGCAGGCGACGACAGGTTTCGAGTAAAGCCAACTGGACGTACTGTCGGACCTACCGGGACGGTGTCAAATCCTCCTCACTCCCAACCAAATTACTCCCAGACCCGTTACAATTTTAGACCCCGACCACAATCTACGAGAGGAAATGCAGGCGGGGATAATACAAATGTGCGTGCTGGCTGGAGGCCAGATGCACCTAAACAAGTAGAGGCGTTTGATGTGATTCAAGGGACTGTTCAACCGCCACCACAGCAAGAAGAAACCCCTCAAAAACGTGAGTTCGTTCCATTTATACGTGTAATGTGTCGCGATAAAAAAATATGTTCTTTGATTGATACGGGCGCATCAGTCTCGGTTATATCGAAGTCCGTGGCGGATATGTTTGGGGAAATAATTGACGCCGGCGTTTTGCATCTGAAGGCAATCAATGGTGTGAACTTGTGTGTTCTAGGGAAAATGAGATTGAATATCATAATAGAAAATGTCTTATTTGTTCATAGTTTTTATGTCGTAAATAATATAAATCGAGACATGATCTTGGGACAAGATTTCTTGTATCAAAATGATGTATTGTTAAATTTTACGAATGGTCAAGTGCAGATAAAAAAGATGGTTTGTAAGTTTATGTTAAAGTCGGAAGTTGCGAATATTGAAAACACCATTGAGGTCGTACAGCCAGCAACGAAAATTTTATCGAAAAGTGATTATTTGTACTCTTGTAATTTAGTGTCGGAAGATGATAAATGTACATTTAAATCATCTGTCGCAGACAATGAAATAGAATTCAATGTGTTTAAAGGCTTACCTCTTAATGAGCGCAATGAATTAAATAATTTAATTATGAATTATCGGTCATGTTTTGCATTTAATAAAAATGAGCTTGGCAAATGTAATTTAACAAAAGTAAAAATAGACACTATAGATGAAGTTCCGGTTCAAAGGGCACCATATAGAATATCCAGTGAACAATGTAAAATAATTTCAGAACAAGAGAAAGAAGTGTTAAAAAATAATATAATTCGTAATTGTCGGAGTTTGTACGCTTCACCAGTAGTGTTGGTCAAAAAACCGTGGAGATTTTGTGTTACAAAATATTCCCCATATTTTATTGTTTTTGCTAGGGAACCAGTAATACCTTCTGATGTAAATTTAAGCTGCAACATGCAAACACTAAATTTAACTAAATTTAACACGTGAGTGTGTGTGCGTGAGTGGAACTTGGATCTCCGAACCATGGGGTAAACTGGCAATCAGATGGGTTGACGGTGTGCCGGGTTGCGGGAAGACCACGTGGCTCCTCAATAACTTCCAAATGAAGGAAGATATGATCATCACTAGCACACTCGAGACGGCAAAAGAACTGTTGGACAAAGTGACGACTCGATTCGGGGCGGTCGTGAAGGGGAAAATAAGAACCATTGCCTCAGTTCTCATCAATGGTGTGGAAGCATCAAAACGCCTTTTGGTGGACGAAGCTCTCCTAGTCCATTTTGGAGCTATCATCATGGCAACAAGGCTGACCGGGGCAAGAGAATTGGTACTAATGACCGATACAAATCAGATCCCCTTCATAGACAGAGACAACCTGTTCGAGATGCGTTACGGAAGCCCCGCCGCCATCACGTCGGTAACAGAAAAGCTCCTCTGCACACACCGAAGTCCGATGGATGTGGTGTATGCCCTCCAAAACATCTACAAGGGTATTTACACATCACGGCAAGTGCTGAGGTCCATGACATGCAGAATGGCATCGGAGGCGATGTTACGAAGGGGCAACCCAAATACTCTCTTACTTACCTTTACTCAAGACGAGAAAGAAGCGTATGGGAGGGAAGGGTTCGGCACCGGAGAACAATCTAGACTGCTGACGATCCACGAAGCACAGGGACTAACGTACGATCACGTGGTTGTGCTCAGAGGAGCAGAAAGGAAGAACCCTGTCCACGATAGTGTCCCTCACGCGGTGGTTGCCATTACCAGACACACGGTATCCTGCACCTACTTCTACCGGGTGTTGAAGGAGGACGACGCAATTAGACGTCTCATTGCCCTTCCCAGCATAGCAACAGATGAAGTGGTCATGGAATACAATAAAAAAATGGTGCTCAGGGCCCTATCAAGCGGAGCGACCTTGGTGTAACTAAAAAAAAAAAAACACGCAACATATATTATGCCACATACGAGTATATTAACTGACCAAATCTTGTTAGCATAAGTTACCCAGGAATACTGGCATAATAATTATAATGATCCAAAAATTGTGAAATAGTCCATACATAAATTATTAACATATAGTATAATATTATTAAGATATATATTTGAGTATAATTAAGTATATATAAGTATAAATAGATATTATTAAGATATATATTTAAATTTTTAAATTGATTGAGTTGCGCAACTCACCTTAGATTAGGAGTAAAAAGTAGTCGTAAGTCTTAATATAATAATTATAATAAAATAGATCACAATGAGAAGATTCCATGAAAAGAGCACGGACCACGAGTCTGTGGAGTGTTAAATTAGTAATAATAAAAATAAAAAAAAAACACTAAATTTAGTACAAAGACAATGTAGGCATAGGATTTGTATAGATAAAGTGAGACATAATTTATATAAAGCGCGTTTGAAACAAAAACATATATATGATATAAAGGCATGTCCCGTGAGTTATAAACGAGGAGAATTAGTGTCACTATACTGTCCAAAAAGAGTTACTGGAGTTAGCAATAAATTAAGTCACCAATACAAAGGTCCGTATAAAATTGTGCGATACCTTGATAATAATAATTATATGATAAAGAAGCTGAGTACTTCTCAAAAACTATTAGTTCATGTAAATAGATTGAAACGGTTTAGATTAAGATAAGTATATTTAAAAAATATACATATTGAATGAACCATTCGTAAAATTTAAATTTATAGAAGTTAGGATTAAGATGTTAGAAAGAACAGTTTCATTTTGTAATTATATGTTATAATGATTACCTATACGAATTTTCTCACTTAGTCTATAAAAATAAAACAATGTTTTGCTTAGTTATTTTAATTAATGGTTGTTCTGTCAATAAGATTTGATAGTCTTGATAAGGTCGGCAATTCCTGTTGTAAACTTATATTGTAGTTGTAATTGTTCTGTATTGATGCTTTGTAACTTGTTTCATGGTTCCTGAGATGCTGATTACTCGTTCAACTAAGACTGGAGGTGATCACTGAGGAGAGTAGACAAACGGTCCATTCATACTGGCACAAATCATCAGGAAAACTGAAAAAAGAAAAACGTTTAGCTAGGGTCTTTGTCATCACACTGAAAATAAATGTTATTATTATAATATGATAGGAGATAGGAGATAGGCTTGCGAGTTGTCATTTTGTAGAAAAACTATGTAGTGGTACCAGGTCCTGTTATCCCATAGGGAATGGATGTCAGATTTTGGTGTCTGACAGGTATCATGCTGGTTTAGTTGAGAAGAATAAAGGTGGGTTTGGTGAGGTTGGTATGATTTAAATTGTGACTTGATGGTAAAGTTTAAAACATTTCGCAGTTTTACTGTCAGTTTTCTTTGTAGAATTTAAAGGCCCTGTGTCCATAACATGCATTATAACACAAACAAAATAATGTAAGATTTTTGTTGTGCATATAAAGTATGAATGGTATCGTACGTTTTAATTCTACGTAATGAAAACAATTACGTACATCATTGTCTTCTCTGATGTGATCCTCTCATCAGGCAATTTGTTACTTACTGAATCCAGAATTAAGAGATATTTCTATTAGTTTTATTGTGCTTCTCACAAAGATGTTCTGTTTTATTAATTAGCGTAATTTAATTCAATTAATTGTGTGATGGCGTAAGTCAGATTTGACAAATCATAGGTCACAGACTAATTATAGAACAAGTTTCATAGACTATACCTTATGTAAGATGTTTTTTTGTTCTATGGCTAGGAAAGGAAAAGGAGTTAGGTATTATACGGCCTGAGTCTTGAATGATGATTTTTAAATTAATATTAAAAAGGGCGTATAATAATTAGCAAATATATACATGGCGTGTATTTTCTTTTTATCTGGGTTTTTGAAAGTATGGGGTTTTTCCAACCATAATCTTTTTCATGGATCAGGTTGTAAGAGCCAGTCTAGTAGCAAATACCGTCATGTCAATTGTAAAAGTTTCCCAGATAGGCAGGTAGTTAAGCAGTAGAATGTTTAGTGAACTTTTGGTGATTAGTAAAAAATTATTTATCTTATAAATAATTTTTTTAGCGGTACGGGGGGAATGTGGTGACCTCCTTGCGTCTATGACACCGCATTCCACCTCATTGCATAAATGTGCTCAGTGGCAAGGAATGTCACCCTTTTAAATATAGAATGAGAACATTCTAGAAGTATTGACATATAAAGGACGATCACCAGGAGTATTTGACACATTACATTACATTGCGACATTGCGCATTGTAACATTGTAACTTGAGAGATCGTAAAGAGAGTTGAGAAATAGAACAGATTGAAATATATCTAAATGGTTTGAGTTAACGTCCCAAGTTCCCAACGATCCCGGAGCGCGCGTAGGGCGCTACAGTACCTCACGAATTGAGTGAAGCAAATCAACAAACGCGCGTTGACTGCTGCGTTGCATTACTCAACCGGCACAATAATGAAGGGATTTTAAATCGAATCATTACTTGTGATGAAAAGTGGGTCCTGTACGATAATCGGAAGCGCCCATCGCAATGGCTGAACCCTGCCGAACCAGCCAAACCATGCCCCAAGCGAAAATTGACTCCAAGAAAGTTACTTGTGAGCGTTTGGTGGACTAGTGCTGGTGTCGTTCACTACAGCTTTCCTAAATCTGGCCAGACGATTACGGCAGATGTCTATTGTCAGCAACTGCAAACCATGATGGAAAAGCTAGCTGCTAAACAACCGAGGCTGGTCAATCGCTCATGATAACGCCACTGCTGCTTCATGATAACGCTAGACCACACACTGCACAACAGACGCCTACCAAATTAGAGGAGCTTCAATTGGAATGTCTAAGACATCCACCGTACTCTCCGGACCTTGCTCCAACAGATTACCATTTTTTTCGAAATTTGGATAACTTCTTGAAAGGGAAAAAATTCAACTCCGATGGGGCAGTCCAAACCGCCTTCAAAGATTTTATTGGTTCCCGTCCGAATGGTTTTTTTTAGTAAAGGGATCGATGAACTACCTATGAGATGGCAAAAGTGCGTAGATAGCAATAGTACATACTTTGATTGAATAAATATACACTGACCTTCAAAAGTAAGTACTACACTTTTAAAATTGCAATAACTTTTAAAGTAGGCAAAAAATATTTTCAAAATAAAAAGTATTAAAAAGACTATCATCATCATCATCATTTCAGCCAAGAGACGCCCACTGCTGGACATAGGCCTCCCCCAGGGATCTCCAAACCGATCGGTCCTGCGCCTCCCGCATCCAGCGGCTTCCCGCGACCTTCACCAGATCGTCGGTCCACCTTGTGGGGGGCCTACCAACGCTGCGTCTCCCGGTACGCGGCCGCCACTCGAGGACCTTTCCGCCCCAACGGCCGTCAGTCCTGCGAGCTATGTGTCCTGCCCACTGCCACTTAAGGTTTGCAATTCTTTGGGCTATGTCGGCGACTCTAGTTCTTCTACTGATCTCTTCATTTCTGATGCGATCGCGTAGAGAAACCCCGAGCATAGCCCTCTCCATTGCCCTTTGAGTGACATTGAGCCTTCTGATGAGACTCATTGTAAACGGCCACGTCTCAGTTCCGTACGTCATCACTGGCAACACGCACGAATTGAAGACTTTCGTCTTAAGACACTGCGGTAGATTGGCCGAGAATATGCTGCGTAGCTTCCCGAACGCTGCCCAGCCGAGTTGGATTCGTCGATTTACCTCTTTCTAGAAGTTGGACTTACCGAGCTGGACTATTTGTCCCAGGTAAACATATTCGTCAACAACTTCCAGTGTAGAGCCGCCAACCTTTACAGGAGTGGGTACTACATGGGAATTCACCATAATTTTGGTCTTGTCCATGTTCATTTTAAGACCCACTTGTTGGGAAACTCTACAGAGGTCTTCGAGCATTGTGCCTAGATCTTCCACGGTCTCAGCCATGACCACGATATCATCGGCAAAACGAAGGTGAGTCATGTACTCGCCGTTTATGTTGATGCCGAGTCCTCTCCAGTCCAAAAGCTTAAATACATCCTCCAGCGCAAAAAGACTAATGTATAAAAAACTATAACTTCCGAGAAACCTGACGAAATGAGATGAAAATGTTTTTTGTTTGAATCCTTTACCTGTTGTAGTTTAGGGAAAAATTTAATTTTAAAAGTGTAGTACTTTCTTTTGAAGGTGTTATTATATTAAAAAATCGACTTTATGTTCCTTCCCATACAAAACGCCAATTTCATATGTAAGGACCTAATATATAAAAATCTCTTGTCACAGTGTTTGTAACCAAACTCCTCCGAAACGGCTTCACCTATATTTATGATTTTTTTTGTGTATACATATTCAGTAGGTTTGAGATTAGGTCGTAAACTATTTTTTAACCGACTTCAAAAAAGGAGGAGGTTATCAATTCGGTTGTATTTATTTTTAATGTTTGTTACCTCATAACTCCGTCATTTTTAAACCGATTTCCAAAATTCTTTTTGTATTCGATAGAGTATTCTTTTTGTATACTGTAGTGCTTTTTCTCGCTGAATTGTTGAAATATTGGGGAATCTTAGTTGAAAGAAAAAAAAACAAACTTATTCCTTTAGTCCGATACAAAATGAAAAGCTTTATTGTTGTAGGTACATAATTATAATACACATATGCATATGTTAACACAATTCCTCAATGCAAAGCACTTAACTTAATGTTTAATCAATACAAGCCAAGGGCAGGATGGTTCAGGTTTGTTTGATCAATCTCGGCAGGTAAAAATCAGGTACTAATTGGGTACAAAACTACAAAATGAGGGGCAATAAAGTACACGAACAAATAGTTATAGGTTTCCTTTTTTTAAAAGAAATTAGTAGCCTTCCCCGGAGCGGTTGTTAGTGGGTCATACCTTCAATGCTAAGTTTCTGCGATCACGGGTCAGAGATATAATATTCCAATTTCTTAACTTATTCTCTGTTTCTAATATTATTTGTGTAATTCCACAGAATTCCTCCTTGATATTAGGTTATTAGGTAGGTTAGTTGCAGCGGAGCCCTACGGCCTCCGGGAACTGCCCTGGAGATTCATAGCACAGTGTTATGTTAAAAATATAATTAAATATGCCTATGATCTTGAGGTCAGTGGGTCTAACACTGAGTTCTGAAGGAATCCCAGTCAATACATTTGAACTTCATGTAATAAACATAGCAAATGAATTCTAAAACATAATTTTTAATAAATTGACAAATTGTCTTATTGGTTAGTTAATAAAAAGGACATATGGAGGGGAGAGCACCTATTTTGTGTATAATTATTGCTATTAATAAAAAGAAAACAGCTTAATTTGTGAGTTCTTTGCCAAAGAAGGATGTGAAACTTAATATTGTGAAAATTTAGAATTTAACATGAAATTCGCAAGTGTTACTCAATATATGCCTTAATCCCACTAAGATGCCGCTTACTATCAGGTTTTTTTAATGAAATAGGGGATGGAAAAGGCGAATTTTGGAAATGTAACATGTTTGATTTAATAATCAATTTACCCACAAATAAAAATAAAATTAACAAAATCTGCTTTAAATCATGAAATATAATAAGTTAATTAGATACCTTATTGATTTTTTGCACTTATTGATACAATAAATCCATTTAATTTAATGAATCGCGTGACGGCGAGTAAATATAGTATTTTTCCCCTTAGCTTTACTCTTCAAGCTGAAAACAAAAAGAACTGAATTTTGTAGTTTCACTGTGGTTTTTCAAATCAAATTCACACGGAAAACGGGAGAAATACCTATATAAATATATAAAAACTTTATGATCTTCAAATCAATAACAAATTACTTCGATCGATGTCTCACAGACTAATCATAACCTAGACGATAGACTAAACCAACGCTCCACTTGCGCGCAGATTTGCGTTTATGTGGAAGCGACGGAGCCGAGGTCCGTTTGCTGAATGTTAAGCGCCGTATTGGCGACGGAACCTCTCCTAAAACCAAATTCATTTCATGACACTCGTAAGACTCTTAACTTGCTTCAAGATGTGTCAAGTCAACATACGGATCTTTCGAAATTCTACAATATGCAATAAGTATTTCCAGCTAAAGTTATAAGTTTGGTTGAAAAACAAAACGTAATGAAAAATTAACCATAAACAAATTGTGAATGCTTTCCAAATTCTATTCGACGAAACTATAATTATATGATCTATAAGTTTAAGCGTATTTTATTAAAATATGTCTATAGAAATGATCAAAACAAACGGTCTAAATGTCAAATTCCGAATTTTGAGAAAATCAACCCACCTAAATGGAAGCACGGGATTTTGGGCAAAAAAAAACTATCTTTGTAAATAAGGCCAGGATAAACGCGAGATTTATTTTGTTTATGCAAAAATTGAATAATGACCAAAGATAATTGCAAATGTCACTGACGTGACGTGAAACGACGTTGACGTTGACACTTGACATTGATATTGTGCAATTAATTGACAAAGTTATTGTAATTATGATTTTAGTTGTGAAATTTGTGTTAAAACTACAGTGAAACCAAAGTGTTTTTGCAAAATTTGTGTTTTATGAAATTTTAAGAAAAAACGGTGTTACAATACCAAAGTCAGGATCTGATGATGGGATCCCATGAAAATCGAGGGAAATCATTATATTAGGGTTTCCTTCACTAAAAAGATTTCATTCACTCAAAAGTTAAAAATAATAAATACTTTACAAAAAATAAAAACCGACTTCAAACACACTGAAAAGTTAAAAATAATATAAAAATAGGTACAGACAACATCACACTTCTATATTGAAGTCGGTGACAAATTTTAACAATTTCTAGGAGATCATCGTTTGGCGCCGACTTCAATATAGAAGTGTGATGTCTGTACCTATTCTTATATTATTTTTAAGTTTCTAGTGTTTTTGAAGTCGGTTTTATTTTTTGTAAAAAAAAAATTATACCCTTAGTTTATAAGGGTTTTTTTTTGTCAATTATTATGTATAACGCGGCAAAAGGTATTTTAGTCACTGTTTTGATGTTTCTTTTATATGTATGGCGTTATTTCGTTGTTCAGTCGGAACCTAAAAGTAAATTCGTAGTTATTTATTGCTATTGTTGTTATTTGGTGTTAATTGCGACATTGTTGTTGTACACTTCATCATCATCACTGCAGTCACATATCGAAATCGAACATTGTTTCGGCTCATAACTCCAAATCACTACTATTACATCTTCCAAAAATATCGCTCTTGCCATTTCTGACAAAAATGCAAAAATTATATTCAAGACATGTAAAACAATCCAAATTTTGACAAGTAAACCATTAAAATCGGGAGATCGCCGTAAAAGATAGTATTAACGTAGCAATCAATCCCTTTTTATCCGGAAAAAACGGATTTCTTTGGTGTTAAGAGTTGCAATTTTATTTGTTGTTCATCTTTTTGTTCCTGTTTGAGGGTTGTGGTCTAGAACTCCCGCGGGGACCGGGCGTGTTGGGAGACGCTTGGTTTGTTGTAATGTAAGTTGTGTTCTTCTTGTTTTTCCGGTTGTTATTAGAGGTTGTTATATTTTTAATGTGTAGTTCTGGTTACTAGTGGCGGTTGTTAGTTTTTTGACGACTCATATGGTCTCCGTGTCAGCGAGGCGCTTCTGGGACGAGACATGACTTCGAACGCGTTTTTGGCAGCAATTTTATTGGTACTCGTTGCAGATGATGTATGGTCCTGTGCATTGGTCTCCAATTTAGGAGAGGAAGAGGGTTCTCTCTTTCTCTTTTCTCGGCTAGAATCGGTTTTTTGACAATTACTTTTCCGCCTTGAATGTAAGCGATATTACCCTTCTTCAGAGCAAAACAGAGCAAAACATTCTAATTTAAAAGAAACATTTAACCTTGTATGTGCATACATCCTGAATATAATCAAGATGTCTGCAAATACAAGAATTAAAAAAAAAGAAACACGGAAGGTGTAATATTTTTTTATCTTCTCTTTTAAATCGCCATTTACAATATTGGTTTTGTTACATAGTCATTATAATTTATTATTGCAAGATAAAATACAATCGGTCAAAAAAATGTTATAAACATACCGGGTGTAAGTGAACATGCGACCCAAACTGAGTCAGATGATAGTACTAGTGATACTTAACACTACTACATAGAAAAAAACTTAAAAAAAAATAGAATTTTTGTCAATTTTTTTTCGCATTTTTCTAACAGCATTGTGTAAACACAAGATCATAAAACGATATTTTAAAGTGTCAAAACAAAAGAACGATTTTTTAAGAAACGCGCAATGTAAGTTAAACCGTAGAATAAGACTCGTCAAGCCGCCCGATCAAAGGCACGCTACACTACAACAGCAGAGCCGAGCCTACGCGGCCGCCCGCCCGACGCCGAGGTCATGACCTCACGCGAACCCACAGCTGATTCGGCCTAGCATCTAGCATCGAACGACGCCCGCGCATTTTAGCTTAAAAAAACCTACGCCTATGTGCCTATCCTCACAAACAGCTTACATACGGTGGAACACACATTGTCATGTTACCTACATAACCATTTCTTAATCTGGCTTAAATGAGGCTAGCAATAAGTAGCACCTAACAAAGCATCAATTGTTATTAAATTTGTGGCAATTTTGCCAATCGGCTAATAGCCCGCAGTCGATTTAATTAATTAAACGGCAACAAGTAATTTTCTTCCAATTGCATTCTACAAATTACATAAGATAGGGTGGGTATTTAGGTATTAAACCTAGGTCGCAACTTTAGCATACCTACAATTCATAGTTTTTTTATCGATTGTGGGCGGGTGTCGTGTCACACTTACACTCAAAGGACCTAAGACATTGACGTAGGTATACGTCAATGCTAAAAGATTACCTGGTTTACGTCTTTGCGAGTTTTGGTGTGTGAAATAACACTAACGCGGACAAACAGTTACATAGTAATTGTATGCACATTTGAGTAATTTGTGTGATATCTGACAACTTGTAATAGTTCTTTTAATCATACAAAATGTTTCGATATAAAATCGAATCGCATGGCATTAAAGCATGTCTTTATCAAAATTCAATTAAATTCTTTTTATTTTAAGAGAAAACTACATCTAACCAGAGATTTAAATCTCTGCATCTAACTAATAAAACGGCACATAGGTAATAATACGCAAAGGTAATAATAGTAGGTATTCGACGTCTTTTCGGCGGCAAAGCTACATACAGCAGCTACCTAGGAATCGAACACAGAGTACGGATAGTTTTAGATGGATGCTTAATGGGTACCTAATAAAAAGAGTCTGGTCCACCGAGCACACTCGGTGGTCTGGTCATCAGTCAATTTGTTTCTTTAGGAACTGATTGCGTACGTAGTTTAAATTGAAATAATTCGCTTCACTTATCTTTGCATACATAGTTTGGAAGTAGAGAAATAAAAATAAATATCAGTGGGTAAATTGATAACACACCCAGCAATTCAATTTTCAATAAAATCTTAAGAACGTTAATATCGGTTGCTTTTTGTTTACAACGTGCAGAAAAATGTATTAATAAGCCCAATTGTTGCCTTAAAATGCGTATTCTACTATCTTGTACTCTGTACTAGGGTTGAATAGGGGCGGCGAGCGATTTTGCGGCGGCGGCGCAGCCACACAGTTTACAAAGCGAGCTGAAAGCCTAGATAGCGCGAGGCGGCTCGCTTTATACCTTTTCATTCTTTTCGGTTTCTAAATTCAGTGCGTTACGAACTTCGAGCGAATGCACGTGCGCGGTTCATATTCGCAATTACGATAGCTGTATTGTTAATTTTATTCCTTCTCAAGCCTGTGTGTTAAGTGTGTGTGTTTGTGTGTGTGTGTGTTTAGTGATTAAGTGTATTTAATTTAAATTAGCGAAATGCCCAATTACGGCTACAGTGCTCGTGAATACGGAGCAATGTTAATGTGCCTTGGTGAAGCTGGGGGCAACGCTTCTCGTGCCTTAAGGATTTACCGCAATAGGTATCCACATCTTCGGCACCCTACTCATGGCCGAATAATTACTGCGGCATATCAACGTGTCCTGGAAAACCAACCCATAGCCCCGGTAGTAGCTTCTGGGAGTGGTGGCGGACCACCATTGGAATCGAGGACCGAAAACCGAACATTATTCGCCAGAATCCTCGCCTAGGTACACGCTCAGTTGCGAGGCTAATGCGGCGTGGGGGAGGACCAACAATCTCTCATTGGACAGTGCACAAAATTTTAAAGCGAAGAAGAATGCGGCCGTTTAAAATACATAAGGTGCAAGCATTGCAAGTAGGAGATCGTGATCGTCGTGTAACGTTTTGTCGATGGCTACTTGACCAACAAGTACCCGGGTTCGTGCAACACATTGTTTGGACAGATAAATCCACATTCACGCGAAACGGGCTATGGAATCGCAGGAATGCACACGTGTGGGCTGAAACCAACCCATACGTTACACAGCAAACCGGGCATCAAACTCGGTGGTCTGTAAACGTATGGGCTGGTATTTTTAGGAATAAAATTCTTGGCCCCGTATTTTTGTCACAACGTCTCGACGGATCGCGATATTTAGAATTTATTAACCAGCAACTAGTCGACATGCTGGATGAAATGTCGCTGGCCGAATATCGCAGAGCATGGTTCCAGCACGATGGTGCTCCGCCGCATGTTATACGACCCGTTCGAGACCGTTTGAGTGAACTGTTTGCCCATCGATGGATTGAAAGGTTAGGGCCGCAAGCCTGGCCACCTCGCTCTCCTGACTTAACCCCATTGGACTTTTTTTTATGGGGCTATGTTAAAGAAAGGGTTTTTGATCGTGAATGTGATAGTACAGAGGAGATGCGATCTCGCATTATAAGAGTGTTCGACGGACTCCGTACGGACTGCGCCGAGGACAGCACGCTGATGCCGCGCCTCCACGAAGACATGCTGCGACGGGCTTGTGTTTGCGTGCAGTTGGATGGAGCGCAATTTGAACCGCACCTCATAAGAAGAAATTCTTAAAAAGGTAGGTGACTTTTATAGTCATTTTCAAATAGGATAATTAGGGTACTGTGTCTACGATTGACCAGGCGATTAGTTTTTTGAGCCGAACGCCAGCCGCGGCCGTTTATTTCGCGCGGTGTGTGTTTAGTTGTTAGTAACGGCGAGAGCGAGTTTTTCGGATATTGTATTACATTGCGCGTTGGCAAATTATGAAATCTTGGAATATTTGATTTAAAAAAAATTGTGTATGGCATAAAATTTACATTATTATAGTAGATAACATAGCCTTAGTTTGGATCGCATGTTCCCTTACACCCTGTATAAACTAAGCATTTACAATAAATTATGTTGTTACCAAACATGACGTATTATTATGATAACTTCGTCTAGCTAGTTCCATATTTTGTGATCACTTAAATAATCACACTCACTTTGTAATAACCTTTGCTCATGAGAGTCACTTAAATATAAAAAAAAATACAGCTTATTACCTGTTCGCGCGCAAGCGGAACCTCAGGCTGTTCTGGCAGCGGGCGCTTCCTATTGTGCAACGGTCTTGCGAATAGATAGTTTTATAATACCAGCCTCAGTAAATATTATAATACAGTCCACTCTTTCATTCAAAGTCCCGTAGGACCCTAACAATGGTCCTTTAAGCTTCGCCGAGAAGATTTAGAAACTACCTATTCGTCTTACGCACCACGAACTACGCAGTTGCAAGTGGACTTTGACCGTGGACTACAAGGAATCGTCACCACAGCCTGAGACATCATCTTCAAGAAGCTCAAAGTCACCTTTTATTGGGAGTATACACGGATTTACTGTGAGTTCGTTCCAATCAGATAAAATTTCCCTCTTTTTGCCGATATAAAAATCATTTTTGGGAAATTTTCTTACATTTTTTGTATTTTTCATTTGTTCAGATTTTCTTTAGTTGTTTGTTCCTATTAAAACATTATAAATATAATTCTTTGATTAGCTAAATATTAGCCGTTTAGTTATCCTACATTTAATAATCGCTGCGCAAACGCAGGTACTTTGTTTACGATAAGCGTCTTTTGTTCATCGATCGAACAATAGATCGTGCGAGCTCTTATCTATTCAGCCACTTTTTTTGCATACGCTTAGTTAATTGTAGTCTTTTTCTCGAATTTGTTGCGCCTATATTGTTATTTTAGATTTAGCTTGCATAATGGCCGATCAATTAAAAACATTAATTAAAAAGCGCAGTTCCATGAAGTCAAAATTAACAATATTTAATAATTACTTAAATTTAATTAAAGACAATTCTAGCCTTTCTCAGTTGCAACGTTTTGATTTTGAGGAACGTTTTGGTAAATTCGAATGTTTGTATGCTGAATTCGATGCATTACAGATCGAGATCGAGGTACTGGTGGAGGATCCGAGCGCAGTTCTCGCTGAGCGCGAGGAGTTCGAGTCCCAGTATTTCCAGCTGGTGGCACTCGCGCGCAGCTTGCTCGGGTCTATCTCCAAGCGTGCAGGTTCCGTGTCGAGCTCAGAAAATAATAATTCAGGTGCACAAAACAAGAATAATTTCGTTCGATTACCGAAAATTAATTTACCTGTTTTCGATGGCAGCTATCAGTATTGGCTCGAATTTTGCGTTTCACAAAATCATTGGTCAGGCTGCGTTTCACAAAATCAAAATAGGTCTTCACATGTTTGTAACTTTTCAAATCACTCTCCCGATTTGTCACAATTTTGGGAGCTTGATCGAGTATCAGAACATCATTCTTTATCACTTGAAGAAAGGGCTTGCGAAGAGCACTTTCAGCAAAATACCTATCGCACAGATGATGGTCATTTTGTGGTCACAATGCCTCTTAAAAACGACCCCAGTGTCTTAGGACATTCTTACAGTGCCGCAAAAAATCGTTTTTTGTCGCTAGAGCGTAGATTTCAGCGCGATCATATTTTTAGACATAGATATTTAGAATTTATGCGTGAATATAAGGCATTAGGACATATGTCAGAAGATACTGAACCATTTCAGCCAGCAGACGACTCCAACCCCTGTTATTTTATTCCGCATCACGGAGTCGTTCGGGAGTCTAGCTCAACTACCAAACTAAGGGTAGTCTTTGACGCTTCTGCCCCTACAACGTCTGGCTTGTCCCTAAATGACATACAAAAAATCGGACCTGTTGTTCAAGACGACTTGTTTTCAATTTTGCTTCGGTTTCGTCAACACAGGTACGTGGTTACGGGAGACATTGAAAAAATGTACCGAGCCATTGAATTACATAATGATCAACAGAACTTACAAAAAATAGTATTTCGTTTTGATCCTAAAGACCCACTTAGAGTGTACACCCTTAAAACCGTTACATACGGCACTGCCTCCGCTCCCTATTTAGCGACAAAATGTTTAACGTCGTTAGCAGAAGAAACTCAAGACGAGCGGGTTAGATATGCTATATTACATAACTTCTATGTTGATGATTATTTACAGAGTGGCAGCACTATCAAAGAGACCGTCGAAATAGCTAAGCAGGTTAATTCCATACTTTCATCTGCCAACTTTCATTTGCGTAAATGGCGCTCTAATAGTACTGAGATATTATCACAGATTGATTATTCTCATAATTGTAACAATAACTTAGATTTTTCAGAAATTCATAACGAAAATCAATCTAAAACTTTGGGGTTACACTGGATCTGTGATACTGACATATTAACATTTACCATTTCTATAAAAAATATCAAGCATATAACAAAACGACATATTTTGTCTGTCATAAGTCAAATTTTTGATCCCCTAGGTCTCGTTGGTCCCTGTATCGTAGAAGCCAAAATAATAATGCAACAGTTGTGGGTTGAAAAATATGATTGGGATCAAACAGTTTCTCCTGAAATTCAGCGTCTTTGGCAAACATTCGAAAATAAATTACCTCTAATTAATCAACTTTCTATTCCTCGTTGGATATCTTGTGAATCATCAATTACTCATGAAATTCACGTGTTTACAGACGCATCAGAGAAGGCGTACGGGGCGTGCGTGTACGTTCGCTCGCGTGACGCTTCAGGATCGGTTCACGTTCGATTATTGGCGTCAAAAAATCGTATCGCGCCAATAAAGCCTACTACAATGCCACGCCTTGAGCTTTGCGGTGGCTTAGTGGGTGCAAGACTGTGTGCTTAGGTTTTGAAATCACTTACATTGAAAATTGATGCCTGTAGATTCTGTTGTGACTCGACTATAGTACTAGGTTGGTTGTCAACTCCAGCCACCCAGTTAAAACCTTTCATTCGCAATAGAGTACACTGTATACAAGAAAGTACTCAAGGTCATACCTGGAGCTACGTACCGTCTAGGGAAAACCCAGCAGATCTCGTTTCACGTGGGCTTAGCGCTGATGTCCTTAGCAACACCTCTCTATGGTGGTCTGGACCTTCTTTTTTATCACTTCATCAGAGTGAATGGCCAAAAATGCCCAATGACGTGAAACATGACCTAGCTGAAGCAGTTACTAATTTCAGTAGTGGTTGTAGTAGTAATAATAGTATTGGCTTAAGTAGTTGCTTTATTTCGCTTTCTAACCATCAGATTGTGCAAAGCTTAACAGAAAAATTCTCTAGTCTTACAAAATTGCAAAGAGTAGTAGCCTATATAAAAAGATTCATAAACAATGTAAAAAATAAAAATAATAAATTATGTGGTCATTTATCTACTAGTGAATTACAAAGTTCTATGAATTATATTTTAAAATGTTCCCAGTTTGAAATGTTTCCAGATGAATACAATTTATTAAAGTCAAATAAAAATCTTCCCCGTAAAAATAGGCTCATACATTTGACGCCTTTTCTTGATAGCAATGACCTCATTCGCGTGGGCGGGAGGCTTAATAATTCCCCCTTTGATTTTAACACTAAACACCCTATCTTGCTTTGCAGTAAACACCCCTTAACTAAACTTTTATTTCAAACTCAACACATAAAATTGTTACATGCTGGCCCTCAATTACTTTTGAGTAGTATTCGTCAAACTTATTGGCCTCTTAAAGGCAGAAACTTATCTAAGGCAATAGTTAAAAAATGTATCACATGTTTTAGACATAATGCTCAGAGCATACAACCTATTATGGGACAGCTTCCCTCTTCCAGGACCCATCTCGATTTTCCATTTGAACATTGTTATGTTGACTATGCCGGGCCGGTAATCTTAGCTGACCGAAAAGGGCGTGGATGTAGACTGGTAAAATCTTACTTGCGCATTTTTGTTTGTGCAGCTGTTAAAGCTCTACACCTGGAGCTCGTCACGGACCTCACATCCGAGGCTTACATTGCCGCTCTTAACCGGTTCGTGGCGCGTCGTGGTAAGCCGCGAAGCATTACGTCCGATAACGGGACTAACTTTGTCGGAGCTGCCAATGATATCCAAAGGTTCCTTTCACAGTCATTTGTTGCATCTGATATAGCACAACTGGGCATTGAATTTAATTTCACTCCTGCTTATTCACCTCATTTTAATTCTTTGGCCGAGGCAGCTGTTAAATCTTGTAAGCATCTTTTAAAGCGTATTTTGCAAGGCGCCCATCTCACATATGAAGAGATGGTAACATCACTCTACCAAATAGAGGCAGTTCTCAATTCTCGTCCTCTCACTCCTCTTAGTTCAGACCCAAATGATTTTTCGGCTCTTACTCCCGCATATTTCCTGATTGGACGATCACTGTTGACTGTGCCATCCCAACAGGTGACTGACTGCAATATCTCCCGATTGGACCGATGGAGAAGAACACAGTACATCAAGCAGCATTTCTGGAGACGATTCCATAATGAATATATTTCTCTTCTTCAGGCTAAAACAAAATGGATGCATTCAACAGGCGAACTTAAGAGTGAATCATTAGTCCTCGTCAAAGATCGGACTACGCCACCCTTGTTATGGTGCCTTGGGCGAGTCGTCAAGACCTATCCCGGTAAAGATGGCATCACACGGGTAGCTGAAATAAAAACAAAGAAAGGCACTATTCGGCGTGCTTTTAATTGCATTTGTCCTCTGCCCTTAGAATAACTTGAAGACTTCGTCATTCAACCCGGGGAGCATGTTCGCGCGCAAGCGGAACCTCAGGCTGTTCTGGCAGCGGGCGGGGGTGCGAGTGAGAGCGGGCGCGAGCTGAGCAAGACGCAAGACGGCGTGCGCCGGCGCCGAGACGTCTACTTACGATCACTTGGGCTTCGCATCGTCAAGGCACCGGGCGCTTCCTATTGTGCAACGGTCTTGCGAATAGATAGTTTTATAATACCAGCCTCAGTAAATATTATAATACAGTCCACTCTTTATTTCAAAGTCCCGTAGGACCCTAACATTACCCACAAATCCAGGGCCAATTATTCTGTACAAATCGTTGTTATTGTAATTTGATTATATACACTTTTTGTGACAAAAATACTATATGTAAACCGTGATGAACATTTTATTACTGAAATGTGTAGTGCACTTAACTCCTTTTATGATGATTTCTTTTGAAAAGGCTATTTTAGATAAGTTTCTGTATAAAAACTATGACAGCTTGAATGTTCAGAATAGGTGTTAGCACCTGATTATTACTTAATTAAGGTCAGATGGGGTAAGAGGGACGATGGGGGAAGTGGAACAGTGGTTCACGAATAGAAAACCATAAAGCGCAGCTCCATGATTACTCTATGGATAAAACAGTTTTAGTATTATGTACTTTCAGTGTTCTAACATAGATGTCACTACAACATTGCCTTTGTCAGTTGCGCACGAAAAAAAAATCTGTTGTCAAACTAAAAAATCACGATCTGCTCGGCAGATTTTGTGTGTGCATATTTAAAAGAAAAAACGATTAATTAGATGGCTGTTTTTGGTGGTAAGTGCTAAACTCATGTTGATTTATGATTTTCTTCTGTATTTTTTTATTAAAACACGCGTATAAGGTGTTTTAAACGTGTGATCGAAAACATAACCTAAAGTGACAAATGGGGTAAGAGAAACTACCATAATCGGAAAAGAGGAACATTATGTTCCTCTTTCCCGTTTTTAGGGGTTATTAACTTTTTAATAGCTGATAAATTGTTATTGATATTATGTAAGAATAAGTACCTATTATACTTGAGTAAATATAAACCATTTCAGATAATTCAAATGTTAAATTTCAGTCTTGCATCCAAACTCCAAGTACCTACCTACTGCCTAGTACACAGTGCAATTTTTTGTATAAGCAAAAATGGGGAATTTCAAAAATAATGTATAATATTTCAATAAAACTCAATAGAGCTAGTAATGTTTTAAAATATGGCTAACGTAAGGTAACTACTATCGGGTTCTCTTAATAGTTATTTTTGCAACTGTTGTATAATGAGGTTCTAAGTCGGCTTCGCCTCGTGTGATAAATCCACATTCGTGTTTTAATACCTAATTATAAACAGTATCAAGCATAGCATACAAGACTTTATCTACTTACACCCATGATATGAATCCTCTATAAAAGCGCGCGTGAATAACAATGTTCTTTTTTTGAAATTCATACAGATACCACGCATCGAGCAGTAAAAATTGTGGCTGTCTGATGAGTAAACCCTTTGCGCGGAAGGGATTGAAAAAGCGAAGGAGTGTTATTATGAAATTTAGTACATTATAACATCCGTTTGGATGATATTGTGGTTATTAGGACATTGGATATTTTAATGTTGGCAATAAGCTAACTGTTTCAGAATCTTTTATAGAAGTTTTAAAGCATGAGTGTAGATAAAATAATATATTTATCTCATATAGGAGTTTTCAAACGTTTTTGTTTGTAAGCGCTCGATTCAAAAAAAATTCATCTTCTGAAAACATTTCTCTTAATCAAAAAGGGTCGTTGTAATTTATCTAAACGTCAATATTGAGTAGTAGTCTTGTAGATGATTGTCGGTAACAGTACTGTTGTAAGAATTTTTGCTCGTGGTTTTTTAAATACATACCTATTTTAAACGTTGCACCAATATACTGACTATAGTTGCTTTGTAAATATTTGTTACAGGAAGTTGAAAATGCCGCGAAACTACGTGAGAATATCAGATAGAGCCTTATATCCCAAAGAAAAATTATTAGAAGCCGTGAGGGCAGTTAAAAGTGGCGCATTATCAGGTTATGCGGGTTCAAAACATTATGGGATACCAAGAGCCACTATAATAAATAGAGTTTACGATCGTAAGGGCTTAAAGTCCAATACATTAGAAAGGGCAACAATTTTGACGCAGAAGGCAGAAAAAACCCTTGTAAAAAACCTACATATAATGGAAAAATATGGGTTCGGATTAACAAGACAGGAATTAATAGTAATTGTGGGGCAATATGTTTCAAAGAATTCTATTAAAAATTCATTTAAAAATGGAATACCAGGGAAAGATTAGTTTCTTGAATTTAAGAAAAGACAATCTTTCAGTCAAGAAGCCACAACCCGTTGAGTACGCTCGCAAAAATGCATGCAGACCAAGCGTCATATACCCATATTTTGATTTGCTCCAAGAAATAATGGATGAATTGCAGATTCATGACAAACCGTCTTATATAATTATGGAATGTTGATGAGACGAGTTTTAGCAAAGATCCCTCCAAGTCTAAAGTAGTTAGTCTTAAAGGATTTACTTCCACTCGAACGATAGCTTCACCAGGCAAAGACAATACTACGGTGTTGTTGGGATGTAATGCTCACGGAGAAAAGGCTCCACCTTTAATTGTGTTTAAAGGGAAAAATGTATGGGATGAGTGGACTACACAGGAAGGTGTAGTATATTTGAATTATGCAAATGTAAGGTATATTGAAAATAATTGTTTGGTATTACATAAATAGCTGCGTTAGTCCTGTATCGGTCAGTTTGCAATAAACGAATCAGTTCATAATACGTCTCATCATTTCTCGACATCACATTGGCGACGAGGATTAAAATACGCAATAAACGCGGAGTACATATAATTTAATAAATAGTAACGGTTTTAAATAATTGTAAAAACGCGGAAGCAAATGGCGTCGATTGGGAAAATCGGAGAATTCAACGTCAATGGCGGAAATTGGGCTTTGTACGTGGAGCGTTTAGAGATGTATCTTACTGTGAACCAAGTTGACGAGAAAATGTGGTTGCCGACGCTGATTGCAGTAATGGGAGAAGGGGCATACGAACTTTTAAGCAATCTCACCAGCCCTGAAAAACCAGCCATGATGGAATATGGAGAAGTCATAAAATTATTGCGTAACCACCTTCAACCTAAGACATCTATCATGGCGGAGCGATATCGGTTTAGATCGAGAAAGCAGAGTGAAGGCGAGTCCATAGCGCAATACCTGGTGGAATTAAAAAAGCTGTCTAAATTTTGTGAATTCAAGGAATATTTAGAAGACAGCATGCGCGACCAATTAGTTTGCGGATTGAAGAGTGACGTTATCAGGCAGCGGCTATTCGCCGAGGAGGACCGAACATACCAGAGAGCGGTAAAGCTAGCCTGTGCTTTGGAAGCGGCAGAGAGGGATGCGGCGGTAGTGGAGGCGGGTGAGCACTCATCGGGAACGAGCAGAGCTGGCGCGGTGCATGCGCTGGCCCCGGGCGGGCGGACATGACGGCGGCCATTTTGAGAACACCCGGCACTTGTCGAGCATGTGGATTGGAAGGTCATTTCTGGGAAAACTGTCGCTATAAAGAATTTGTATGCAGCAAATGCAAGCGTAGAGGACATCTGCGCCGAGTGTGCCCGGGAAATGGTGGGGCGACTCGACAGAGGAAGAACGTGTACCATGTGGCTGAATCTACTCCGGGCATGGAGGAGCCAGCTTGTGGCGGCAGCGGCGGATCGGAAGTTGAAGAGGATCTACATCAGCTTAGCTTGAACGGATACAGACCGGTGAGCTTATATGTAATCATACAAGGCTGTAAATTGAAATGGAAATTGATACAGGGTCAGCCATATCCTGTATAAGTGAAGCAACTTATAATCAATATTTTAAGAATAAAATTCCCTTAATGAATTGTAACATATCGCTGAAATTTTATGATGGCACTAAAGTTCAAAGTTCATTCAAACAAAAGTAAATATTTAGAATTGTTTGTAATTCGCGATGGCACAACATCATTGTTAGGCAGGCACTGGCTAACAGAACTTGAAATTAAAATACCTACCTTGTTGAATAAAAACAAAACTTTTAATGTCTCTAATCATAGAATAAGTAATGATCGTTTATCTTTGTTGTTAAACAGATATAAGGAATTATTTACGGAGGGACTGGGCAAGTTTACGGGCGGGAAGGCGACGCTACGCGTGCGGGAGGGTGCCGCGCCAGTGTTTTGCCGCGCGCGGCCACTGCCGTATTCTCTGCGCCAGCGCGTGGACAGCGAACTGGACGCGATGCTGGCCGCGGGCGTCATTGAGCCCGTGGAATGCTCGGACTGGGCAACTTCGTTGGTGCCGGTACGTAAGGCGGATGGAGGACTTAGAATTTGTGCTGACTTTAAAATAACATTAAATCCCGTTTTGCTGATCGATAGGTTTTCGTTACCACGTATTGAAGATCTACTGGTTGGTCTTAATGGCGCTAAAATATTTTCAAAAATTGACCTTTCTCAAGCATATAACCAGATTGAGCTAGATGAGTCAAAAGAATTCACTGTTATCAATACACATAGGGGCCTATTTAAATATAATAGGCTAGTATATGGTCTGTCATCGAGCCCAGGTATTTAAATATTTGGGTTATATTATATCAAAAGATGGTATTAAAGTGGACCCGGAAAAAGTGGAGGCCATTTCAAAAATTTCTCGTCCTAGGAATACCACAGAATTGAGGTCGTTTTTAGGATTAGTTAATTTTTACGCAAAGTTCGTAAAAAATCTAAGTTCAATTTTAGCTCCCCTGTATCATTTATTAAAAAAGAGTATTCATTGGAATTGGAGCAGTTCATGTGAAAAGTCATTCAAGAAAGTTAAAAATATTTTAAAAAGTTAAGATGTTTTAACACATTACGACCATAGTAATAAATTGATTTTAACATGCGATGCGTGTGCGCACGGGATAGGAGGCGTGTTGACCCAACCATGTGCCAGTAGTGGGGGAAGCGTGTCCGAGAAACCGGTTATTTATGTGTCGCGATCGTTAAGTGAAGCGGAAAGGAATTATTCACAGATTGACCGCGAAGCTTTAGCTATTGTTTTTTGTTTAGAAAAATTACATCAGTACTTATATGGTCGACAATTTACTTTACGTACTGATCATAAACCTTTAGTCAGCATTTTTAGACAGGAATACCGCAGATGGCGGCATGTCGTCTGCAACGCTGGGCCATTAAATTGTCTGCTTATAATTACGAAATAGAATAACAGGATAACAGTGCGGACGGCTTGTCGAGATTACCGGTATCTGGGGCTACCGGTAGGCAAGAGAATAGTCTAATTTTACCGGAACAAACTTATTTACATTTCGTACAAAATGATATGTTGTTAGATTATCATGAAATTAAGGCTCAGACCTCACGAGACATCATATTAAGTAGGATTTTATGCCATATAAGGGAAGGGTGGCCTATCGAAGTTGAGATGAATTCGTTAAGACCATATTACAATCGTAAGAGTGAATTGTATGAAGAACTAGGGTGCATCATGTGGGGTCATAGGTTAGTCGTACCGGACCACTGCCGTCCTAGGGTGTTATCACAGCTTCACGAACCTCATATGGGTATCGTGAAAACCAAGGCTATGGCACGTAGTTATGTATGGTGGCCGGGGATAGATGAAGCGATCGAAGCGATGTGCCGTGCCCGTGGCCGTGGCCCGACGCCCCATGGTCGCGGGTGCATGTGGACTTTTTGGGACCCATTTTCAATAAAATGTTTCTGGTGATAATAGATGCTAGAACAAAATGGTTAGAAGTTTTTCAAGTATCTAGTACTTCCGTGCTTGTACTATCAATAAACTTACTGAAGTATTTGCTCGCTGGGGACTGCCAAAACAAATAGTCTCAGATAATGGCCCGCCCTTTTCGAGCCACGAATTTACTAGAGTTTGCACAGTAAAAAGGGTGATTAAAAAAGCAGTTCGTCAAAAATATGATATTTTATTATTTCTAAATACCGTAATACGGAACATAGTACTACGGGCGCGAGCCCAGCCTCGCTTATGTTAGGTCGCAATTTACGTACTAAATTAGACAAATTGAAACCTAATTGGGATAATAAGGTGATAGAATCATTACAACGTCAGACTAAAAATACTGCGTTTTCGAACCGCACACTCCACCCAGGGGACGAAGTTTGGCTGCGCCAACACCAAGGGAAGGAAAAGTGGTTGCCCGGTAAAATTACTGAAAACCTAGAAACAACGGATTATAAAGTATTAGATAATCTAGGTAGGGAATCTCACAAACATATTGATCAGCTAAAACGGAGATCATGGAACTCATTCGCTTGTCCTCTGCCTACCTGTACCGAGGGTCAAGGTCTGGCCACGCCATTACCAACCTTAAGTGATAAAGTCACTGATCTAGGCGATGGTGATAAAGCCTTAACAGATGTCGCGGAGACACCGCAGCCGTACAATAAGACCAGTGCAGAATGTAGTGAACATATTTCTAACGAGGAAACTACACCAGCCCCGACGTCGGCGTCGCCCCCGCCGATAGTAACAGCCCGGTCCCGCCCACTAAGGAAATGTCGCATGAATCCTCCAAAATATATATTTTAAATGTTTGGAAATTTAGTAATAAGTTAAATAAAACTTTTATTTGTATTTTTCTATAAAGAAAATGATTGTGAAAATTGATTGTGCTTTAGGTATAACAATTGTCTAATCGATGTGTGTTAAAAAAAGGCAATTGGTTTATATTGAATTACTTTCTATTTTTAAAAATTAATTAAAACAAAATGAGTAAGTATGTATTGTTTACATTGTGGCCATTAAATAAGACTGGAGGATTGTAGTATATTTGAATTATGCGAATGTAAGGTATATTGAAAATAAATGTTTGGTATTACATAAATAGCTGCGTTAGTCCTGTATCGGTCAGTTTGCAATAAACGAATCAGTTCATAATACGTCTCATCATTTCTCGACATCACAGAAGGTTATCCAGGAACAGCGTATGCAGCTACAGCTAATGGATGGATGGAGACACCTGTCTTTGAGGCATGCTTCGAAAGAGTTTTTTTACGAACTGTAGGACAAAAGCGCCCTATACTCTTGGTGTATGATGGACATTCAACTCATGTGGGAATTAATATAATAGAAAAGGATCGAAAAGCGCAAATCACAATTTTGAAAATTCCTCCGCATACCAGTGATGTCTTGCAGCCTCTTGATTTGGCTGGGAATAAATCGCTAAAAGTTAAATGGGATGTTGCTTTAGTAAAATGGCAACGATTAAATATTGGAAAAATATTACCAAAAAAAGATTTTTCCAAAATTCTCGGCCAAATATGGGATGCTACAGATTCCAGTATTTGTGCAGCTGGATTTCGAAAAGCTGGCATTTTTCCTTTAAATAAAAACGCTGTCCCAGAAGACAAATTTAACCAAGCGCTTCTGCAAGAATGGAAGCAAAAATTGTATGTTTCACGTCTAATTTAAAATCCCAACCCAGTACTGATTATAGAATTGTAATACATACCTGTGTGAACCCTGATGACCAGCCTTGTAATTGTTCTTCAATCAACAAGGTTAACCAAATCAAATATTTAGGAGTTCTTGTCGACCAGAAACTTTCGTAGCACTCACATATGGAATTAGTTGCAAATAGAATAAGAAATTATCCAATATTCGGCGTACTTCGTCTTTTCTCTTTAAAAATAACTTCTAAGTTTGTATAATTTTTCATTAACACGCGTAACGTGTGCAATCAGTGCCCTACGCTGCGCTTAATAATCCCGCGGAATTTAAAATATGTAATTGGCTTTCGAGTTACAACGGGTGGGCCACTTTCAAATGCTTGGCGGGCCACTTTCAAATGCTTGGCGGGCCGCATGCGGCCCGTGGGCCGCAGTTTGAGTATGGCTGCTCTAAAGGCATTTTATTCTACTTAATGTTAATTTTGCCATAAAAAGCATTTATATTTTGCTGTTATCTTACTATTAATTTAACTTAATTTTGCTTTAAAATATACATATCTTGCATATAATTGTAAATTAAGATAACCTAAAAAAATCTGATTTATATCTAATTAATAAAACTCAAATGTTTACGTAATTTAACTACTTACTTTGGTAACTTGTTTAAGCAATATCTAACTTACCTGATTGTACTCTTTGAAGTCAAATTAAAGACTTACTACTTGTTCTATATCATACTTGTACTGTATAAGTTACTAACATGGATTTTGTAACTGCAAGGTGTCCTGTTGAATACTTGTTGAAAGATGAATTGTTACATGAACTTGACATAAGACATTTGCCAGCCGAACCATCTTCTTCAACCGACGAACTGAGGAAACTGCTCAGGCACACAATAAAATTGGCTCGTCGTGGCAGCCTAAAGGCCATCGATACATTTGGTGACTGCGACCAACCAGCAGAATTGGCAATATGTACCCCGAAAGTAACCGACATCGAACAAGGTATTCAGGAGGATATATTTTCTAACGAAAGTCTATTAAAGAGGTTAGTGTCTCGCAGTAATTATTTATTATGTCGTCTCTCAAGAATATCTGACCCTAACTCAGATATTGTTGCACTTAAGTCTACTTTGATTTCGCTGTTGATGCGACTTGAAGGTGAACAGGAGGATGTGTTTGAGGAGGCTGCATCTAAGGAGTCTGCTGATGAACTAAAAGAAAATATCAGCACATTTCTCCATATTCCAAAAACATATAACCTCAACTCCTTGAATTTAAAGTTTACTGGTGATTCTTGTGTTAGTTTTTATCACTCGTTTGGAAGAACTTCGTGTAGCTAGGAAAATACCGAAGGAGATTATTTTTGATGGTTTTCCTGGTATTGAAACGAAAACATTGGTTGAAAATCGGACAAAATGGAGGACGTAACCGGATTGACGAAAATATTGGAACAACAAACAACTATGTTACAGTTAATGCAAGAGCAAATTAATGTATTAAGCCAAATGGGCACTAATACTATTACCCAACACAATATAAATGTGCCTTGGCCAGCCCCTCTTAACATTAATATTGATCCTGTGGAAGCTTTCAAATCATTTGAAGCTGCATGGTTAAACTATTGTAAGGCAACAAGAATGGATACCTGGCCAGCTGACCAAGAACCAAGAAAAATTAGCATTTTGATGAGTGCTATTGGTGAAGAATCCTTACAAAAATACAATAGATTTGGCATTGATAATAATGTAACAAGTTGCGGAACTCTTTTGAAAATAATCGCCTCCAAAATGGTCCCTAAAAAGAATATAATATATAATAGATACATGTTTCTTATGAAAAATCAAGAACATGAGCCTTTTGATATATATTATTCTGAAATTGTTCGTCTGATAGATGATTGCAATTATGGAGAATTTAGGGATGAAATGCTAAGAGACAAGATTGTGTTAGGGATTCGCGACATAAACCTAAAAAAAGAATTGCTAAAAAAGGAGAATCTTTCTTTAAATGAAGCAATAAATATATGTCGTGCAGCAGAGGCCACTGACAGACAAATGTCCACATTCACAGCGAGGCAGACAGAGGACCACATAAGAAAAATCAGCTCAAACAGAAAATGCAAATTTTGTGGCAAAGAACATGAATTTAAAAAAAAATTATGCCTTGCTTGGGGCAAATATTGTACTATATGCAAAGGAAAAAACCACTCTCAAGAGGTTTGCAAAAGAAAAAACAGAAAAATAAGAGAGTTGAGAAATGAAAATATTGAAAATGTTGAGGATCTTCAGATCCAAAGGCAAGACTCGGACCAAGATTCTGATGATAATTTAATAGTTGTTAATAAAATAAATAACATATCAAAGAATTTTAAAAATGCGGAATGTATATTACAATTTAAAATAGGAAAATCTTGGTATGATTATAATTGCTTATTGGATACGGCTGCAGATGAATGCATAATAGGTGAGAGTCAATTGGAGAAAATGTTTGGCAAGGCTTATTGTTTTCAAAATATAAGGCCCTCAAAAAAGCGTTTGTGTGGTTTTGGTGGTAACAACATACACATAGTGGGTAAAATAGATCTGGTTGTTAAAAAACTGAATGGAAAACTAACAAAGAATTATAAAATCACATTCCAAATTGTCCAAACAGATCACATCCCATTGTTATCTTGTAATGCTTGTACAAAAATGGGACTTATAAAATTTTGTAAAGAGGTTCGACATAGCACAAATACCGAAGATATTATAAAAAAATATGAACGAGTTTTTGAAGGGCATGGGAGATTTTCAGGAGAAGTAAATTTAGAAATAAATGAAACAATAAGTCCTGTAATTCAAAAGGCTCGACGCATACCCATAGCTTTAAGAAAGCCCCTCAAAGAAGAATTAAAACGACTAGAACTTGAAGGAATAATTGAAAAAGAACAAGAACATACAGACTGGGTGAGTAACATTTTGATTGTGCAAAAAAATGATAGCTTTAGAATATGCCTCGATCCCATTCCTCTTAACAAAGCCATTAAGCGACCCAATTACCAGTTTACCACAATAGATGAAATACTACCAGAATTAGGCAGGGCCAAAGTGTTTTCTACCTTGGATGTCAAAAAGGGCTTCTGGCACCTAAAATTGTCACAGCAGAGTAGTAAGCTTACCACATTTTGGACTCCCTTTGGTAAATACCGCTGGAAAGTCCTCCCCTTTGGTATATCGTCGTCCCCAGATTACTTTCAAATGAAAATGTATGAAGTGATCCAAGGATTAGAAGGAGTAGAAGTACTAGCCGATGATCTCCTGGTATATGGTATTGGTGACTCAAAAGAGGAAGCTGTAAATAATCACAATCAAAATCTTGAAAAACTTATGCATAGACTTGTTGAATTTAACTGCAAATTAAACAAAAACAAAATGAAGCTTTTACAAACTTCTGTAAAATATTATGGTCATCTATTTACAAGCCAAGGCTTGCAACCGGATCCATCAAAAATAGAGGCAATTAAAAAAATTCCTATACCCAGGAATAAAAAGGAAATACAAAGATTCTTGGGTGTTGTCACTTATCTCGGACGTTTCTTACCTAAATTAAGTATGCAAACAAAACGCCTTAGATATTTAGCCTTAGACAGATCAGAATGGGTATGGGATGCAGAAGCAGAAAAAGAGTTTTGCAAGCTTAAAGAATTGATAGGTGATATCAAATCGTTAAAATATTATGACAAATCTAAACCTCTGATAATTGAATGTGATTCTAGTGAAGGAGCCTTGGGTGTAGCAGCGTTTCAAGAAGGACAGCCTGTAGCCTACGCATCTAGGACCTTGACTTCTACAGAAAGAAAATATGCCCAAATAGAGAAGGAGCTCCTCGCAATAAGGTTTGATCAACTTATTATTGGTAACATACAAACTATTATTAAAACTGATCATCGTCCATTGCTCTCTATATTTAAGAAACCACTGCTTAAAGCGCCCAGACGCTTACAATCAATGCTACTAGTGTTACAAAGATATAGTTTGAATATACAGTTTGTTTCCGGAAAAGAAAATGTGATGGCCGATGCTCTCTCTAGATTTAACATTAATAAAGATGAAATTGACAAATCTAAAGATATGCAAATATTCACAATCTTCGAAAATATTAATCCATTAAATAACATAAATATTACCAACAAATGCATTGAAGAAATTACAGTTGCTACTAACAACAATCAGAATTATACCAAACTAAAACAATACATAAGAGAGGGATGGCCAAAATATTTCAAAGATGTTCCAGATGGGTTGAAGCAATATTATAATATGAAAGATGACCTTGTAGTTTATGATAACCTGATAATAAAAAATAAGGCTATTCTAATCCCAGATGAATTCAGAAATCAGATGCTTAAGAAATTACATGTTGCACATTCGGGAGTAGAAAATACTTTGAAATTAGCAAGAGACACAGTATTTTGACCTTCAATGGCAAAGGATATGAAAGAACTAATTTCGAACTGTGTTATATGCCAAAAATATCAACCTAGTCAACAAAAATTCAAAATGCAGACACATAAAATTCCAGAATACCCATTCCAGATAATCTCTATGGATGTTTTTTATTTTACTGAAAATGGCAAGCAAATGAAATATCTCATTACTGTTGACCATTACTCAGATTTTTTTTGAACTGGACTTGCTCAGAGATCTGTCATCCAAAAGTGTCATTGAAATTTGCAAGAGAAATTTCTCTAGGCATGGTATTCCTGAAATCATCATTACAGATGGAGGTACTAATTTTGTGAATAATGATTTCTGCATCTTTGCTAAAAAGTGGAAGTTTATGCATACTACATCCTCACCACATCACCCACAGGGAAATGGCAAAGCAGAGGCCACAGTCAAGATAGCCAAAAAGCTACTAAGCAAATGCAAAGATAGTAAGGAAGATCCATGGTATAGTTTACTTCTACTTAGAAATACTCCTAACAAACTGAATTCGAGTCCTGTACAAAGAATATTCTCTAGAAGGACAAGATGCTGTGTTCCAGTTCTGCCCGACCTTCTTAAGCCTCAAACTATAGAGAATGTGCATGAAAATATAAAAACAAAAAAGGAATGTTATAAACAGTTTTTTGACAAGCGAGCAAAAGATCCGATTAAACTGGAAATTGGTCAACCTGTGGTAGTACAACTGCAACAGTCAGCAAGCAAATTATGGACTCCAGGAACTATAACAGATGTGTTATCAGATAGATCTTATATAGTAAATGTCAATGACGTATGTTATAGGCGCGATCTATCACATATTCGCCCTACGCCAGATAAAATCGAACCAGCCTTCCTTCAAAACGAAGACAACACTTCACCATCAGTCACCACAACTCAAGAAAATCTAAGTCAAGATAAGGATTCAGGTTTCTTAGAAGAACACAATCAGCAATTGAACCATTCTCCTTTACCACCCAGGGAGGTGCCCACCCAGAAGGGTGCCCTAACTGAGTTTTCACCACAAAATTACAACTTAGATACGCCATTACGTCGATCTTCACTTAGCCAAACATCTTCTCCAAATAATGATTGTGTAAAACATCTCCCTAAAAGAGACAGAAAAAAGCCATACTATTTAAATGATTATGTATGTTAACATAACACATTGATTTGTTATAGTTAAAATAATCAAACTAATTAAGTATATCATAATTCAGCCTAGTACAATTTTGTTTGTCTTAACAAACTTGTTTATATTTGTTAATTTTATTCTGGTGGATTTTTCAATTCTAATATTTTAGTTATTGTAAAAAAAAAAGGGGGCATGTTGGCAGTATGCTGATTAATCTGTGAAGACGGCTTACGCTTTGCCGACTCCCGTTGACACTTGATTGGTCTGTGTGCTATACTGATTGTATGTTGTCCTTATTGTGATTAGAAAAATTAAAGACACTTTGAAATTGTAATCAAGATGTATTTCTTTAAATAAAACATCTGTAGTTATGGTAACTAAGGCCAGTGGTGAACTTAGACTTTGCTTAGATAGTAGGAAGTTAAATTCTGTTTCAAAAACTGATGCTTATCCTCTTCCATATGTAAGTCACATACTAAACAACCTTAGAGATGCTAAATACCTCTCATCTCTTGATCTCAGTGCCGCATACCACCAAGTCCGGCTCACAAAATCATCAAAAGAGAAAACAGCATTCACCGTGCCAGGTAGAGGCCTATTTCATTATGTAAGAATTTGGACTTGTTGGAGCATCAGCGACTATGCAACGCTTGATGGATAGTCTATTTTCTGCTAAATTTAACAATAAAGTCTTTTGTTTTGTCGATGACATTGTAATTTGTAATAATAACTCATTCCAGGAGCACCTTGATTTATTAAAAGAAGTCTATGAAATATTAAAATCTGCAAATTTAACAATTAATATGAAAAAGTCAGTATTTTGTAAAAGTGAACTAAAATACTTAGGTTATGTTGTTGACCAGTATGGACTAAGGACTGACCCCTCTAAGGTGGATGTTATCTTGAACTTTCCTATACCAAAAAATGCTAAAGATATAAAAAGATTTTTAGGAATGGCTGGGTGGTATCGTAGATTCATTAAAGATTTTTGAAAAATTTCACGACCATTGTCTCGTTTAACAAGTAAAAAAGTATCTTTCTCATGGTCCGATGAGGCCAACAATTCTTTTAACTTACTTTTTTTTTTTTTTTAATTTTATTGACCAAAGCATATGACAAACTATATTTTGCACAAGTTATACCCTTACACGAAAACCTGAAAGGTTTATCTGTGTGGGTGAGCCGTTCACAAGTTCAAACATGAATACAATACAGCAGTTCATTATTGTTATATTAATTATTGGCACGTATTACAAAAATAAATGTACATTATTATTTATTGCGACATTCTAAATTTGATAGATATGGGTTTTGTAAGAAGAAATTTTTAAAATTACATTTGTATTTTAGTTTTTTTAAATAATCATTTCGAAGGCTTGCGGGAATCTCGTTAATGAAAGTAGGTACTATATATTCCATAGTTCTTGAGCCATATACATTTGTTACGTTAGGTAGACGATATTTATTGGTATACATTTGTCTCAGGTGAGTCGGCCTTTTTATTTCTTGCAAGTGAGAGGGCTCATTTACTTCAGTTAGTATAGAAAATCTTATCTTATCATAAACATTAACTATTTTGCAATATTCAAAGAGAGCTTTATCGTTGCCTTTAAATTGTTTTTTTATATGTCTAGGTACAATAGTTTTTAAAATTTTAAATTGCAACCTATAAATATCATCTATATATGTTTTATACGTAAGGCCGTAGCTACTCAACCCATAGTTGATCACCGAGTCAGCCAGGGACAAATATAACATTCGTAAAATCTTGTAAGGTAGTTTATATTTCAGAATTTTCAGTCTACTGATAATTGAACGTAGTTTGGCACATACATGTTCTTTGTGAGATCCCCAGCTGAGTCTGTGGTCTATTACTAGACCAATATACATGTGTTCTTTAACATTTTCAATTGGCTCGCAGCGGCATTTAGGCATTTCTTGATGTAAACATTGGTGGGAATGGGCCACGATGGTGGGCTCGCGATCGACCTTATTATGTGATGAATGAATATGCAGTAGTTTGGTCTTCTCAGTATTGATCACGAGCCCCACATCGTGTGCCCATCTACATAACATATCAAATTCTTTCTGCAGAGTTACTTGAGCCTCTAACACGCTCCTACTGGCAAACAGTAGGCACGTGTCATCCGCGAATTGGTATACTGATGCGTTGTTTATTACATTACACATATCATTCGCGTATATTAGGTATTCGGTGGGGCCGATTATTGAGCCCTGTGCGGTTCCCGTCACAGTTAAAATTTTTGTACTATTTTGGTTAGATATTTTAACTGTAGTGTACCGGTTGGTATGATAATTTTTTAGTAACTTAAGACAGCCTTAGTATCTGCACCCATATTGAAGTGCCCTGATTATAATCAACCGTTTAGTATACATACAGATGCCTCCTCAAATGCCATAGGCGCTGTTCTCACACAAAAATTTGATGATGTAGACCACCCCATAGCTTATTGTAGTCGCATTTTAAATGCTCAGGAGGTTAACTATTCAGCCACTGAGAGAGAACTATTAGCTATTTTGTATGCTTTGGAACAATACCGCATTTATGTAGAAGGTAGAAAATGTTACATTATCACTGGCCATGCATCACTGCTTTGGTTTTCTAAACTTAAGAATCCAACTGGTAGATTAAATAGCCTGTAGACTTAGTCAGTTTGAGTTTGAAATTATTCATAAAAAATGCAAAGAACATGTTGTACCTGATGTTTTGTCCAGGATTAAAATTGATTCCATAGGTGATATCTCTTCTACTCAAGATATGTGGTATAAAAATCTTTTTCAAAAATGTTTCCAAAGACCATCTTTGTGTCCTAACTATAAAATAGAAAATAATAAATTGTTTAGATTAACTAAGAATAAATATAAAACTACTTCGCATTACTTTGCAATTTAACTGGAAGTTAGTAGTACCTTTAGAAATGCGCTTGGAAATCTTATCCAAATTTCATGACAACCCTACAGCTAGTCATTTTGGTGTGGCAAAAACACACCGGCGAGTTTCAGACTTATACTATTGGCCTGGATTATTTTTACACGTTAAAAATATGTTTCTGGCTGTGAAATATGTAACAGCTATAAACCACTTAATGTAAAACCATCTGGACTAATGCGTAACCCCAAACAAATCACTAAACCAGGTGAAGCTATTTCATGTGACATACTGGGACCTTTTCCCCCACCGTACTCACAAAACCGCTTCTTGTTTGTGTGTTGTAATTATTTTAGTAAATATGTAACTATGTTTCCTTTAAGAACAGTAACTGCAAAAAAACATAGCAAAATGTATAGAGAAGGGAATATTTCTCATACATGGTGTGCCTAAATACATATATGTTGATAATGGCCCCCAATTTATTTCAAAAGAATTTAGAGAACTAATAACTAAGTATCAGATTCCTCACTTGTTTTATAATCCAGTTTACCATCTCCAAACTAACCAAACTGAAAGAGTGAACCGAGAAATAGTTAGTTCACTTGCTTCCTATGTGCGTTCTGATCATAGAAATTGGGATAAGGACGTAGCTGAGGTGCAATGTGCTCTGAACACTGTCGTTCATGATGGAACCAAATATACCCCTTTCTTTCTAACATTTGGTAGGGAGATGATTCTTGACGGATCATACTACAACCTTGATTACCCTGTGGGTCATAGTGAGATCTCAGTAGATAATACTTACTCATTTTCTAACACTTTAAAAGATTTAAAATTAATTTTTGAAAAAGTAAAATCAAATCTTACATAGTCTCATGTCAAAAATGCCCGTTTTGAGGCGAAGGCATGTAGATTTGCAAGTTGGACAAATAGTATATAAAAGATGTTATCCGCTCTCTAACGCTGGTAAACATTTCTCTGCCAAGCTTGCACCTAAATTTGAAAAATGTATAATACATGAAAAACGCTCTCCTATGGTGTTTACTTTGAAATCTTTGAATGGCAAACTCCTTGGTCGCTGGCATATTAAAGACATAGTCAGGCCAGGCGAAATGCCCGATGCTAATTAACACTATTTTTTTATTCTGTAATAGCTCCACTTAATGTGTTGACTGATAAATGATACTTTGTATTTCACCTTATTTACCTAGAGAACACACTTTCACTTAATTATTTTATAAACGAAGTTTTCTTTGTAAAAGTCTAACACATTACAAGTAATACTTGTGGAAGTATGAAACTTTAACAAAGAGTTTCTACTAACAACTAGTGAGGTTATTTGTGTTATTTACTTGCTCTAATTTTGTATTTGAAATAATAATAACTTATTAACAATATAATATTGACTATTACATGTTAATCATTCTTAAATTTCATTAACTTTGTCTCATTATTATAAGTTTCTAGACCTACATTCTTAGTACATGGTATGAAACACTGAGCACAAATAGGTGGGAATACAAGGCCTTGACCTTGTGTTGTCTCTCAGCTGTTTTGTACAGCGACCTATATAGCTTGAGTGCATTGAACTCCATAGCCTCGGTTCTCTTGTTTGTTGATAAGAGGAATTTTTAAACAAAATAATTCTTTACCACGTTAACCGATACTGTAACACTATAAATTCACAATCACAGCATTTTTAGTCTTGTGAGAGATCTAATTGCAATTTTCATTCGAAAAACATTAATTTGTTTACATATAATGCGTCACTGATAATAAAATGTCATTGTCAACATTCCTTTGGACGTTTCTTTTGAGACTTCAGATGTGGGAAGGATCTAACAAGGTACACAATTTAGGTAAAACATGCGGTTTATTAATAAAAAAAAATTACATAGCTTAATATAAGGATTGTACATTTAAGTGCAAGTAGGGATTACGCTGGTAAGTTACACAAGTGGGGGAATCATCTTCTTCATCCACAAAGGCAAAAAGCTGGTGACTGCTCCCTTCCACGGGTTCGTTAGTTGTACTTTACCAATTGTGTAAAACGATAATTTTGAAATGAAATTTCTGAGTTAGAAAAAAAAATATAAGAGGTATTACCTCAGGCTCACATAATCACACGTATGAGAATGAATCGGTGCCTATTGTGAAAGCTGCAGACATTTCGCAACAGGACGTCCAAATCCAAGGGAGATGTTACAAATAGTTGCCCGAAGACTCGCAAACAGCGGCAGTCCCTCCTTAATTATTGTAATTGTAGAAAGTGAAACGAAATAGAAAAACCCTAAAACAAAATAATAATTGTTAGAACGTGGTCATCAAAATGGCGGACCTACGCCACAGCAAAATTGCGATGAAAATTACAACTTACCATGTTCTCCATGGGTTTAATAAAAAAATATATAGAAGATCTGCTCAGCCTACTATGGGCTGGCTCAGCCAAACATCATAGATGACATTCGAAATGTCTTAATGGGCTCTTTAGGGTTATCACGCCACAAGAAACGTTGCGCGTCACGATCTTCAACCCTAATCTTAACCTGAGGGAACATCTCGCGAATATCTGCGGTCATTGCTACCTCTCTTTCTCTAAACCGAAAAAGGATCCCTAGCAGAGGTGTCAATAGGTCAGATCCCGGTACAAGTAAACAATTCAGACTTACACCCTGACATTTCGCAGCAGCGTCGTGTACCACGCGTAGCTTGCCAGGCTTGTGTGGGTGGGTGACCCCAAAGTGAGGCAGATACCAGCACACTGATTGTTTTGAAACATCCTCACAGGGTTCAGCATACCCTTTATCAAACATCGCGTGTACATTCTGACGATACAACTCTGCATAGCTACTGTCTTTGGACATCTTTTTCTCGAGACTAAGGAACCTTGAAAGCGCGAGCGGGTAGCTATCCTGAACCTTCGAAACGTCGGGACGCCAGAGAAGACCGAACTCAAAACGCCCCGACGGTAACCTACGTGTGGTGTTAACCTTTAAAGCGTGTTCATCGTTCGCACTTCTTACCTCCCGCTTTGTAATACATATGGCCTCAAGCTTATATTGCTCTTTGATAAGCGTTTCAAGCGAGTTATCAATGTTATCCTCAAAAATTTCGCAAACTTCTTGGGGCGGAGCAGCTAAAACTGCTTTAATCAAGCTTGAAAGAGCACAGAGAGCTGTTCTGAAAGTTTGTACTTTTAAGCCCCTGTTTTATTTATTTATTTATTAAGACTTTATGTACAATTATTGTAGTACAGAGGCGGACTTAATGCCTGAGGCATTTTCTGCCAGTCAACCTTTGGGTGATGCAGATAAACAATGTGGTAGATGTACCGAAATAATAAAAAAAACATTTTAAAATAGTTATATATTGATATATATATAAAATAAGATAAAATCCCAATACCTAAATAAAATATATAAAATACACTAATATATATTTGCCTACATTCACTTTACAAAATTTTTACAATAGATTAAGCTTATCCTAGAAGAACCTAAGCTTTTTGCCTATGACTGCTCAATGAACAGCTTGCGCAACTTATTTTTAAAGCTAAGCCTGCTTGGGCAGTTTCTCACTTCTTGAGGGAGGGAATTCCATAAAAGAATAGACTGAACAAAAAACGAAGAATGAACTGTATCAGAATGGTGAGGGGGACATTTGAGAAGACCATTAGAGGCAGAACGAAGAGTCCTATTATGAGAGGTACATAAGTACTGGAAATGCGTATTGAGGTATTTAGGGGTATCGGGGTTATTGAGTAAGGAGTACAGAGTCAATAAGGCTCTGATGTTCCTACGCTGTCGTACATGTAACCATTTTAAGCGCTGTCGGAACGCAGACACATGATCGAATTTCCTTAAATTAATGACGAATCGAATGCAGTTGTTTAGAAGTCGGTCTAGTTTATTGAGTAGATCTGCATTCAGGTCGAAATAGCACACATCACCATAGTCTATGATAGGAAAGATTAAAGTCTGTACAAGCATTTTTTTAATGTCGCTCTGTAAGAAATTCTTTGGGCGGTAAAATAATCCTTAAAATTCCAGTAACCTTTTGACAAATACTGGTGACCTGAGGCTGCCAGGTAAACGCTGAATCAATGAACAGCCCTAAGTCCTTCACGCTGTTACATAATGGGATGATTTCTCCGTCAAAGACAACAGAAGGGAGACTCTGGTATGACACTCTAGATAAGATCCTAGAGCTTCCCATTATTATAGCTTGACATTTAGTCGGGTTAACATGAATTCCAAACCGTTCAGACCAACTATTAATAGCGGCTAAGTCTTCGTTAATAAAATCAATGGCTTCATTAAGATTGTCCACATTAGCCTGAGTGTAGAGTTGCAAGTCATCAGCATACAAGTGATACGCGCAGCGAATATGATGGGTAATGAAATTTATAAAAATTAAAAAAAGAAGTGGAGATAAAATGCCGCCTTGAGGGACTCAAGCTCAAACTCAAGACAGCTACAAGGTTACACCATGTGGAAGACGATTCTTCCCAGATAACTGACTGCTGTCGTCCCTGAAGGTATGAAGAGAACTACTCAGTTGCCTCGCAAGGGACCTTCAGATGCTTAAGCATTGTTAAAAGAATTTTATGGCTAACGGCATTAAATGCATTAGAGAAGTCAATAAGAATTAATAAAGTAACTTTTCTGTCCTCAATGCCAGTCCTTATATCCCCAGTCACTTTAAGGAGAGCTGTGGAAGTAATGTGACCGGATCCAAACCAGACTGATAAGGGCAGAGAAGTGAGTTTTTGTGGATGAACGCGGAGAATTGTTTGTGCACGCATGCCTCAAGCACTTTGGACAGGTAGGGAAGAATGGAAATAGGTCGGAATTGATTCGGGACCGTTGGATTAGGAATTTTGGGAAGCGGGCGGACAAAAGCTTTTTGCCAGAGGGATGGGAATGTTGCAGAGCTTAGGGAAAAGTTTACAATGTCAGTGATCGCAGGTAGGATGTGCTCAAGGACGGAGACAATCATATAACGATTGATATTGTCGCAACCTGCATTGGACTTTATGGATAAAATAGTCTTTTTAATCTCATTTGAAGAAACTGGTGAGAAATTAAAAGGAGCAACGTTTCGAATGGGAAGACCACCTATATACGCTGTGACATTATCAATATCAAGACCATTACGACTGGCTTTAAGAAAATGATCATTTAGTTCATCTAAGCTAATTGAGCTAGGAAGATCTGAGTGGCGTGTATTTCCTATACCTAGCGTTCCTAGAAACCTCCAGGTAGCAGGAGATCAACCAACATATGACCTTTACCAGTATTGTGAAGTCCTTTCCGTACGCCAACTCTTCATCTTGATAACTGTTCTAAAACAACACGGCTTGACTTCCCGACGCAACCGTCTCGTAGCACCTTCTGCTTCATTCAAAACGTCTTTTTCTCACCGCTTTTATTGTTTTCTAGGTCCGTTCCTTTATAACAGATTGCACGGCAAACTTGATATTTTTCATCTCCCAAAATTCCTCTGCAAATTGAAGCTGACCAAATACTTGCAGGTCTAAAATTACTTCGAAACTGAGTGTTTACTCCTGTCTGATAGGTAAGAAATATCTTTGGAGCAAACAACACTATCACACTGACTCACGCGCACACACACACACACACACACACACATACACACACTCATGTACACATAAATTCACATCCACACACACGCATACCTTGTTCTCGCTCACATATAAACATAAACATACCATCAATTGCTATAATTGTATTGTAGTAGTGTAATTCCTTAGTTTGATTTTTATTTTCTTTACTATTTGCAACGGATGCAGCTTAGGAAATTAAAAACTGCGGTGGCGAATGAGATTAGAGGTTTAATACGTCCGAGACACAAATAGCACAGTCGGTAGAATCGAAGTAGTTTACAAATTTTTGTGCTCCTATTTATAAGATATTAATAATTTAATTTATATAATACCGTCTAACATAATTAAATACATATTAATATACCTTAACACGAATAAACAAAAAACTTACAACTACACACATACATTTAATAATGGTTCTATCCCCAACACTATTTATTTAAATTTGCTAAGAAATAACAATTGTACTCCACCTGTCCACATCCCGAGAGGAGAGTCCTGGTGCTCTGTAATACAGGTATTCTTGCCTAGCTCAGATGCCAGTCTCTCACAATCTACACTCCGTATTTTGGTGTTTATTGCAACTCTTGTATTAGATTAACCTTTAAGTATGGACGTCATTTTTTCATAACATTATCCTGGACGTGTAGTCTCACAGGCTCCTATATTAACTAGTGTTTTTTTAACAAATTTATTTTAAATAGCTTGAATACTATATTTAACTTAAAGTATGGTTTAGTTATAGTAAAAATACGTGAATATATAAGCCACTTCTTTATAATAATTCCAGAAACATTCAAAATTAAAATATAATGGCACATTTTGGGTAAATTTAAGTACAACTGCGTTTTCAGCCGTAAAATCAACTAGAAATTATAAAAAATAAATATTTACCATACTCCCTTTCATTTTTTTACTATTCCAACATAAATAAGTTAAAGCTTACAAGAAAATCTAAAAAGAGAACAAAGTTGCTTACAAATATTTTTATAACATAACTATGGACGTGAAGCCTGACAGGCTCCAAATCATTTTTAGATAAGTATTACTCACGAATTTTTCATTGAATGGCGTAATTTCCTCCTTCGCTGGTCGTTTTGATACTAAAACTGAAGCTACTGAGCTACTCAAGTGTGGGGAGCGGGGGGAAGTACACAAAACTTAGAAACTAACATTCACCCGGAGCCTGTGAGGCTACACGTCCATACTTAAAGGTTAAGTTAGATTGTAGAGAAAATAAAGAGATTTTATTATTATTATTATTAATTGCGAACAAAAACAGCCAAGTCCTTACCTTCTACGCTCAAGCGAGGTAGCGAGCGCATAGCAGCGATCTCTTGCAGCACTATAAGTTCGGCACGACCGAACCTCGTATCTAGCACGCGCAGCACGTCGGCAGGCACGCGCGCTGATACTAGCAAGGCGCTCACGGCGTCGCGCGCGCCACCACGCAACGCATAGTTAAGGCGCGCTAAATTCTCGGCGTCTGAATATAAGGTCTCTGTATCGACAAAGGCACGCTTAAAAGCCAAGTATTCGACGGGCGACTTCCCATCGAAGAATGGAAGATTTATGTTAGACCCTTTATTATTTTTATTAAAATTATTGAAAAAACGATCTAACGTAGAAATTAGGGAATTTAGGGGCGTTGCACTGTCGTCGTTCGCTGGTGGTACTTCATACGACGTTCCGATGACGTCGGCTGCGGCAGGGGCTGCGCGTGCAACTGCTGTCTCTTCCGGCGCTGCGAGCCGGGCGGAGGCGGCTTCTGCAGCTCTTCCCGATCCGACTGGCACTGACGGAACTTCTTCCACCTTCTGAGCTGTCGTGTTCTGTGTATAGGGAGGAATGTATTTAATGTTACTGAGTTGAGTATCGAACGCCACCGTGTTGACTTACGGCTGCCCGATAGCGGGCGAGGCTGCTCTGTGTACAGCGTCGAGCCAATCTGTTACATGTCGCTTCTTATCGCTACGACTGTTAATGCTATGACGACTACTACTATGACTGCTCTCTGCCTCTATGGTGGCGAGTTGAGCTCGGTGTTCTATTTCGGCGGTTTGCCGTTCTAGTTGTGCTTGGCGTTCTAGCAACTCAAGCATCGCGAGGCGACGCGTATGCCGTGCCTCTGCGGCAAGTAATTTTGCCCTTACCGTTGCTGATGACTTCGATAAAGTGGAGCCATCAACATCGCTCTGCGGCGCCGGTGAAATCAGAGGCGGAGGCGGCGAAGTGCCCGACAAACTACGACCCGCGATGTTTCTATTTTCTGCCGCCTGAGCGTTATTAATAGATTTAAGCATCATACCTTTTTTGCTTCGGGTTTCCATACTTACTACAGGGAGAAGGACCACATTGTTTAAAACTCGCTAACTGATATCAATAAAACGCTGGTTTTTATATGGAAACGTCAGGTATAATAATATGACACAAAACGTTAATACAAAGGTAGACAGTAAAATATAGAAAAGAATAGACAATACAAAAGAGTAGGTATACATATCTAAAAATGATGTGTAGTTCTACACAGTCAGCAATAACTGATAATGCCAAAAATGTTGTAAATGCAATAAATTTATCAGGATGGAAGCATTTTGGGTGTTACGCGCACACTCTGAATTTAATAGTTGAGGACGCATTAAAAATAGTCAAAGATAATTTAGAAAAAGGCAAAACAATAGTAGCCTATTTTAAGAGAAGCTTCACTGCCACTGACAAATTAATAAAGTATCAAGTACAGCAAAGCGGCAATGACATCCCCAAAAAACTGAAACAGTATGTGCCAACTCGTTGGAACTCAACATTTTTTATGGTACAGCGCTTTTTACAGTTAGAAGAAGCAGTTCGGGCTACGTTGGCTCTGGTACAAAGAGACATCAACAAGGCCCTATCTGAGGAAGATTGGTTGTATGCAGACAACTTACCTCAATTTTAAAGCCGTTTGAGCAAACAACGGCAAAAATGAGTGGTGAAAAGTACACCACTGCCAGCATGGCAATAGTGGTAACGCGCGGCCAACAAAATGTCTGCGACAATTTGTTAAAAAATGAATACGAGCCTGTCGTTACCCAAGTACTTCTGAAGCTAAAGGAGGGACTCTCAAAGAGATTTCACAACATTGAATTTAATTCTGAGTAAAGAATTAGCTATGTGCACGCTTTTGGATCCACGGTTCAAAATGAATGGCTTTATTAATAAAACTGCGGCAGACATTGTCAAAAAGAGAGCAATTGATATGATTACAACTATAATAGGTAACTCCGTTGTCTCACATAATCCCACCCCTTCTAATGAACCGCAACCTGGCACTTCAAAGGATGTATCAATTTGGGACGATTTTGATAAAGAAGAAGAACTTGGAGCCAACAAGCTCGCCAATGGCAAAAGCAATCATAGAAATGGGGGCATACCTAGATGACGCGTTATTGTCCCGAAACGCTGCAGTCACACCACTCGAGTGGTGGAAAAACAACTGCCATCTCTACCCAACGGTATACAATTTATTTGTCAAGAGGGGAAACTTTCTCACCACTAGCGTGCCGTGCGAAAGAATATTTTCAAAGGCAGGTTACATAGTTAGTGACAGGAGGACCCGACTGACAACCGAAAAGGTTCGCCAATTGGTTTTTTAAATGTTAATCAAAAATAAAAGTATTGTTACCTATAAAACAATTTTTATTTCATTTTCACCATCTAATATCTATATTTTTTATTTCAATCACATATGCAAATAAAAATAATAACCATTAATGACACAAAGTAATCAAATCAGTAATAATCATACATAGTTCCTAATTCCTATCTCAGGTAACTGAGCAGTTCCAAATGTGTTGAGGATTTTACTTTTAAAAAAGTTATGGATTAGCGACTGTCGTTCGAATCCGGGGTGTTTGATAGTTTTTTGAGTATATTAGCAAATAATTTCTGGCTAATTAAACATTTAAAAAAATTCTGAGAGTATAAAGTTTTAAGAGTAAAAAATTCTGAGTAAAAAAATTTGAGAAAGTATAAATTTCTGAGTAAAAAATTCTGAGATTAAAAAATTTTGAGTAAATCAAAATTTTGAGTAAAAAATTCTGAGGGTAAAAAATTTGAGAAAGTAAAAATTTCCTAGTGAAAAATTCTAAGAGTAAATAATTTTGAGAGAGCAAACAATTCTGAGAGTAAAAAATGCTGAAAGAGAAAAAAAATCTGGAAAAATAAAATTTTTTGTACGTATGTATGTATCTATTAGAAACCTGTTGCAAAAGCAACCTATTGTCGCAACAGGTTTCATGAAAAAAATGTTACAGGTTGCGACATTGCGACAAAACAACGGTAACGCCCATCCCTACTCTACACACAGTAGCCTTTTCAATACCATGCATATCAGCAACACAATGAGAAATGAAATGAAAAAATACAGAATAAAGAAGATTGGCAAGCTCCCATACATTTTCAGACCTGAATTTAAGCTCCGCGTTCACCGATGAAACTTATAGATATTTAAAGACCAACTTTAGACTAACAAAAAAGTTTATTGTTAGTACTCTGAAAAAGTAGGGGTTTAAAAGTTATTCGTTGTTGAAATCGCATTAAATATTTTGAGGTTAGGAATTGATTGCGTGTGCTGTCATGTAAATTGTGAGCATTATTATCCTTTAATTATCTTCTTAGTGTACCTGTATGTACCACTTTCATCAAATAAATAGATAATAATATATATTTAAATTATTCATTTTTTTCATTTCATTTTATTGGCCGCAATGGTTTTTGCACCCTACCTTGTAGGTAGGTATTTTTAGTAATATATTTGTAAAGGTACTGTTAATTTAAAATAGCCTCAAATATAAACCTACTAAAAATTATAATATTAATGAAAAAAAATCCAAAAAACATTTCGCATAAAATAACAGCGACGTCAAGACCCATGTTATTTCTTTCTGGTTAGTTAATTCGTAAAATATGAAACTGTAATAAAGGCACCTACAAGATAGCTATTATTAAGTAATACCTACCTACGGTCTATCTGATAGCACTAATAACAGAGAAACAGATAATAATACCTTCATTATATACCTACACCCGAATATCTCATTATCACATACCTACCTGCTCACAGAACTCGTTGAATATAGACCTTCGCATTACTTTTGAAGTCAAACAAAATACTAAAATCTAATTAAGTACCTATATAATATATTATTTAACCTTGTATTAGACACCCCAACCATAATAAGGCAAATAAATATGAAATAAAAAAAACATTTGAATAAGTACTATTTTTGTGCTCTTTTTCATTTGCAAATGAAGTTAACTAAATCCAACTGCAATTAAAAACCAAATTATGTTTCTCAAGTTAGTATGTACAGTACCTTTATTTTTTATTGTATTTATTAATGACCTCATAGAGAGCCTAAGTTGTCCCTGTCTTCTATATGCAGACGATTTGAAAGTTTTCTCAACAATAAAAAGCATTAGTGACGCAGAAAAACTTCAAGAAAACTTAAATACAGTTAACCGGTGGTGTATAATTAATAACATGTCATTAAATATCAGCAAATGCTTTGTAGTGACGTTCACTAGAAAAAGGAACAAGATTGTTTATAGTTACAACGTCAACGGTCAAACACTCCAGCATCGAAATCAGGCTAAAGATTTAGGTACAACATTTGATGCCGAACTATCGTTTAAAACTCACTATAGTAACATACACAATAAAGCTACTCGACTTCTCGGTTTTATTTTACGATTGACGAAAGAATTTAAAAATCCGTATAGTATCATCTATTTATTTAATTCTATAGTTCGTAGCAATCTAGAATATGGATCAGTCATTTGGTCACCTTATTATAATGTCCAGACTAAACTGATAGAGAGTGTGCAAAGAAAGTTCTTACGATGCCTAGCTTCTCGCCAAGGTCTATCTCGGAAATTAAGTTGCTATAATGACAGATTAACTAAATACAATGTTACAACCTTAGAAAACAGAAGAAAGCAGAGCGATTTAATTTATCTCTACAAAATTGTAAACTCAGGTATAGATTCTCCGCCCTTACTTTCCTCAATAAATTTTAACATATTCTACAGAACACGAAATCCTGTATTATTTTCCTTACAAGTCTATCGCAACAATACATCCTATTACAATCCAATAGTCCGCATGTGTCGCCTTTACAACGAAATAAGTCATAACAAGTCGGACTTAGATTTATTTGGCAACAACTTATATTCATTTAAAAATAAAATTTTGATTATTTGTAAATAATTAAGAATATTAATATTATTCTAAACACATCAATCAAACAATACCATTAAGTAGTTTTCTTTTTAATTTAGTCTCACCAACTGCTCATATACACTAGTCATGTTATAGATACATGTTTGTAGGTTATAGTTAGACCCAGGACCATTGTTTGCATACTTACCTATATTTGTTGTAACTGTAACCTGTTATGTGTCTTATAAATAAATAAAAAATAAAGTACGACCACTTTTATAAGTAGCATCGGCAAAATTCGGCTACACAGAGGAAAGCAACCTAAAGCCGATTGAATACGAGTGCCAACCCCGCCATAATATACTTTATTGCGTACGTTAAGATTTCAAGTCACCAAAATCAGAATTTCATTCTATCTCACTCGGAATCAGAAAATGAGACTTCTGCGCAAATACATCGGTTAACTTATAAACGTGGTACTACTGTAACCAGCAGCTATGTGTGCAAGTTAATGTTGCCTATTTCTTACAGTTAAGTAGGTTATGAAATAAAACTAAGCCGCTAGTTGTCCTTGATGTCGAGCATACCCCATGTACCATAAAATTGACATAGTTTGGGAGCAGCAACCGACTGTGCGATTCCCCGCAGGACAAAAACAATAATAATCTAGAATAGCTTCACGGCCCTGACGTTCTCTATCTACCACAATATAAGTATAGTAGGATCTGCTTGACACATTTCGAGATTTTATCCTAGCTCTTAAAATATATGGATCATTACCGCCATATACAGATAAGCTTTCAGCATTTACCTCACTCCTCGCTACTTCAATTCTATATATTCCTTCAGATCTTAAGTGTTCCCCCACATATGATTTTGCTTGACGTATTTGGTAAGTGCCAAGTGCAATTAATTTTAAATCATCCTCACTTAGCCCTGGAAAAACAATATTTGTTGATGATATGTCATGAAACATAGAATGTCTCATATTAAAATTATTATGTTGAACAATCTCCCCCAAACGGTTATCTAAAAACATTTTTTCTTGTATGCTGTCCAATACAATTTCTATGTTATCCCTTTCAGAATATTGGATAGCAAAATGGTTTATCAAAGCAGTTGCAATTGAAATTCTTCCATGATATGTTGGCATCGAATGTTTAAAAAGTCAGCCCTAAAACATTTGAAGTCGCGGCTAAAACGGCCGTTGACGCCTTCAACCACCCATCTGTTCATGGTTACACACCTTGAAATATTGGCTTGTAAAGTTGTAAGTTGCCTTTGGCCAAGCTCAATAGTTTCGGGCATATGCACTTGAAATCCTGAAATTAATATTGTTTAAGTTACATTACAAGCTTATAAAAAACATATTTTCATTGCTACATAATTATTTAGTACATTACCTTTCTGATATAAATCATCTTTACAGTCTCTGAAGCCTCTGTCAAGAATAAAAATATCATCTTCTCGGAAAAGTTCAGAGAACGATTCATTTTCAATTATTGTGCTAACTGGCCTGGAAGTACCAGTGACGCAAGAGTTTTACGGAACAGTGGACTTTGTCATCGTATGGAAAACGGATGGAGGCCTTTTCCAGACGCTGTGCTTCTAGGAGACTATATATCCATTAAAATCATGGTTAATTCCACCGATTATTAGAGATCTTCAAAATGCTGCACAAAGGAGATTCTTAAGAGCTCATAAGAGCACTCGGCGCGTAGTGGAATGTGCATTAGGAGTCCTAAAGGAAAAGTTTCCCTCTTTGAACCACTTGAGACTGAATCCTGCTTATGCCTGTCGTATAGTGTCATGTTGTGTTGCGCTTTGTAATCTATCGAAAAATGATTCTTACCCATTACTCAATGATGATGATGAAATAAATATTATAGATAATGAAAGCGAGGACCAGGAAAATAACGAAAATATCGATGCTCAAGAAAAATTACAATATTACTATAACCATTTTCATTAAAATTAAACATCATTATCGTTGGTCAATTTATTAAGTTAAATTATACAAAACCTAAAGCCGTAATTTTATTATTGTTCTTCATCTACGACGTGAATATTACCCTTATCATCCATTACAAGGGTTTTCAAATTAATTACTTGTATGTCCTTAGTAAATTCACAATGCTCTACACCTATTGAGTTTTTTTCCCAAACATCTAATTGTAACTTCCGTACTTCTAATTCTAATTTTATTTTCTTTAAGCCTTCATATGCTTTACTATAATCAATATTCAAGTTTCTTTTGGCTTTGCATTTAAATAGTGGGAGGTTATCCTTTTGTATAATAGCAGATTTATCCGGTACATTTACCAAGGTTTCATGAGGACTGTCATCAATTGTCGACAAATCGCATGATTGTAAGTTATCGTTATTAACCGACACTCCGAGAGAGTCGTGTACTCCAATTCCCTCCACTATCGGAGAATTTTTTCAATATTTCTTGGAAGTTGTTTTGTGCAGTATACTATTGTGTTTGTTGAGTTCCACTACTAAGTCTTTGCCTTTGCAATTTTCTTTCAAGCCTATCATTTTTTTAATTACGAGGTAGGAGGAGCTACCTCCCGGTACATACACAACTCGTATTTATAAGTGTCCAATAGATGAAAAAGTACTTTTTTATACCAGCGTATTGTTTTTCTCGGCGAGCAATAATTACCAATCATCTGATCAGATCTGTCCACACCTAACATGAATTTATTATTATGTCGCTACTTCAATAGGCTTCTTCACCGTTTTCCGTACCTGTTAGATGTGTCTGTCATATGGGGATGGTCTCTTGTAGTTAACATAACTACTGGCCGTTTATTTACTTATTTGCAGAGGTAAACTTTATTTTTCCTAACGCAGACATGTTGACCTTTTTTTAATTTCATATTAGCGATCCATAATTTCCTTCGGGTGGTCATTTCGGTTTACACGTAGGGTACCGTTTGTGCGAGTTTTTAAATCTATAAGTTTTTGGGAAAGTGTAACTGAATTGTAATAATTATCCATGAAGAGATGATGACCTTTTAATAAAAATGGCATCAATCGCATTGCCAAACTTTCAAGTTCCTAGCATATTTTCGTCGTTTCCGCTGTTAATTATTATGTTCAAAACATAGAACTTAATTCCGTATCTAGCCTTTTTAGATTTAATATACTGCCGAAAGTGAAGTCGACCGCGATATAATAACAGTGACTCATCTAAACTAAGTTCTTTATCGGGTTTATATATTGTTCTAAAATTGAGTGTCAACATCTCAATAAATTTGTTTATATTTTCTGCACCTTTAGCACCCAATTCTGAACAACATTAACACCGAAGGATCTGTTAATAACGCCGTGAACACATTGTATATGGAAATACCGGGTGAAAATGTAGTGGGTTATCGTAAGTAAACAGTTTCTGCTGTTTAGGAATACGAATGTGTCCATGCAATAATGAAAGCCCCAAAAACTTTCTAATCACTTCAACGGTAGTCAGACGAAAAGATTGAGACCGTGAATATCGAGTGGAAGGTCTATTTGAATTGCACAAAGCTGTATCATAGTTGTTTGTACATTGAACGAGATATTTATTTATTTATTTAATGCTTATTCAGCCTTTCTTGAGCATCGGCCATTTCGAAATTAGGACAATTTTCGTAGGTTCGTAATGCTCTTTTTCTAACAGTCCACAAAATTAAATACATTACATATTACTATAAACACTAAGTATTATTATTGTTTTAGAGACATTATTGATATTAATAAATTCTTCTTCAGTAGAAAGAACCGTTCACTGACAGTACGTCTGCAGGTTTTAGGTAACATACTCGTAGATAGGTTTCGGTTTGAAAGGGAATTGACTAAACACAATTATTATGGTGAAAAGTAGTTCACGGGCACAGCTAGTCTTATAATAAAACCTCATGTGCGACCTGAAGTGTTTAGTTGCTTGGGTAATTATATTATACATATAAATAAGTACTACTACGTAATACCTAATTATAATGTATTTTTAGAAACTACGATTGCAGATGAAAGTCTAACTGAGTCAATGCTCAACACTAGCAATGCTGTGGAGTTTATAGACAACTTATTTGATTTTGCGAATGGATCTCTAGGAAGTATAATTTTGGGAAAGCTACGAGGACCCATAAAGCAAAAATCATAACAAATATTTAAATATGGAGAGAAGCGAAAGAAATATTAATTTAATATTACATAAATTGATACTAATAGCAAGAAAGCCATTAAAAACAAGACTTATAAGGTTCAAGTTCCCTCTCTTAATGTACGGATCACAACAATTGAATGTTTTGAAAGACTGTCTAATTAATGTTGTTAAACAGCTATGATATACAATATTTTTACCCGTGAAATATTAACCAAGATCCTCCGAAGAATTTCTTTGGTAAAATCAGAGCAATAATAGGAATGTAAATCCTGATGCAAATACCTTTGTCAATGCATTTAAATCTTTACTATTTTCTAATGTAATAGATCCACATTCAATTTATGGAAATTGTGAAGATAATGGGGGAAAGTCAATAGAAGACTTTGTAAAACTTTTAACCTCATCCAATAATGATGGTGATAATTAATGATTTTTTTGTTGCTAACGGTGGCAGACGAGCCAGTGGTCCACCTGATGTTAAGTCGTAACCACCACTCATGGACATCTGCGATGTCAGTTGGGCATAGTTCAGTCACTGCCTACCTAAAGGGAAGTGCTCTTTTTAAGTCTCGTTTGAAGTAGGATATATCGTAGCGCTCAGAAAACACCTCAGCTAGGAGTTCGTTCCAGAGCCTACATGTACGTGGAAGTAATGAACGCTAAAACCGAACTGTGCTTGACGAGATCGGTTCCAGGTAATATGGATGAACTCTACTGCGATGGCAGGTGGTGCGGTGGTAAAAAGGTGAAGAGGGTACTATTCAAAACAGTTCCTCAGAGCACTCTCCGTTAAAGAGCCGATAGAGCACGCAGAGAGAACCAAAGTCTCTCCTTTGCTCCAGCGTCTCCATTGAGGCCGTGATATTGGGATCACCGACTATGCGGAATGCACGCCTTTGCAGGGAGTCAAAAGGATCGAGCTGATATTTTGGAGCTCCTGCCTAGAGGTGCGAGTAGTACTCCATATGTGGCCGAACTTGTACTTTATAAAGCATTAGCCGCTGGCTTGGAGTGAAGTACTGCTTGGCTTTCTTCAGGACGCCCAGCTTTTTGCTCGCCAATTTGACTTTGTCCTCCAAATGACTCCTAAACTGCACTTAAGCAGAAAGGGTATTGTTCAATTTCGGCTTTTCGTGAACAAGTTATTTTCTAAAAAATGTTGTGAAGCACTTCTGGAGTCAGTCAAAATTACAAATTTATGTTCATCTATTGTGTTTATATAAGATAAGGCTTCTGATATTGCTAAAAGCTCAGCTCGCTTGATCGAAATATTGGAATCTATTTTAATTTTGCAATCAATGTTAGTTTGAGGATCATTATACTACGGTGTTACATCCTCCGGATTCAGTATATTTACTATGTAGTTCACTTCTCAATGTACTAGGCATCGCACATAATTTTAGAGCTAGATCTTTAAAAAAAGAATTTTTATTGAATAGTTACAAAGAAATACTTATTATGCTTTTTAGAGAAAGTATTAATGATTATTGTAAATGGTTTTAAATCAACAATGTTTTATCTTAACTAATATACTATTAAGTAGGTACTATAGATTAGGTATAGAATTTCAACACTAACAAAATGTAATTCTTTATAAAGTACATACATGATAAAATAAGATTTCATATAAATTTATCAAATAGAAGAACATAAATTTAGCAGTTGATTATTTTTCTCGATATACCTACCTACCCTCAATGCGTTTTAAAATTATAATTTTATAAATACATTTTTTCGACGTGGATACTGAACTAAAGATTGATAAAACTAAACTATGATCAGTATTCGTAAGGGTTTGACGCCGTGACGAGCGCACGGCTGATATTAAGCTATCTAGTCTCGCGGCGTAACGTGCTTACGCCCAATGACTCTAAATAACGTTATATACACATATTTATGCAAAAACAAAAAACTGTACTCTAAAATATATGTTATATATTTATAAGTCCAGCGTCGTAACGAGCGTACGATCAGTGACTTTAAACAAAAATGTTTGCTTACAGATGAGAATTATGGTTACAATTCCTATCTATCACCGAGACAAACATCAGTAACACCTACTAGTGATATTGAAATACCTGTACTGTATGATTCGGATACAACTTCACCCCAAAAGGTTAGGTCAGTAGTTGCTTCTGCTGCCGTACCAAGCGATAGAAACGCTATCACACTAGACCCTAACCCTAGTATTATCACGGAAGTACAGACAAATATTGTGCCAAGTAATCCGGGTATATATAAAAACCGGTGGCAAGTGGCTGTCGCCAACACTCCCCCCCAGTGTGAGCACTAATTGGTATCTAGACAGATACTAACCAACGGTACTAACACCCGAGTAGCCCGTTTCAAAGTCCCAGCTTTGATCTGAACATCGACGGTCCGTACCCTTCCATCTCTGCCCGGGTAGATCCTAATAATTTTTCCCCTAGGCCAGGAAGCACGAGGTAAGGAACCATCCACGATCTGCACTATATCGCCAAGTGCAAAATCTTTATTAGACCCGGCTCTTCTGGGTGCTAAGGTAGGCAAAATTTCCTTGGTCCACCGCTGCCAAAAATGATCTGCAAGCCGCAGGCCCTTCTTATAGTCAGCTCGGCGACAGAGATCGACGTCGGAAAGAGGCTGAAGTTGAAGGTCACCAGATGGTCCACCGATAAGAAAGTGGAAAGGCGTCAAAGCCTCATCGTCGTCCGGCCCAACGGGCACATGTGTTAGTGGCCTGCTATTAACAATGGCCTCCGCCTCGGCCAGGAGCGTCCTCAAAATCTCCTCACGTGGTGCCCTTTCTATTTAGGTAAGGTAAAGTGTGTTTAGGTAAAGTGTGCTTTTGCTTGTTTATTATGTTCCATGTTGCCTTAGTTTTATTTTTTGCTTTATATATCTGATAATTATTTTGTGATTTTTGGGTTAATTTAATTATTTTACTGTATTAAGCTGCATAATTTTTTAAGAGTTTTGTTGACATTATTAGGTTTGCAACGAAATTTCCATAAAAGTTCCCTTTTTTTCTTTGAGCACAGCTTGATGCCTTTAGACAACCATTTAGGCTTAGTTTCTGTGTTTATTTTTATTTTTTTGACTGGAAAGCAGAGATCATACATCAATTTGAACAACTCATGAAATTTACTAAACGCTATATTTGGATCTACTTCGTTGAAAACATCACTAAATGAAATTTTTTGTAGGTAACTTTTAAATTTTATCCAATTTTCTATACAAAGATCCCTTTTGAACCTGTACCAGTACTTATGTTTAGTAGTTGTAGACACTGGAATTTTAATGATTTGAGCTGTATGATCTGATAAAGCTGGCTCTATAATTTCGCTAACTGTGCCTCGAATATTATGAAAAATATTGTCAAGTAAAGTACCACTACTCAGTCTTGTCGCCTGATTAATTGCGTACTTTAAATTAAACGATTTGAGTATATTTTTAAGAGTTGTCACATTTCTACTTGGTTTTAAAAAGTTTACATTGTAATCACCACATATCACTACTTTAAAATTTACCTTGAAACACACTTTATTCAGGATTTCATGAAGCTTTTCAAAAAATACTTCAATATATTTTTGACGCGTATTTGGTGGCCGATAAATGCAAATAATAATAACCTTTTGCTGCTTCAATTCAATGTGTCTGGTATAGATATATTGACTATCTCATTAATAATTTCATATTCATTGTGATTTCTTATTAGAATACATGATCCACCTCGACGCTTGGTCCTACAGAAAAATGAAGTCAGTTTAAAATTCGGTATGCTAACTAAGTCGACGTCATCTCGCAACATGTTATGTTCTGTAACACACACCACCTCTACGTATTTTTGATTATCCATTAAATTGTCTAGACATACACTTAACAAATCTTTTTTTGTAATTAATCCGTCAATATTCTGATGCATAATTGAAATGTTGTTATACACGAAAAAAATTATTGTCGTCTTCTCCTTCGTTGTTACTTTCTGGTTCTATAAAATCGTTAACATTATTTTCATTATTAATATATAATACATCAGTTTGAGTTTGCTTTTCTTTTGTAATAACAACATGTGCATTGCTTTGCTTACCTTGCTTAGAATAAGATTCGAAATCATTTTTATAGTTTACATGTAAGATATCCTTCAAAAATTTACTGATTATATTCTTAATAAAGAAGCGACGATAAGGTACAATTCTACTATAGCCCATGTCCACGTAGACTGCATTATCAAATTTCATACAATTAAATTTAAGCTCATAATTTAACTTTTTTTCATTTAGATACCTATTGTAAGGGATTTCACTGATCATGACATTAGTTTTAGATACAGAGTTAAGCCATATATGTAAATTAGTAACAAAGTTATTTGGGTCACGATCATTTACCCCACCTATTAACAGAATAAAATCCTTTTTACCGAAGCTTTTTACTTCATCATAGGCAGAATTAATAATATCTTCAAGTCTTGCGCCTGGTTTTAAATAGCTTTTTACGTCATATGATGACCCAAGTAAATTTTGAAGAGGCTTTCTTATGTGTTTTCCTTGTTCGTCCCCTAAAATCAGTACTTTTTTAAGAAATTTATCATTAATATTGGGTTTTCGATTCGGCTCATTTTCATGTAGATAATTATTTTTGTTGTCAAAACCATATGGTATTGTTACTTGTCCTTTTTCTAGTGGAAAATTTTGTGTTGTGTCTGTCAACGGTTTCTTCTATTTGTATCTCTTCTAAAGTTTTATTTACAGGATAATCTACTTGTACTATTGGATTTTCCTCATTTGATTCTATCAATTTTTCAGAGTCTTTACCTTGTACCTCTAAGTTTGTTGTTTCGTGATTAAGGTTGGTGAAACTTTCCCTCATAATTAAATTACGTCTTTTTCTCTTTCTGTTCGATGTTGTTGGAGTATCCATGAAATTGACCGTTTTGTATCTATCAATTATTTTTTTACAGTTATTTAATTCATTTTTTAATTCTTGGTTTTCAGCATTCAAATTATCTATTTCTAGCGTAGCAGATTGCAATTCCGATGTGACTTTCTCTAGTTTTTTTAATATTTCAGTGGAATCAGTCTCTTCGTTAAAAGTATTTCCCGGCAAGCTGTGCATTGAACTGTCGAATAGTGATGAGTTTGATAGGTCTTCCATTGAATTCGCTTTGTTTCTGTACTTCCTAAAAGTTATGTTGTCAATATCCATTTTATTTATGTTGCTAGGTTCATAGTGCTCTACTTATCAAAGCCTTTTATTTGATACCCATATTGCTGGGTTTGAAAACGAACTTTTATCCATTTTTTGAGCGGCGGCCATGTTGAATTCATGTCAATGTTGCTAGGTTCATAGTGCTCTACTCATCAATGCCTTTCATTTGATACCCATATTGCTGGGTTTGACTAAAACAAAATTGCCCTTGAAATCATTCGATTTAAATGGATATCTTAGGAGATATCGCAGTTTTAAAATAACATCACAGCAAAATAATGATCGAGTACTGCGCGCATAATGTGCAAAGCCGGCGGGCAGTCATAAGGGGGAAGGGCGGTGGCCCCAGTTAGCTATCTACTTCAGCCGGAAGAAAACAAAACTAAAAATATAGTGTAGGTACGCAGAAAATAACATTAGTTTAGTTTTTTTGAGAATAACCTACAATCTACATGATATAAGATTATTAGACTCACCTATATAAACGAAGTCACGGGTTAAAGTTAGCGTTAGCCCAAAGTAACTATTCCACGCGGACGAAGTCGCGGGCGGAAGCTAGTAATACATACTTCTTGCCAATTAGAGCAGGATGTTTCTTCGTTTTTAATTTCGTCAACTAGTTACATCCTATTTTTTATGTGACGGTAGATTTGTACCACATGGATTATTTTCCAGTTCATTATCTGTAATAATACATCAGTTGGTATAGTAAACACATACTCCTACTTAGTACTATCATAAACCTAATAATCACACAACTGAAAAATACCTACCATTGATCTCATTACTAAATTCTTCTGTGGCAATCTTTTTCTTCAATTTTTTTTTTCATTTATGTGTTGCCTTTCTAACGGTGGCTCATCTGTAAAATACCAATACAATTTTAAGAAGTCATTTTGCCCACTGTAGATTATGAGTTACCTAGTTAGTAAGTGTACTATGCCATATTTCTTACCAAACAAAGCAGGCCGCTTCATTATTTTTAAACTCGGTTGACTGCCTGATGGAGTTGTTGTACCACCCTGAATATCTTCTAGTACATTTTCTGTGTAATAAAATGTAAATTAGTAAGTATACTGAACATTATCAATACAAAACTAATTACACATCTGATAAGTACATACCATTAATCTTTACAAGAGGACCATCCGTAGGAATTTCATTTTCATGTAAAATGTTTGGATTTTTTAATTTTGGCTCTGTCTCATCATCTGTTAAGTAAATACAAAAAAATGTGATTATTTTTTTTACTTAGAACTATTCAGTACAATGAAATCAAGATTATGTAGGTACCAAAATGACTATCCGTTTCTGTCACAAACTCCAAGTCCTCAGAAACTGACGGCAATACCTCCATAGATAATTTCAGTCCATCTTCTAAAAGAAACCAAAACATTACACTATTAACTGAAGGCACTGATTTAAACAACAACTATTAGCTGCAATCACTGACCTTTATTTTGCACTGGAGGTAAAACATCAGAGTCATAAACGCTTTCCAGCCCATCAGTGCTCGGACTGATCAATGATTTTAAATGCATTTCCGTACTATCCAACGGAGTGGCTGTGTTGGGTCCACCACCAGTGCGGTACAATTCAGACCTTAATGCAGCACACTTTTTCCTAACTGTTCTTTTCAAGTCTTCGTACTTGATCTGCAATGTTTTGCTCGATCTGAATATTGCGCCAGATTGAGCATTAAATTCTTTTTCAATTTGTTCCCACGCTAATTCTTTTTTCTTCCAAGTAACACCATGACTTTTGATTATTCTCAATTATATTGCGATATTTTTGCAGAAGAGTCAATAATAAATCTCTTTCGTCGGAATTAAAATTTGCACTTTATAACCTTATTATCCATGATTCTTCATAATTTTAATTTAAAAAAAAACACGGAAACGCAAGATATTAGGTCCTTACATATGAAATTGGCGTTTTGCCGTACTGGCCACTTTGATCGCAAATATCTCCTCTATGGTTAGGAATTCCAAATTCAAATTTATACAGCTATTTACTCATGTATTTGTGTTTCGAAAATTATAATTCACTTGTTTTTTCCTTAATTGTTTTTTTTCTTTGCGTCACTCACGTTTACAAAATGTAGAACTTGAAATATCGCGTTATTTACGAGTACGAGTTCCACCGTGGCACCATTGCTGAAGAAACGGCTCGAAGGATTAATGATGTGTATGGCGACGGTGCCGTTTGTGCGTTTTTGGTTCCAACGTTTTCGTTCTGGAAATTTCGACCTGCAGAACAAGCCCCGTGGACGGCCGCAGACCAAAGTTGATAATGAAGAATTGAAGGCTGTATAAAGAACAATGGCCAAATCGGACCTGACTATGGGCATAAATCAAATGTATGTCAAAAGATATGCTTTTAAGAGTTAATTTTAAAAATGTAACTATTAAACTGCAAGAACTTCGAGTTTCAGAGAAAATAATAAATTCGTAAAATCAATTTTCTCGCATATGAAATCGTAATATAGTTTTTGAACGGTTTTCACCATAGATGATAGATCTTGAAAATGACGTCAAGTTCCGTTTCACACTCTCGTATAAATATTACATCTTCGCGCTTAATTGAAAAAAAGATATTTTTTCTAAAAAAACACTTAACAACATTAAAAAGGTGTTTATTTTTTGAGAATAGTTTTTTAAATTGCTGAAACGAATAATACTAAGCAAACAATGCATAATTCAAAGTATTGGTTCTTTTTTGGTGATTTGCATGTAAAGGATCGTCAATGTCGAAATCGAATGACAGATTATGTCTATCATTGATTTTACAGTCAATTTGAGTCATACGTATCACTTATAAGTCTGTGATTTGAGTCAATCTTTGCGTTTGCTTCTCTAAAGTAGGTACTGTGCGCTTTTTGATTCTCTTTTGTGCTGTGTTTTGACCCCTATTTTGTTTCACGGACTCTGGTATCACCTGCTTCTTACGACCAGATGGCGCTTATATGTTGATAGAAAATATTGTGTCTGGAAGGGAAGCTATCAAAGAATATTCTTGTAGTTGCTTGGTAGACTGGAAAACAATTTTATGTTGTGCCCGTGTTATTACTATGACTGAGGTATATGATACCTTGGGCGGGCCAGGCACCAATATAATACAATAGCAATACCAGCAGGTTTTTTAGTTAGTGTTGTTATAAATATAAGAGACTACGTTGAATTGAAGAGCGTCGGTGGCGCTGTGGAATCGGCACTTGCCTTCCAATCGGGAGGTCGGGGTTCGAGACCCGCCATGTACCAATGTGTTTTTCGTTTCGAATTTCATATGTACATTTGTCTGACGCTCCTACGGTGAAGGAAAACATCGTGAGGCAACCTGCATACATCTGCGAAGAAATTCAATGGTGTATGTGAAGTCTACCAATCGGCACTGGGCCAGCGTGGTTGACTAAAGGCCTAATCACCCTAACATAGGGTAGGCTCGAACCCCTCGGTGGGGACGTATATGAGCTGTGATGATGATGATGATGACGTTGAATAAATCTTTAGAGAATCAAAGTGTTTTATTTCTAAACATCCTTATTGTTACATACTCGTATATTAATAAAATCCTATTAAATGTTATATGTTCACGTAACGTTTCTAATTATTTAAACGTTACATAGTTATAAGTTAGCGCCAAATAAATATTTTTTCTTTCTTCCTTCTTTCTAAGTTTACTCAAGGATTTAAAAATATATATATTGCTCCTACCTAACCTAAAACCTTAGATCATTTAATCTAAAACGGAGCGACTATTCAGACCCCGGGTCCCTATCCTTAGATTATAGACGTTGATTACTATTCGGACCCGAGAGACTCGTAATCGAAAAATAACTTTAGGATAAATTGAAAACTGTCGGTTAAGTAAGGTAGAAATTGTGACCACACACAGAAACTTCAATGAAACTGCATATTTCATGCTCTGGGTCCAAATAGCAATCGACTTCTATAGGGATCAGGGTCCGAATAGACACAGCCAACCTAAAAAAGAAAAATGAGAATATCTCCCATTACTGAAGTTTTTAATGAATTATTGAGCTATGGGACTAATTCAAATAATGTTAGGTCTATAATGAATACAAAAGTAATGATGCCCATGGTTATTTAATATCAGGTCCAGCTACTATGGGGTTTTGGCCGATGTTCCTTTAATTTGGAAGTCCTTCCCATAGAGGAGATATTTGAGATCAAAGTGGCCAGTACGGCAAAACGCCAATTTCATAGGTAAGGACCTAATATATTGAGGAAATACACCACGAGAAATCAACACGACACTGACACCACAGAATCCAGCGTTCTATCTGACAGTGACATTAGTTTGACGTTAATGACAACGAAATGAGTGATTTTTTCAAAATGAATGAATGATTCGCCGACATTCATCTTTTAACCGTTGAGTAGCTAATCGGAACTTCATTTTTGCATGTGAAATTGAAAAATGTTACTTTTTAGTTTTACTTGCTGATTAGTGTTAATTAGGAAGTAACTAATTATAACTTTTCTCAGAGATAATGAAAGAGGCCCTTAAACAAAGTAATATGATTGTTAGAACGTAGTCACAAAATAGCAGACGAACGCCACAGCAAAGTTGCGGTGAAAATTATGACTTTCCATGTTCTCCATGGGTTTAATAAACAAAGTTGAAAAATAGTAATAGTCCATCCCATGATGGGTTTAGATTAAAATATTAAGATAAGTTCATATCGAGCGACTGCTCTTTCACGCTTCAAAACGAGAAAGGGCCAGATTTAATCGACCTCATCCTAACATTGACAAGTGACAAAAATAGTGGTCACAAATTAATGATTGCATGTGAATGAAAATGTCAAGACAATTCCCAACACTAAGTTACAGCGATTTAATATTAAAAATATTAATAGCTTTTGGTACCTACCAAATAAAACAAGCGCGGTCATATTATAGCGAGCTCATGCGTTTAAATGGCTCTTAAAGGGTAGAAGTATGCCGTGATCGCAGTAGAAGCATATTGGAAGCAGCTGATTTGGGCCATGATTCTCTTTAGGGCGAGAATTGCAAGTAGGCATGTAAATACGAGTACATGGGGTCGACTTAATTTAGTCCATTTCAACCCCTCAAAGACACAGGTTTGCGCGTTCACCGCAAGGAAAATGCCATTTGTCGTATCTCCTCGCTTTCAGGGCATTCCCCTAACTGCATCAGCCAATATTGGGATCCTTGGTGTCGACATATCGAGCGAAGTCCAGTTCCGTGGCCACTTAGAGGGTAAAGCTAAATTAGCTTCTAAGAAGCTTGGTGTGCTCAATAGATCGAGACAGTATTTCACTCCGGCGCACCGCCTTCAGCTTTACAAGGCGCAGGTTCGGCCTCATATGGAATACTGTTCTCATCTTTGGGCTGGGGCACCCCAATACCAACTTCTCCCACTGGACCGCATTCAACGGAGAGCGACTCGAATCGTCGACTGCCAGGAAATTTCAAATCGGCTTGATACCTTGGCGCTGCGTAGAGATGTCGCTTCGCTATGCATCTTCTATCGTATTTATTACGGGGAATGCTCCGAGGAATTGTTCGGACTTATACCTGCCGCCTCTTTCCGCCATCGTTCCACGCGGCAAAAAATCCATGCCTATCACTTAGATGGTTGGCAGTCCACAACTGTGCGTTTCTCTCGAAGTTTCCTGCCTCGCACAGTCAAACTTTGGAACGAATTGTCGCCTGCGGTATTTCCGGACCGATACGACCTTCAAACTTTCAAAAAAAGAGCGTATTCCCACCTCTTTTGAAAGTATTTCACATACACTCCTAATGGCTTCTAATTTAAAATAACGATTGTCATTTTTTAAAATTTAAAACAAATCTATGGCAACCATCTTTTGAAGGTAACGTAAAAACACTGGAAAGAAACTGATCTTTGACGTCTTTGCATGGGGATACAACCCCTTCTGATACAATTTTTAAAATCTCTGTTTGTATAATTGTCCTTTCAGAGATACTGTAATTATTATTTTGTGGGTAATAATGTTGGTTTTTTTTTCGTACCTAGTTGTTTCACATTGACGTGTGGTGTAGGAAAAGAAGCAATTGGAATTTTATAGCCTCTTAACCATTTTAAAATTTTAAGATCCTGTGTTATTTTTTCCACCATGGGTGAAAATGAAAAAGTCTCCCGGCAAAGCATACCTGTAGGTCTATGGGTATTTGGCACGTCCTCTCGAGGCTGACTGCTGAAGACTGCATCTGTTTATATGTGTCTTGAACGACAGACGAGGTTGGCCTCCTCCTCCCCCATCCTCCACGGATGTTGATTGTAATTGTAGCGGCGCACAGGCTGCTGATAGTTCTTTTACAAATCTTTTACTGTACGCGCTGCAATAATTTGGAATGCTCTCCCAGCTAACATCCGTGAAGGTTCTTCCATAACTACGTTTAAGGGCCCACCATCCGCGCGAGCCCGAGCTAGTTTAGGTAAATTTCTCTAGTCTCTGTTTGTGTGCGTCGCTCACGCACACAAGCGAACTCGGTCGCGCAATCGGCACCAATCGGTACGGCCGCCTAGTAAAATATCGTAGATGTTAATTTTGAATTTAATAGGTGTTTATTATTTACTATGTTATACTATAGTAAATACAGGGATGTGTTTGATCAACTTTTATTTTTACAAGCATTTATTTAGCTTGCACTGTATGTATAATGTAGATTTGACCACTTCTCGGTTTTCGATTGGACTGAAATTTTGCACATAATAATACGTATATCGTGACAATGCAATATTATGATAACATGGAGCTGATCTGATGAAGGAACTGGACGGTGGCCATAGGAACTCCGTAATAAAACGACGCAACCCCATCGACTTTAGGCTCGTTTGATTCGGATTGACGAGTACTTTGATCCTATATGCTAACCAGGATCTGATGCTGGAGCTGGAAGATGGCCATAGGAACTCTGCAATAAAACGACAAAACCCCATCGAGTTTGGACTCGTTTGATTCGTATTGACGAGATCTTTGATCCTATATGGTAGCCAGGGTCTGATGCTGGAGCTGGGAGGTGGCCATAGGACCTCCGCCATAAAACGACATAACCCTATCGAGTTTGGGCTCGTTTGATTCGTAATGACGAGTACTTTGGTCCTATATGGTAACCAGGGTCTGATGCTGGAGCTGGAAGGTGGCCATAGGACCTCCGCAATAAAACGACATAACCCTATCGAGTTTGGGCTCGTTTGATTCATATTGACGAGTACTTTGGTCCTATATGTTAACCAGGGTCTGATGCTGGAGCTGGGAGGTGGCCATAAGACCTCCGCCATAAAACGACATAACCCTATCGAGTTTGGGCTCGTTTGATTCGTAATGACGAGTACTTTGGTCCTATATGGTAACCAGGGTCTGATGTTGGAGCTGGAAGGTGGCCATAGGACCTCCGCAATAAAACGACATAGCCCTATCGAGTTTGGGCTCGTTTGATTCGTAATGACGAGTACTTTGGTCCTGTATGGTAACCAGGGTCTGATGTTGGAGCTGGAAGGTGGCCATAGGACCTCCGCAATAAAACGACATAACCCTATCGAGTTTGGGCTCGTTTGATTCGTAATGACGAGGACTTTGGTTCTATATGGTAACCAGGGTCTGATGCTGGAGCTGGAAGGTGGCCATAGGACCTTCGCAATAAAACGACATAACCCTATCGAGTTTGGGCTCGTTTGATTCGTAATGACGAGGACTTTGGTCCTATATGGTAACTAGGTTCTGATGCTGGAGCTGGAAGGTGGCCAGAGGAACTCCGCAATAAAACGACACAACCCCATCGAGTTTGGGCTCGTTTGATTCGTATTGACGAGTACTTTGATCTTATATGGTAACCAGGGTGTGATGCTGGAACTGGAAGGTGGCCATAGGAACTCCGCAATAAAACGACACAAGCCCATCGAGTTTTGGGCTCGTTTGTTTCGTAATGACGAGTACTTTGGTCGAGTTTCGTAATGGCAGCCATGCGGTAACAAAATGATAAAATATAAAATAATTGTAAAAAGATTTAAAAAAAGACGTCGCCCCACACTAGGATTTTATTTTAAAGCCCTAATAAGACGAAAATAAATTTTAATTTATTACATGATACATTTAATATATAAAATTCTCGTGTCACAGTGTTTGTTACCAAACTCCTCCGAAACGGCTTGACCGATCTTTATGATTTTTTTTGTGTATATTCAGTAGGTCTGAGAATAAGTCGTAAACTATTTTTTATTATGGCGAAACGTAAGTTCTCCGTTATTATGGCGAAACGTAGTTCGCCGGCACAGCTAGTTTTTAATAAAATATAAAAGCTTGTCGCAAGATTTACCTATTTTATAAAAAACAAATATTTTTTTCTTAGAATTACCAATATTTATTTATTTAAGGCTTACCAAGTAAATACATACGGGCAAGGTACTTAAACAGATTTTTTTATGGAGGGCCTGGCAAATGACCTCCTCCCGCCCGATGTTAAGCGGTGAAAGAGGCCCAAATGAGTTGACAGATAGAGGAGGGAGGACATCCATTATCCAACCTGCCCGCCTCTTGCCGGCCTAAAAGATGTTTTTCACACCTCTTTTGAAGGAACCCATGTTGTAGGATGGAGGAAACACGTGCGCAGGTAGAGAATTCCAAGTGTGGGATGAACGACAGAAGACTTACCGGAGGGGGACTCTGTACCCAGGTCGTGTGCTTGGGTACCTCTGTCTTACCTATTTCTGCCGCAAAGCAGCAGTGCTTGCATTGCTGTGTTCAGGTTTGAAGGGTAAGATATGGCACTGAAATTACTGGGTACCGTGTCTTTACATCTTAAGTCACAAGTTGGCAACGTACACTGTGGCCTTTGTGGGGGTTGCAGTTTTACTGTGAATGTCACAGGAGCCACATGTATTATAGGTGACTTATACCACTTACCATCAGGTGGGCAGTTTGCTTTTTTGCCAACTTAGTAGCAATAAAAAAAAGAAGAAGGAATCTTGGAATTTCTTGGTACGGTGTGAAAAGGAGGATACAGTGTAAGGATGACTCCGTAGACCCTTACTCGTGTTTCTGTTAAGGAATGGAGAGGGAGGGATAAGGTTAAAGAGCTCCTCAGAGCATTCCCCGTGGAACATTCGGTAAAAAGCGCTAAGAGAGGCGATGTCACGACGAAGTTGTAGAGGCTCGAGGGTGTTAGTTGCCTCTACATCGCCAGTTATTCGAATAGCGCGACGCTGCAATCTGTCCAGAGCATCGAGGAGGTACTGAGCGGAGCCGGATTGCGAGCAATATTCCACGCAAGACCTAACCTGAGTTTTATACAACAGGCATAGTTGGTCCGGCGCAAAATACCTACGCACCTTGTTCAGGACACCGAGTTTCCGTGAGGCAGCAGTTATAACGGATTCGAGTTTTTCAAAAAAGGGATCATATATGCATTTAAATTTCAGGACTGCACAGCATTGTCATGTGTGTATGACAATGCTGTATAAAACGTTATTTATTACAAAAAAATAAATATAATAATCAAGTTAAATTGTTTTATTGTTTATCTTAATTCTCGGGACAAGCTTTTATATTTTTATAAGAAAATATATCTTGTAATAAATTAAAGTTTATTTTCCTCTTTTAAGGCATTATAATATAAGCTTGTTTTTAAAAAATCTTTTTTAAAACTAATTGCTCAAATAATACGAAATATTTGAATGACTACCGAGTTCTTTATTGTTAGTTGTATCTACAATTATTTTATATAATATACATATAATAATTTAGTAATAAACAAATATGAAATGAATATTTTCTTGTGCTCAACGCACTTTTTAGTGCATTGAAGCCATTCGCTAGATTGTAATAAAAAATAAATTAAAGTTTATTTTCTTATTTTAGGGCATTAAAATAAAAGCTTGTTTTAAAAAATCTTTTGTGATAGCGGCCATCTTGTTTTAGTTTTTTTCATGGTGTACTGTATTTTACGAACTTTCATTTGATACCCTATATGTATACAGGCCCATATTGTGGGGATTGTACATAAAAATAATCTGTCAATTTGTGACGGCGGCCATCTTGGATTAGATTGTCTTTCAGAATATACTATATACTACAATTCATTCTACAATTCAAGCTCTTTCATTTGACACCTAAATTGGGGAAGGTCGCACAAAAGAAATTGATGGGTTTGCGTATGGATATTATCTAGGCTAGGCTCAAAGTACTCATCAAGAAAAATCATATAAGACCAAAGTACTCGTCAATACGAATCAAGCAAGCCCAAACCCGATGGGGCTGTGTCGTTATATTGCGGAGTTCCTTTGGCTACCTTCCAGCTCCAGCATCAGACCCTGGTTACCATATAGGACCAAAGTACTCGTCAGTACGAATCAAACGAGCCCAAACTCGATGAGGTTGTGTCCTTTTATTGCGGAGTTCCTATGGCTACCTTCCAGCTTCAGCATCAGACCCTGGTTACCACATAGGTCCAAAGTACTCGTCAATACGAATCAAACGAGCCCAAACTCGATGGGGTTGCGTTGTTTGATTGCGGAGTTCCTATGGCCACCTTCCAGTTCCAGGATCAGACCCTGGTTACCATATAGGACCAAAGTACTCGTCAGTACGAATCAAACGAGCCCAAACTCGATGGGGTTGTGTCCTTTTATTGCGGAGTTCCTATGGCTACCTTCCAGCTCCAGCATCAGACCCTGGTTACCACATAGGTCCAAAGTACTCGTCAATACGAATCAAGCAAGCCCAAACTCGATGGGGTTGCGTCGTTTTATTTCGGAGTTCCTTTGGTCACCTTCCAACTTCAGCATCAGACCCTGGTTACCATATAGGGCCAAGGTACTCGTCAATACGAATCAAACGAGCCCAAACTCGATGGGGTTGTGTCCTTTTATTGCGGAGTTCCTATGGCTACCTTCCAGCTCCAGCATCAGACCCTGGTTACCACATAGGTCCAAAATACTCGTCAATACGAATCAAACGAGCCCAAACTCGATGGGGTTGCGTTGTTTGATTGCGGAGTTCCTATGGCCACCTTCCAGTTCCAGGATCAGACCCTGGTTACCATATAGGACCAAAGTACTCGTTAATACGAATCAAACGAGCCCAAACTCGACGGGGTTCTGTCGTTTTATTGCGGAGTTCCTTTGGCTACCTTCCAGCTCCAGCATCAGACCCTGGTTACCACATAGGACCAAAGTACTCGTCAATACGAATCAAACGAGCCCAAACTCGATGGGGTTGCGTTGTTTGATTGCGGAGTTCCTATGGCCGCCTTCCAGCTCCAGCATCAGACCCTGGTTACCACATAGGTCCAAAGTACTCGTCAATACGAATCAAACGAGCCCAAACTCGATGGGGTTGTGTCCTTTTATTGCGGAGTTCCTATGGCTACCTTCCAGCTCCAGCATCAGACCCTGGTTACCACATAGGTCCAAAGTACTCGTCAATACGAATCAAACGAGCTCAAATTCGATGGGGCTATGTCGTTTTATTGCGGAGTTCCTATGGCCACCCTTCAGCTCCAACATCAGATCAGCTCCATGTCGTCATCATAATATATTTATACATATGCATGCAAAATTTCAGCTTAATCGGAAACCGGGAAGTGAGTCAAATTTAACTCGCAAGATTAGACCCGAACATGCAAAAGATAAATAAAAGCTTGTAAAAAGGTTGAAGGTTTTTCGTACGGCAGCCACAAATAACAAAATTGTTAGTTATCAACTTCTCCGATTACTCCGTAGGACTTCGCGTCGTATACATACACAAATAATTACGCGACCGGGAGCTAGCTCAAAGCGACGTGCTCTCACTTCGAGTCTTGATTGCACACTGAATTTCGACGCGCCCGAGCCAAGTATTTGTAAGAACATCGATAAATGTATGTTAAAAAATTCAAATAAAAATCAATGTACGATAATTCAAAAAAATACCACGGTGTCAGTGTTTTGCTTACCTTTGTTCTATATATTTGTTAAACTAAAATATAATAGGGTTAATTAATGAAGCTAAAAATCACGAACGGTATGTGGGTGTAACCTAAATTTTAAGTAAAATTGATGCTATTTTTTAACGAAATGGTATGTAAATTTGATAAATGGTGACGGTGATTGTGTAGACACATAATTTAAGAATTTAAATTTATTTATTTCCGGTCAGTTAACTGGAACGTTAACGTAAAATATCAAAAACGCCAACGGCCTTTTTGCTATTTTTCGCGCCATGGGCCCCTAAGAGTAGGTAGATGAAGAGCTCACTTACTAATTTCTGTGCAATCTTTGTGTACTGAAAGTGTAGATTACTGATATTTTACCAGTCTTTTTTGGACATAGAACTTAAGAAATGAGATATTTCGGCTATTGCGAATCCCATTTCTTTTTGCCTTTCTTCAAGCAACTTATCCCAAGTCTTAGAGGGATTGTTAATAATTCCAAGAATTTCTAAGTTGAGTTTTAAACTCAACTTACAATTTCCAGGAATTAATATTGTCTCTCATCCTTTCTCTGTTTAGTTAATCCCTCGCTCAAAATATTTTTGAAGGTATTGAACACTTCATCATAAATATTTAAGCCATAATTTTGATTCTGAGTGGATGCCTCCTCACCCAGAGCCGATAAAATTAAGTTATCTAGCTCCTCGTGAATTTCATCTTCTTCTAAGTTTTCCTTATTTATAATACTTTTAGAAGTAATTTTAAACAAATTTATTAATGGACCCATTCCCGTCCCACGGACCGAGTACACAATCGCCACGCGAAAATGTAAAATTGATGATGTTTTGAAATCAATCATTTACCTCGGCAAGTAACGCTCTCCCACGGAAAGCAGGCAGTATTATCAAATTCATGTATTGATTATGATTTTTGATTTGAGAAAAACAATGGAAAAAGGAAAATTTACTCTTGTTTAAAAAAAAATATTGTGACGCAATAATGAAAATAAAATGTCGGACGGTACCTGTTTCGACGTCTTGGGATTTTTCTTTATATATTTTTTTTTATTGCAGAAAGAGGAACCGCTGCCTACCGACTAAAACCCACCGATACGCCTTGGCGCGAGCACGTTCATTATCGCCGCATCCTCCTCATTTGAAGGAGACACGCCGAGAAGGGACGCGTCGCTGCCTGACAAGGTCATGGGAACTCGTGTGAACACATCCACGACCTCGTTGGCGTCAGCTCGCCTAGAGCGAGCCCCTCTCACCCCCCCTAAAGGGGGAGGCCGGTGATCCCCCGGGGCATCCAGGGGATCAGCGACTAGCGGCAACCAGTGCAATGCAGGGTTCGGGCTTCCCAAACCAGAACCCCGCTGGTTGCCGTCAGGAAAAAGAAGGTTAGGGAATTGCCGCCTCCGTCGTCCCGTCCGCCTGCGGCGGCACGAAGCAGCCTGGGGGTCAACCTCCCTGGCCCTTTCCGCGGTCTCTTTCTGCGTCATGGCAGAGACACAGAAGGTACCCACCGCATCCCACGTGTTCTCCCCCTCCAGCATGGCACAGACCACGTTCTGGAGGGAGAGATTCTCACCAATAACGGTGACCAACTCCCGGCGCTTCGAAGCGAAGGCGGGGCACACCTCTAAGGTGTGCTGCGCGGTGTCCTCGGCGACGCCACAGTGGTGGCACTCGCGGGTCGGCTCTCTCCCAATTCGGTGCAGATAGCGGCCAAAACAACCCTTGTCACTAAGAATCTGCACCAGGTGGTAAGAGAGCGACCCATGGCGCCTGCTCGCCCATGTGGTCAGGGAGGGGTGCATAGCCTCAACGGTTCTGAGCAGAGTGCCAGAAACCGAAGGCGAGCTCATAAGCTCCACCAACTCCCCGAACCACAGGCGAAACGCCTCTACCGTGGCCTCCTCCAACGCGGAGGCCCGCTCTCTTAGCGCCAAGCGCCGGTCGCCGCATCTCGCGTCAACTTGGACGCGGTAAGACGCCGCTAACACGTGGGACGCTAACTCCCAAGGGGGAGTGCCCGCTATAATGCAGGCCGCCGCATGCTAGACAGTCCTGTATCCACGAATGGCCCTCAGCGCCATCGCTCGCTGCGCCCTGTAAAGGCATGCGATGGCGCGAGGGCCTAAAGCATCGGTCCAGACAGGAGCCCCGTTGAGGGCCATGCCTTATGTAAGGACATAATATACATATGTATGTCTATCCATTACCCTAGATCCCATAATGTCCTCCTAACCGATATTCGGTCACGGCGGCCAATCTCCACAGAGACTAGCCATCTGCGCAGGAGATATTATAGTGCACAAGTGACTGCGCAAACGCAAGTGCACTCTCTGTTCCTTCACTCGCCTAGTCCGATGGGACGGTTAACCGACACGACCGGGGCGAGATCAGGCGCAGGACCCACTGTTTAACGTGCCTTCCGAAGCACGGAGGAGCTTGAGCTGTTTCTTATTTTGGTCACCCATCCTAGGACTGACCACAGCGAACGTTGCTTAACCTTAGCAATCGTTCGCTGAGCGCACGCGCCAATGCGCCACCAAGTTCCTCAACACAAGCCTTAAAGTGCTAACTTTGGGCAAGGCTAATTGGTGTGTAATAAATATTTATTTATTTATTTCATCGCTTTTGAATTGTATGACAATGCGCAGTTACCACTAGTAGGTTTGGAAATGGTAGCTGATGTTACATAGAGACAAATTGAACAATAAATATAACAGGTATTGGAAGTCTGTCTTAGTTTCATAAAGAAAAGTATTTTTGTTTGCGTAAAAATATTTATATGCAAACAACCTTAATCTGTAATGTGTTACATTAATACCTAAAATTATTGTTTCATGAGTCTGTCGTGCGTGACCCACTGTAGAGCAAAGGCCTACGCAGTAATATTAAATAATCTTTGGCAAAGGCCTCCCTTCCGTCCTTACACTGGTCTTTGTTAAGTGCGGCCTTTGCCTAGTCATTTAGAAATGTGTCTAATTCGTCGCGCTATCTCCTAGTTCGATTTTTGTTATTCTGAACCCATTCGAATCGTAGTAATTAGAGTGACGTTATACATTTATGTATGCATGTAGTTTTAGTTTGAATGCTTATTATAATTTATAAAAATAATGTTTTTTTTTAAATTTATAGTTGACAAAACTCCAAATCAAAGCACAGGAAACAAAGAACAAATCATAGACAGTGAAGAAGGATTTCTGTTTGGTGGAGACTTTTCCGATTGTTAGGGAAAATCTCAAACAATATAATTAAATTTTGATATGCTGGGCTGAACTGTAAGGTTATATTAGGTAGTCAAGTCTGGTACTTTACCGCTATTCCTGGATTTCGGTGTTACCTAGGTCGACCATAGGATATACGCAGACGGCTTCTTCTATTCTCCAGCCACTCTTGTAGGCACAATATATTACTTCACTTCTAGGTAGGTGCGCGAGTACCGTGGTCAGTTAGGTATACGTCTTGCGTCGGGAATAGGCAACAACTTATAATAAAACCCCGTTATAATTTCAATGTCGGAGTGACGTTTTATTTTTTTAATATGTACATGCGAGACAGACAGAGGGCGCTAGTAGTTACACTTTTGATACAATTTCAACACCCCCACTTATTATATTAAAAACTACACAGTACATGTACAATTTTATACCATACATGCATTATCCAAACATTTTCTTATTTATGAACAGATTATATTAGAATTACTTATACACAATTCCAAGTGTTTGCATAAATTTATAATGTTTCACACATAACAAACCTTTTGTCAACAAGTCAGCAGGCATCTCATTTGTAGGCATATATTTAATTTGTATAGTTTTATTTTTAATTAAATCTCGAATAAAATGGTAGCGTACATCAATATGTTTCGACCTATTATGTGACTCTTGACTTGTTGCCAATTTTAATGCGCTTTGATTATCACAATATAAACTTATAATGTTTAGTTCACCAGTAAGTTCATACACTAAATTTCTTAAATATATAGCTTCTCTAGATGCTTCCGAGAGTGCCATGTATTCGGTCTCTGTGCTAGATAGAGCCACCGTTCGCTGTTTTCTGCTTTGCCATGAAATAACAGCCACACATAACAAAACAGAAACCAGTATAAGATTTCCAATCTAGTATGTTACTAGCCCAATCTGCATCAACAAATCCTACTAGTTGTTGGTTCTCATTACTATATTTTAAATGACACATCTTTGTTTTTTGCAAATATTTGTTATTTTATTTATCTGTAATTTATATTATTTAAATATACACTCATTTGCAAAAAACGGGCGGTTTTGATTTTCATTCATCTTTAAAAAGATACAATACAAAAAAAGGTTTCAATCGTTTGTACACGTTACTGGACGGTTTTAAAAATGCCGTGGTATTTAAAAAAGTACGTTCTAAATACAAATTTTCATTTGATGCTCATTTTTACAGAAAACCCCTTTTTATCCTACATTTTTGGCGCGAAGTTCCAGAAGTTAACATCGACTTTCATAACTTTTATTCAATTTTCATCGATTATTTTCATATCCTTGACTGTCAAAGCTTTATTTATTGCTGTTTGGCTGTATCAAAAATGGTAGATAAAGTGGTAAAAGCTACCAAAATTATCGCGCTGCTTGAAGAGGGTTGCAGCCAATGTTTCGTGGCTAGGAGGCTAAATGTTAGTCGCTCGACGGTCCAAAGGACCTGGCAGCGATATCAGGAGACTGGTTCCGTCGAGAGACGGCCTGGTTCTGGATGAAAACCATGTACCCAACTACGGGATGATCGTTTTCTTGTGAGTCGCGCATTGAGATATCGCAAATCTTCGTATGTGGATCTTAAGAACAACCTCCAAGAAGTAAGAAATGTGCATATTAGTCTATGGACGGTCAGGAGGCCAGCTCGCCGCCAATATACGCAGTCACCGCCCGGCCCGCGGCCCCAAATTACTCCGTGAGCACCGAGTTCACAGGCTTAGGTTCGCTAGAAATTGTGAATCATGGACTCAAGAAGATTGGAATAGGGTTTTGTTCTCTGATGAAGCCAGGATATCTCTGTTCGGTGAAGATCGACGTCGACGAGTGCTAAGAAGACAAGGAGAACGCTTTGCAGAGGCATGTTTCGAAGAAATCACACCTTATGGTGGGGGCTCTGTTATGTTTTGGGCAGGAATAAATTCAATGGATCGTACAGAGTTTACATAACGGAATTTCTAATTCCTCATGCACAACCCGCATTGGCCGCTCTAGGTGAAGACTCGATTTTTATGGACGACAATGCTCGCGCCCACCGATCTCGCGATGTTAAAGCGTATGTGCAAGAGGTCGGCATTCGTCGATTGGATTGGCCAGCTCGAAGTCCCGACCTCAATCCCATAGAGCATGTCTGGGACGTTCTGAAACGGCGTTCTGAATCAGAGAGCTGAAGAATGTGATTACTGCGGAGTGGGAACGTATTCCGCAAGCAAGAATCCGGGATATACTCGCTAGCATGCCCAGACGAATTCAAGCTGTGATTTTAGCTAGAGGGGGTCACACTCGATACTAAACATTTATCTGCTTTTACTTTATTAAAGAAAAACAAACAAAAAAACTTTTTTATTTTTACTTCATGAGCATATGCACTACTAGCGAACATACACTACTATCAAAATTTTATGAAATACTGATGAAAACGATTATTTTCTTATTAATTTACCAAATTGTGAGGATAAAACTACCTATAATTATCAAACAAAGCAATATTAACATTTGAAATGGTTCATTGCTTAGGTGCCCGTTTTTTTTGCAAATGAGTTTATTATTATTTATCTGGTTCTTCATTAAAAACTTCAAATCGAATTAATAATACAGAATTATTAAGAGGATTGTGAAGCTGTAAATTTTCATACAAAAAGCGATAACGCTTTTCTCCCACTAACATAGTCCAATTTTCATAATTTTTGGAAATGTTGTAGATATAATGAAGATCTAAGTTTGTACGTTTTGATTTTGAAGAAATATTGCTCAGAATATAAATTATTAGCATCTAAATATCTATATTTTAGACTTAAAAACTACCTCGAGCATTTTTATCTTTTTTTGACTAAATTTTACTGAATTACAAAAAAAACGTACAAACATAGTTTAAGGTATACTGAATCGAATGAGACCAAAAGTGTCTAATTTCGTAAAGGTTTAGGGGGGTAAAACAGTTATCGCCCGAAACAATATTTCAAACAGGAATTGTAGGCAATTTCGACCAGTTCTTGCAACTCTCTCTATCGCACGATACGGGTCGGGGGCAGGGGTATAATGGGGCATAATGTAGTGATGTGACATAATGTTATCGTAGTTATTGTTGCCTAGGGAGGAGAAAGTAATATCGATATATCGATAAATACTGAAAGGTATTACTCAAGTCAGAATTATTAATCTACACAAATACCTTCTACATGAAAAAGTTAATGTCTTTTCGAATACGTTTATCGATTTGTTTGTTATAATAGATATGTGTCACAAAGACACAAACTCAAAAGAAAGGCCGTTTCCTCGTATTTGTACTCGCGTTATGGAATCTACGAATGTATAAAAAATACAAACGACAAAGTAAATAATATATGTAGGTAGGCAGGGTAGGCATATATGTGGAGAAGGCACCCTTCGTACGGTTTTGAGGTTTCATTTTAACAATATAATTTAAAGCAGCTGATTACATATAATCCTACTAATAGGTATTTTTTTCATACGACAGGGAAGCTCATGGCCTTATATCGGAACACAGCAATGCTATTAACATGTTATTATGGCGACAAACTTAGGTAAGACGGTGGTAGCTAGCCAGGTGGGCTTAGAAGCCGTACCACCAACCAAACCGAGCAGAAAAGCTTCTGTCCACGATGGGAATCGAACCCCGGACCTCCCGATCAATACCCGGTGGCCTCAACCACTAGACCACGGAAGTGGTAAAAATTAAAATTCTAAAACTATTAGTATAACTAGGTACCCGAGATTAGTGTATAAAAATGAGAGGTATTTTATATTTGTTGCATAATTATGACTTAACTCTAAATTGAAATTCGTACAAATCTACCCCACACATGGGGTACTTTCATACAGTATTATTCCTGTATTTCTGACAGCATAGACTTTTCATCGACTGCTTGACTACAAGTATTCTTTGGTTAATAACTTTGTACAATGTTTCTGAAAAAAGTTATTTACTCAATAAAACGCCCTTGCCCTTACGCCGACTTGGCAATGTCAGTCCAGTCTTCTTTTTTAATGTCATCTCGCCACCTTTTCCTTAAGGAGGCCTATACCGCCATGGTAAAAGAAAAGGCTTAGATGATTAATAATATTTAAAAAAAATTATATGATTATTTTTGTTGGTGTTCACCTCAATTTCTTTAATAATAAGCCAAACGTAGCTTCTGTCTTGCTGCTGACTAATTCAAAGATGGATGGAGATGGAGCTAGTTGCAGATGATGTTACGTTTGGCTTATTATTAAAGAAATTAAGGTGAACACCAACAAAAATAATCATATTATTAAAAAATATTATTCATCATCTAAGCCTTTTCTTCTACCATGGCGGTATAGGCCTCCTTCAACTTTCTCCATTCCGTTCTATTTTGGGCTACTCTAATCCAGTTCGTGCCCACCATCTTTACGATGTCGTCCTTCTACCGCATTTGTGGTCTCCCGTTGGGTTTTTTACGCTTTCATGGCCTCCACTCTAAGCCAGTTCTGCACCACGAGTCCGGCTTTTTGGCTATATGTCCAGCCCATTGCCACTTGAGCTTTGCTACGCGGTGTGTAATGTCCGAGACCTAACTCCGTTTTCGGAGCCAACTATTCGTTTTCCTATCCCGGAGTGTTACTCCTACCAATTTTCTTACTGTAGCGTACCAAGCTACCTTTTTCATATGAAAATGTAACCTTTTTGATAACTATATTTTTGGATTTATATTACGTCTTTGATATCTACTATTTTTGTATTGTCACACGCTTGTCATTGTCTGCTACTGTCATCTGCGTGGTTTGTATCATTTTTCGCATTAAAACATTTATTAATTTACTTTTACTTGCGCATTTGATTTCGCATGCACTTCTTAACTCCTTAACATTGGTCCTTCTTCCGTAGAAATTCAGCTACCTAGATTTTCACTCTTAGTTTTTTTCATGTAATTTTGATTTAGTACAGTCCATCACTTAATTTTCGTTAGAATCATGTTGACCCGTTCAAAATCGCGTAAAACTGCATCACTCACCGATATTCTTACCACCGCAAAACCAACATCGCCTCCACCATCTGATCATGCACTCCAAACATCCAAGTCCATGGCTTCGAATGCCTCAACATCGTCAGCCGCTACCATCAAGGCACGTAAAGCAGCAGCCGAAGCCGTCGCTAAACGCCGTCAACTCGAGCGCGAACAACAACTTGCTGATGAAGAGCTGGCAAGAAAACGACAACTCCTCGCCCTTCAAAAGCAAGTTGAAGACTGTGAGTTACAGGCAGAGCTAGCAGCGATTGAAGCTGAAGGGAGCCTTAAGAACTTAAGCCTCGAGAAGCGCATGCTACGTGAACCAGAGTTCGCAGAGGCTTATGAAAATTTTATTAACAATATGTTGAGCAAAGGTTACGCAGAAGAATGCCTTCCTAGTACATATTACAATAAAAACAAAATTCTAAATTCTAAACACGTACAATTCTATTTACCACATTTTGGCATTTATCATCCCCAAAAATGTAAGCTACGGGTTGTGCATGACGCAGCAGCATTAAATAACGGAGTTAGTCTCAATTCTCTGTTATTTTCTGGTCCTGACCTTCTACAAAATTTGTTACACATTCTTTTTAGGTTTAGGGAAGGACGGGTAGCTCTGACCGCCGACATTAAGGAAATGTTTCCTCAAATTCGTATTAAGCCGGTGGACAGAGATGCTCTACGTTTTCTTTGGAGGGGTAGAGACCGCAAACAACCAATTAGAGAGTACAGAATGACATCGCTTATTTTTGGTGCCTCCTCAAGCCCTTTTACTGCACTGTTCATCAAAAACAAAAATGCTATGGAACACCAGCACAAATGCCCAGCTGCAGTAAAGGCGATTGTTGAGGATCATTACATGGATGATTATCTGGGCTCCCATGATAACGTTGAGGTTGCTGCACAAATAGCGAGCGATATAGTCACCGTACACGCAGCGGCTTGCTTCGAAATGCGAGGTTGGATTTCAAATGACGACGCAGCGTTGAATCCATCCCTGCAGAGCTGTGCGCTGACAAAACAAACCAATCTGTCAGCTTAGGTAATTTTTCTACCACAGTTAGAGCTTTAGGCATAGCCTGGGATCCTAATACAGATACTCTAGGATTTCGAACTGGCCTAGGTAATGAGCTGCCTACACAACTGACTAAGCGTAAGGTAATCTCTCATTTGATGCGTGTGTACGATCCTTTAGGTTTGTTAGGTCCAATAGTTGTCAAGGGTCGCATTCTGTTCCAACAAACGTGGAGAACTAACATAGACTGGGACACAGAGTTCCCGCTAGCAGAAGCTGCAAAGTGGTCTGAATGGTTTCTAGAGCTTTCTCAGTTAACTACAATCAGAGTTCCGCGATGGTATGCCAAAGCCTTTGAAAACGAACCAATATATCGTGAATTACATATATTCACGGACGCTAGTGAGTCTGCGTATGCATGCGTTGCATACTGGCGTCTAGTTTATGTAGATGGCTCAGTAAAGCTGGCGCTTATTGCTAGCAAGGCCAGGGTTGCGCCATTAAAGCCTGTGTCGATTCCAAGGCTAGAGCTTCAGGCTGCTTTGATAGGGTCTCGTCTTGCTGGCACGGTCAAGGACAGTCATGTCAAAAAACCTTCTCGCACATGTTTTTGGACGGATTCCACTACCGTCCTTGGTTGGTTACGCAGCGATGCTCGCTCATTCAAGCCTTTCGTTGCCCACCGAATTGGTGAGATAGCCGAAAATTCTGAAGTAAAGGATTGGAGGTGGGTACCGACAGACATGAATGTAGCTGACGATGCTACTCGTGTACGTTCTGTTAAGCTGGACTTAACGTGCAGATGGTTCACTGGGCCTCCCTTCCTTTTACTTTCTCCCACAGACTGGCCCACTGAACCCGTTAGAGAACTCCCACCACTTCAAGATCATAGTGAAATAAAACAGAACCCTATTGAAATGGTCGGACTTCTAACAGACCGCATTGAACTGCCTTCAACAGTAACAGTAGACTGCTCACGTTTTAGCAGCTGGTTACGCTTGGTACGCTCTACGGCACGTGTTCACCAAGCGGCGCGCATTTTTCGGCATTTTGTTCAAAATTCCTCACAGATCGACCACAGTCGTCGTTCACAGAACACGTCAACCACTCTAATCCCACTTTGCCCAGAATTTATGAAAGCCGCAGAAAGGCATATTTTGTTGAGCACCCAATTAGACAGCTTTTCTATAGAATTTCGATGTATAATGAACACACACCCTATTCCTAAAAATAGTCGCCTTGCTAAGCTTTCCCCAGTACTTGCAGAAGATGGACTGCTACGCCTAGCTGGAAGAATCAGAGCCGTTGAGCATGTGGGCCAAAATCTCAAGACTCCAGTGTTGTTGGATGGTTGTCACCTGGTAGTCAGATTGCTGGTACAGCATTACCATATGAAGGTGGGTCACGCAAATAACGAGACAGTTATTAACGAACTGCGTCAAAATTACTGGCTTCATCGCTTACGCAACACCCTAAGGTCAGTAGCGCACCGATGTTTGTTCTGCAGAATAAAAAAAAGCGTTCCACAGATACCGCCAACTGGTGACCTTCCTCAGCAACGAATGGCGCACCATTTCCGATGTTTCACATTCACTGGCTTGGATTACTTCGGACCCATTGATGTGGCGGTTGGTCGCAGAAGGGAAAAGCGGTATGTAGCACTGTTCACTTGCATGACGTCGAGGGCTGTCCACTTAGAGCTAGTGCATTCTCTCTCTGCGGATTCAGCGGTATTGTGCATACGACGATTTATTGCCAAAAGAGGCGCACCTACCACCATCTTTTCCGACAATGGCACAGCGTTCGTTGGAGCAAACCGCATATTAAAAGAATTTTACAATTCAACAGTGGAGGAATTTGCCGCAAATAACGGTATTGGCTGGAGTTGTATACCACCCGCTGCCCCAAACTTTGGTGGATGTTGGGAGAGGCTTGTGCGGTCAGTGAAAGCTGCACTGTCGGCAGCTCTAAAAGAACGTGCGCCAAAAGAAGAAACGCTTCTTACATTGCTTGCAGAAGCCGAGGCGATTATCAACTCACGCCCGCTTACACACGTGTCCGTTGACCCAGATGACCAAGAGACGTTAACACCTTTTCATTTCTTGATCGGATCGTCTTCCACAAATGTGCTACCCGCTACCTTTGACGACAATGTACTTGTAGGGTAGGGGTGGAAGAAGGCATTGCGGCTAGCTGATTTCTTTTGGTCAAGATGGGTGAAAGAAGTGCTGCCAACAATGCAGCCCAGACAACGGTCTCAACAACATTCAAGTACCCAGATCGCTGTCGGAGATTTAGTATTGATCGCGGACAGCAACCTTCCTCGAGGTTTGTGGCCTAGAGGCTTGGTGACAGCGACACACCCGGGTCGTGATGGAGTGGTACGGGTGGTAGACGTGTCCACTGCGGCAGGTACGCTACGTCGTCCCCTTTGCAAGGTTGTAAAACTTATTCTTAATTAAACTTGTGCTTGCACAAAGGGGGAGGATGTAGCGTACCAAGCTACCTTTTTCATATGAAAATGTAACCTTTTTGATAACTATATTTTTAGATTTATATTACGTCTTTGATATCTACTATTTTTGTATTGTCACACGCTTGTCATTGTCTGCTACTGTCATCTGCGTGGTTTGTATCATTTTTCGCATTAAAACATTTATTAATTTACTTTTACTTGCGCATTTGATTTCGCATGCACTTCTTAACTCCTTAACACTTACCATTGCTCTTTGTGCCACCTCTAGTTTTTGGACGATGGCCTTAGTTGTTACCCATGTCTCGGCTCCATAAGTAAGCACTGGTAGCACAGAATAGATAATAGTACTAAAGTACAGAAGGATCACTCTCGAAGAAAAGCTAACTTTGGGTATGAAATGTACCTACTCATGCGACCTTCAACTGACTTCACGGGAAATTGAAATTTATTGCAGGTCACGAGCGTTCTAATTCCGTTACGAGTCGCTGACCCGATACCGAGTTGGCGACAAGAGCGTAGGGTTCCCACTCACCGATATATTTACGAAAATATTAATAAATGTGTATTAATTAATTCAACAAAATATATTTCTTGTCTATCTACTAAGTTCTTAGTTTCAGATTTTTGTATTGCCAAAGAATAACATGTTTGTCAGTTCAGAAAATTGTTTTTGATGAACCAATTAAAGAATTTTATCGCAGGTAGAAAATTAGAGGAGCAAAGAGAACCACCGGTCGCCGTGGTTGCCGTTGAACGAGCTTCGACGCGGCACCATAATTGTAGACTAAGAGCTTATTTATTTAAATTTAAATAAATAAGCTCTTAGTTTATTTAAATTTAAATTATGAAATTTGAGGGTTGAAAATATTCGAATCCTTACAAACAATCTTTTTAAATAGTCCACAGGAAAACACGAACATGGCAATGTAGGTAATTGGATTTCTTGTAGTAACTGAAACAATTCACTTCCAAGATTTCCTTGTAAATGGTGCTCAAAATTATGTGTCAATACTGTATCTAATTTCTGAATATACTCATTCATTTTTTTGAGAGGGCATCTTTAAACTTCCATAGCATGATTTTCTTTTATTATAAGCTTTATAGTGAGTAATAAAATAAAACAAGTATGGTCCATATATATATCATCTACCTACTTGACTGCGTAATCATAATAAGCATAATTTATCAAGTATAAAAACTACTGTATTTTTTTAAGTAGGTATTTTTACTAATATACTTATTTCGCATTCATTCATTTAAACGCCCTAAAACACTTACCTATTTTTAAAAATTTTATCCTTATCGTGTGGGTAGGTACCTACTATAATAACAAAGTAGTTAGGATGTGATGTGAAAAATAGTCAAATAGCTTTCCTTTCACCCATAAACACAACAGTACCTATCATACAGATGACGTGATTATTTCGAATTCATTGTTCGTTTACAAAAATCACCGAGAAAATCTTAACTATTACCACCTATTACGTACGACGCGGCTAGCGTACGAGCCGAGTGGCAACCCTCTGCCACATAGCGGCTGGCCGGGGCGCCCGGCCAAATGTACCTAAACTGCGGAGTGAGACCCCCCTGCTGGTAGGACACACTGGTTGAAGATCCGCGCTTTCTGTTTTATGCTAATGCTCATATTAAAAGCAAAGCCAAGTTTTGCAAAAGCTGCCCAGCCCAATCAAAAAATATTATTATTATTTATTATTACTTTTTATTTTTGTATCCCTGTTCCTATTTAGTTTGTATGTAAAAGTATTATTATATGTTGGGTTTTTTTTACAGAAAAGTTTCACATCTCAAATGCAAATCATTTTAATTCAGTATAACACTCATCTTAAAAAATTGTATTTTCCTTAGACAGGTAAATGTAGGATACATACTTTCATAACAAATATTCCTCACCCTCAATCCTATAAGGTATAGGAATACCAAGTAAGTGCCTTCACAATAAATTTCACAATTATTCCGAAACTTATCTACTAAATATTATGAAGAAAGAACGTACATAACGTTTGTATTTTTGTTTGTAATGAATAAACTCAAAAACTACCAGACTGATTTTAAAAATTCTTTGGTTAATAGAATGCTACATTATCACTGAGTAATATAGGCTATAAAATTGTTTTTCCTATGTGAAAACATAAAATTCCCACACGAAAAACGAAAGTAACGATGGCGAAGTTGCGAGCGGAAAGGGAGTCAGAAATATAAGCAACGCAAAACATTATGAACGATAGAATAATAATCTCGAGCTCTCGCGCCGGCCGCCCGCCGCCAAGTCGCGCGCTAAGTGTCGTAGTGTGCGTGAGAATTTGCGCATGTTGTATTTGTGGTGTAAACGCCAGACCGGAGGCAGAGCGGTGTGAAACAGATAGCATTTTAGAAAATACCTACTCGCGCCGCGCACGATTACTTCACAATCCTCTTAAGGTAGTCGTACTAAAAAATTAAAAGGCCGTTACAATTTTTGCCTACTTAAGTAAGCTGTAAGTTTCGTTTAGTGAGGTGGCTTGTTAATTAATATCGTTAATATTATGCATATTATTATTTACATAGGTGTAAAATAAATAGTAAACAAATAAATAATTTATGACTATATACTATGTATTAAATATTGTTCTTAACTTCATCATTTTATTAGTTACACTCGAGAATAAAAATGATTTGAATTTGTTTGTTGTATTCAACATGGCCGCCGTTCAAATAAAACGGATAAAAGTTCGTTTCCAAACCCAGCAATATGGGTATCAAATGAAAGGCATTGATGAGTAGAGCACTATGAACCTAGCAACATTGACATAAATTCAACATGGCCGCCGCTCAAAAAATGGATAAAAGTTCGTTTTCAAACCCAGCAATATGGGTATCAAATAAAAGGCTTTGATAAGTAGAGCACTATGAACCTAGCAACATAAATAAAATGGATACTGACAACATAACTTTTAGGAAGTACAGAAACAAAGCGAATTCAATGGAAGACCTATCAAACTCATCACTATTCGACAGTTCAATGCACAGCTTGCCGGGAAATACTTTTAACGAAGAGACTGATTCCACTGAAATATTAAAAAAACTAGAGAAGAAATAGATAATTTGAATGCTGAAAACCAAGAATTAAAAAATGAATTAAATAACTGTAAAAAAATAATTGATAGATACAAAACGGTCAATTTCATGGATACTCCAACAACATCGAACAGAAAGAGAAAAAGACGTAATTTAATTATGAGGGAAAGTCTCACCAACCTTAATCACGAAACAACAAACTTAGAGGTACAAGGTAAAGACTCTGAAAAATTGATAGAATCAAATGAGGAAAATCCAATAGTACAAGTAGATTATCCTGTAAATAAAACTTTAGAAGAGATACAAATAGAAGACGTTCCGAAACCATTGACAGATACAACACAAAATTTTCCACTAGAAAAAGGACAAGTAACAATACCATATGGTTTTGACAACAAAAATAATTATCTACATGAAAATGAGCCGAATCGAAAACCCAATATTAATGATAAATTGCTTAAAAAAGTACTGATTTTAGGGGACGAACAAGGAAAACACATAAGAAAGCCTCTTCAAAATTTACTTGGGTCATCATATGACGTAAAAAGCTATTTAAAACCAGGCGCAAGACTTGAAGATATTATTAATTCTGCCTATGATGAAGTAAAAAGCTTCGGTAAAAAGGATTTTATTCTGTTAATAGGTGGGGTAAATGATCGTGACCCAAATAACTTTGTTACTAATTTACATATATGGCTTAACTCTGTATCTAAAACTAATGTCATGATCAGTGAAATCCCTTACAATAGGTATCTAAATGAAAAAAAGTTAAATTATGAGCTTAAATTTAATTGTATGAAATTTGATAATGCAGTCTACGTGGACATGGGTTATAGTAGAATTGTACCTTATCGTCGCTTCTTTATTAAGAATATAATCAGTAAATTTTTGAAGGATATCTTACATGTAAACTATAAAAATGATTTCGAATCTTATTCTAAGCAAGGTAAGCAAAGCAATGCACATGTTGTTATTACAAAAGAAAAGCAAACTCAAACTGATGTATTATATATTAATAATGAAAATAATGTTAACGATTTTATAGAACCAGAAAGTAACAACGAAGGAGAAGACGACAATAATTTTTTTCGTGTATAACAACATTTCAATTATGCATCAGAATATTGACGGATTAATTACAAAAAAAGATTTGTTAAGTGTATGTCTAGACAATTTAATGGATAATCAAAAATACGTAGACGTGGTGTGTGTTACAGAACATAACATGTTGCGAGATGACGTCGACTTAGTTAGCATACCGAATTTTAAACTGACTTCATTTTTCTGTAGGACCAAGCGTCGAGGTGGATCATGTATTCTAATAAGAAATCACTATGAATATGAAATTATTAATGAGATAGTCAATATATCTATACCAGACGCATTGAATTGAAGCAGCAAAAGGTTATTATTATTTGCATTTATCAGCCACCAAATACGCGTCAAAAATATATTGAAGTATTTTTTGAAAAGCTTCATGAAATCCTGAATAAAGTGTGTTTCAAGGTAAATTTTAAAGTAGTGATATGTGGTGATTACAATGTAAACTTTTTAAAACCAAGTAGAAATGTGACAACTCTTAAAAATATACTCAAATCGTTTAATTTAAAGTACGCAATTAATCAGGCGACAAGACTGAGTAGTGGTACTTTACTTGACAATATTTTTCATAATATTCGAGGCACAGTTAGCGAAATTATAGAGCCAGCTTTATCAGATCATACAGCTCAAATCATTAAAATTCCAGTGTCTACAACTATTAAACATAAGTACTGGTACAGGTTCAAAAGGGATCTTTGTATAGAAAATTGGATAAAATTTAAAAGTTACCTACAAAAAATTTCATTTAGTGATGTTTTCAACGAAGTAGATCCAAATATAGCGTTTAGTAAATTTCATGAGTTGTTCAAATTGATGTATGATCTCTGCTTTCCAGTCAAAAAAATAAAAATAAACACAGAAACTAAGCCTAAATGGTTGTCTAAAGGCATCAAGCTGTGCTCAAAGAAAAAAAGGGAACTTTTATGGAAATTTCGTTGCAAACCTAATAATGTCAACAAAACTCTTCAAAAATTATGCAGCTTAATGCAGTAAAATAATTAAATTAACCCAAAAATCACAAAATAATTATCAGATATATAAAGCAAAAAATAAAACTAAGGCAACATGGAACATAATAAACAAGCAAAAGCACACTTTACCTAAACAAAATATAAATAGAATTAAACATAATAAAAATCTTATTACTGACCCTCAAGATCTAGCTAATCTATTTAATGACTTTTTCATTGACGTGGCAAAAGCTGATAATAACAATTCTAATACTAACTACAATTTGAATCATGACATTTCTAACTCAATATTCTTAACTCCCACTATACCACAAGACATTTTAAATGTAATTAAATCATTAAGGAATAGTAACAGTGTTGGCTGGGATGATATTTCAACTATGATTATAAAATATGTCGCAGATGTAATTTCGCCCGTATTGTCTGAATTAATAAACAAATGCATTAAAGAAGGTGTTTTCCCAGATGGTTTAAAAAAAACAGTTGTGCTACCACTATTTAAGAAAGGAAACAAAGAGGATATGAACAATTACAGACCAGTTGCACTATTGTCAATATTCGCAAAGGTTTTTGAAAAATTATTTTATTGTAAATTCTATGACTTTTGTGAAGCAAACCATCTATTTGTAAACAATCAATATGGATTCAGAAAGTATAGGTCTATCAATAAGGCTATATATAATTTTTTATTTCAAGTTTAACCCAATATGGATAGGCAAAAAAAAGTAATAGCTTTGTATATGGACATGTCGAAAGCTTTTGATTCCGCTGATCATGAAATCCTTCTTAGAAAGCTACATAACTACGGTTTCAGAGGCAAGGCCCAAGACCTTATTAAGTCATACCTAAGTAATAGAACGCAAACCACACGTATAAATAGAATAAAAGTGCCGTCATGTACAGAGCAAACTTACATGTCCAATTCAAAAACCGTAACCAATGGTGTTCCACAAGGAAGCGTGTTAGGTCCACTGCTTTTCGTACTATATATTAATGACTTTCCTGAATCTATAACACAACACATGACGCTATTTGCCGATGACAGCACAGTATTATATACAAGTAATCGACTTCAGGAAGTTGAAGAAGAAGTTAATTCTTCTCTTGTCAAGTTGATTCAATGGCTTAAAAATAATAATTTAAAAATTAATCTCGACAAAACACTATTAATGAATTTTAGACATAGGCAAACTACTGTACGATATGATATGGATATTAATTATTTAGGACATAATATTAAAGAAGTTGACTCGACACGATTTTTAGGCTTAACAATTGACAATAATTTGACATGGAGTATTCATACTGACATTATAATAAAAAAATTCGTAGTTTTTCTTATGCGCTCTCAAAGTTAAGCAATGTAGCCAATATGTCTACATTATTGATGGCATATCATGGTCATGTGTCATCTACACTTCGATATGGAGTTATTTTCTGGGGAAATTCAACAGGTAAAAAAGATGTGTTGATAGCGCAAAAAAAGTGCATAAGAGCGATATGTCGAATTAAACAAATAGAGTCATGCAGACCTCATTTTAAACAATTACGAGTTTTGACTTTCCCGTGCATTTATATATATGAAGTAGCTAAATTTGTTAAGGAAAATATTCATCTTTATGAATTATATCCAGAAGGACATAGAAGACAGGGATTGATACAGTGCACTATTATGAGTCGAACGCATCATCTTCGGGCTAGTGTCTTCTGTATGGCACCCACGATCTATAACAAGCTACCGTCTTACATAAGATATATAAATAGTACGAATAAATTTGGACAAGTTTTAAATAATTTCTTAGTTGACAAAGTATATTACTCTATTGACGATTTTTTAAAAGATAAATTTTAACTTTAGTATAGACATTATAAGTATGTAATGTAATGACTAATGATTCACATGAAATTGACATTATTATTATAATTATTTTGACATTCGACTTAAGTATTATTATTGAATCTAGTTTAGTATTAATTTAATCTGTTACTTGACATTCTTTTAATCTTCTCGACTTAGGTAGTATTAATGAATCTAATTGGTTTAATTTATTGGTTTAATTTGTTAACTTGACATTATTTTAACCTTTCATTATATTCTATTATTAATAATTCTTGACATTAATTTTGTATAAGTTCGAATAGTAATTCGAATTTCATTGTTATCTCATCTGTAAATAGTAGTGTAATGTTTAAGTTTAATTTCTGGTTATCGAATAAGTACTACTTTTCAGACAATTATACTCGTATGCCAAAAAGGTAAAACATAGCTGAACTTATTAGCTTAATTTAAACATCAATGTACCTATGTTTTTGAAGTCAATAAATGAATATGAATATGAATATGAATATGAACATTGGCCGCATTCACCAGAACACATCGATGAGTCATCGATTGCGAATTTTCTTCTGAAGGCACACAAAAATGCGATGACTGACAGCGATTGACAACAATCGGACGCCATTTTTTCCATCGCATTTCATTTTCGATTAGTATCAGCGATTAGTGATAAGTTTTACTGTTGTTTGTCAAATTTGAATTGAATTTTAATAGTTTTTTTATGTTAATAGAAATTCTTTGTGATTTATATGCTTCTTATATGCTCAGTGCTTGTGTTGACACAGGTAGTTTTCGGTTTTCATTTAAAAAAACCAAAACAAACATTAAAGTAGGTAACTTAATTAAAACCCAAAACAACATAAAGACATTACAGAACACTGACTATAAAAATATGCGTTCAGCAGAATGCATCGAAACTGGTAATCGGTCACGTGATCGATGACTTGCGCGTCATCTTCGGGCTAGTATCTTCTGTATGGCACCCACTATTTTCAACAAATTACCGTCGTACATAAGAGACAAAATATGTTTGATTAAATTTGGACATGTTTTGAATGATTTTTTAGTTGACAAAGCTTATTACTCTATTAACGATTTTTTTAAGATAAACTTTAACAACAATATTGAAATATCTAATGGTGCACCTCAGTGATATATTATTTAAAAAAAAACTTATTATTGTGACAAATGTAATGTATTAATTAATTTATTTTGCCAATTATTTATTATTCAATTATGTGTAACTTGTTTATGTTTTTGACATTTAATATTATTATTTTGTTTTTAATTGTAATACAATTTGTAAATACACTTAGTTCAATTTACCCACATGTAATTGAAATATCTTTAATCAATCTCAGTTAAATAATTTAAATTTAGGATGTATCTCAATAATTATGTATAATTGACTTCATTCCAAATAATTATTAATTTATACTGTTTCGTATACCGATAAGGTGAAACATGGCAGAACTTATAATTGTATTTTAACACCAATGTACTTACCCATGCTTACGAATAAATAAATGAATGAATGAATGACTTAGCGATGTTTTCTGGTGAATGCGGCCATTGACATGAATTCAACATGGCCGCCGCTCAAAAAAGATAGATAAAAGTTCGTTTCCAAACCTAGCAATATGGGTATCAAATGAAAGGCCTTGAAGAGTAGAGCATTAGGTACCTACGAAAATCTACCTAAATTCAACATGGCCGCCGCTCAAAAAAAGGATAAATGTTCGTTTTCAAACCGAGCAATGTGGGTACCAAATGAAAGGCCTTGATGAGTAGAGCACTATGAACCTAGCAACACATAAATAAATTCAACATGGCCGCCGCTCAATAAAGGTGGATAAAAGTTCGTTTTCTAATCTAGCAATATAGGTATCAAATTAAAGGTCTTCAAGAGTAGAGCACTATGGACCTAGCAATATTGACGGAAATTCGACATGGCCACCGCTCAAAAAAGGTGGATAAAAGTTCGTTTCCAAACCTAGCAATATAGGTATCAACTGAAAGGCCTTGAAGAGTAGAGCACTATGAACCTAGGAAAATAGCACAAAATTCAATATGGCCGCTGCTCAAAAAAAATCTGATAAAAGTTCGTTTCTAAGCCCAGCAATATGGGTATCATATGAAAGGCCTTGATCAGTAGAGCACTATGAACGTAGCAACATTGACGTAAATTCAACATGGCCGCCGCTCAAAAAAGACGGATAACAGTTGCTTTTCAAACCCAGCAATAGGGGTATTAAATGAAAGTAGGCCCTGAAGGGTACCTAGAACAGCCATGCTCTAAGTGTGTTTCGCGGAACCCTAGGGCTCCACACTACCCCTATAAGGGGTTCCGCAATAATTTAGAAAAATCAAAATACACTCTCTGGTCGTACTTTCATTATGCTTATTAATAAAGAATACACTTTTAAAAACGATTGTTTTATTTTAGGGTTCCGTCAAGTATTTCGCTTTCCAAAAGGGTTCCGTCACCAAAAAAGTTTGAGAACCGCTTCGGGGCCTATTGGATGTTCGATGTTAGATGTTACCTGTGTTTAGTGTCCTTCGAGACCGTGATAATGCAACGATCGTGAACTAACTAACGATAACTCCAAGTTTGTGTGTTGGATGTTAGTCATCACGGCGAGATTGCTAACCGAACTATGCTAGCAACACTATATCGCACAGTACACGTAACAAAAACGGAAGTCTCAATACATTTTAAGGCTTACCGCATAAATACGTTTGTTCGCATTCGTTTTCTGAATGCGGGCATCCGAATGCATCAAATCTATACAAAATACTCATTGACTGCCGCACACGTTCGTTTTTATTACGAACGGAACACGTTCTGTACGTACGTTTAGGTAGAATGGTAGAAATCCCGAATGAGAAACGAACGTCTGCGCTACGTTCACGAAACTCCGTGTCTGTATTCCGTGATCGGATATCGAATACGGAAAACGTATTTGTACAGTAACCCCCCCATTCATGCTATACATTAACTCTACGAAAACCGCCAGTATTTTGTTGGTTGGTGTTACCAACATCAATTATACAATCTAAACTTTATTCGTATACAGTTCTAATTTATTAACAATTGTTTATTTTAATTCGAAACATGAATACGATAAAGATTATCCTTGCAACTGTGTAGTTCTTTCTACTGAAGAAGAATTTATTAATATCAATAATGTCTCTAAAACAAAAATAATACTTAGTGTTTATAGTAATATGTAATGTATTTAATTTTGTGGACTGTTAGAAAAAGAGCATTACGAACCTACGAAAATTGTCTTAATTTCGAAATGGCCGATGCTCAAGAAAGGCAGAATAAAGTTGAATCATTATGGAATAAAATGGAGGAAAAAACTAAACACTGTGTTAAGTATTTTGATGGCGAAACGTAGTTCGCGGGCACAGCTAGTTATTAAATATAATTGAAATTAATTTATCATACCCAAATATAATTTTTAGATGGCTTCACAACGAAGAAAGTGGCAGGAGACCCTACGAAATGATTGCGAAAACGAAAAAATAACGAAAAAGAACAAGATAAATATTCTGGAAGAAAAGGTGTACAAAGAGCAAAATGGAAAATTAGTTTTACATGAAAGTAAGATTTATTGATATAAAAATAAGGATGGTGCACCTGAGGAATGTGTTTCTAATTCTAGGTCGTCAATTCAGAAAGATAATTCTACATCACCACATCGAAAACCAGCACAGATTGAAAATTTGACACCTACTTTCAGGAAACCTGAAAATTATTTGGCTGCAACTGCCGAATTTATGGACAAAATCTCGCCAAAATTAGACCAAATTAACAGTAGTCTTGACGACATAGAAATCGAAAAGTTTCAACCTGATACTATACCACAAGATGACAAAACCATTCAGGGTATCTGTCCTGAAAGATATGGTTCAGACACATGTGATATTGAGTGTAACAGCCCTAATTGGGCTAGTTATAAATTATCTGAAGTAAAAGTGACTATCGAAGGCAACTCTGAAGCTGAAGTAAAAAGCTGTCACGAAAAAAAAGTTGCAACTGATATAAACATATCTTTGGAATCTAAATTAGAAATAACAAAGCAGGCAAATATTGAAAAGATATTGAATGAAACAGAAAATAAAGAAGGTAATACGATTATGACAAAAACAATAATAAACGACATCAAAGAGCAAAGCACCATTCTTGTAGATATTAGTAACGAAATAAGACCTGCCTCTAACTCAGCTTTTATAAAATCGGAAATCGAGAAACCCCTAAAACAAAATATTAGGCGATCGAAAAGAAAACTAAACTTTGATAAATCTTACCTAGATTTCGTTGATGATGATTCTGATAATATTCTTCTGAATGAAGCTTTTCCTTCGGATGAATCCAGTTTGGTTTGGAAATGGGATCACTTCTTCAAGTGATTCAGAACAAAACAATTCAAAAAGGTAAGGTGATGAGTATTTTTGATAATAATATTTGAGTTTTGATTAAGTGGGACTAAGAAATTAAACTCTTCAGTTTTGTTGTGAAATATAAAAGTGTTTTTGCTTGTTTCAGCGAAACAGAAATAGAAGAGATTGAGTAAGAAACAGAGCAATAGTAAAAAAAAAAGGCTTTAGACAAAACTCATTAGCTGTCATTGGTGAAATCTAAATCAAAGGCTGAATTCAAAAAAGAAAACAGTGAAAAGAAAAAGAAAGGAAAACCATATATTAACACAAAAGGTGAAACAGTCGAAGGTAAAAATATGAAAAAAATATCTCTGTGCTTGTGTTCAGTGTGGTAACAACTGTGGCACTATTTCTGAAGAACGACATATCAATATTTTTAATCATTTTTGGGGTTTGGGCGGTTACCAAAGAAGACGAGATTGGATAGCTCAATGTGCTATTAGACGGTCAGTCAAACGACCAAGTAAAAATGCTGCATTTAATAGATCTCAAACATATGAATATTATATTAATGAAGGCGAAGATAGGCGTAAGGTATGCCAAAAATTTCTGATTAATACGTTAGACGTGGTGGGGGTGCAAGCGGTTCCAAATACCACCTATCGGGACCCAAGCCAACCTCACCTGCACGCGGTGCACCCTGCTCTATAACAGACGAGGCTCTGGCGCTCCTCACCAACCCGCACTGGGCCAGCGTGGTGGGAGATGGCCCAAAACCCCCCATGAACCCAAACATTAAATAAAGGCCCCAAGTGCCCGGCGGTTCTGGAGGGCGTGCCGGCGGTGACGGACGTCGGCGCGATACTGGGACCTGGGGTGCAAAGAATCCCCGGGCGGCGGAGATCCCCCGTCAGATGACCTTGGCCCTGGCCACATATAACGCGCGCACACTGCGGACCGAGGAGAAGCTGCTGGAGCTCGAGAGGGAGTTGAGCAGGATTCGCTGGAGTATAGTGGGACTGTCCGAAGTCCGAAGAGAGGGTGAGGACACGATGGTTCTCAAATCCGGCAACCTGCTCTATTTCCGGGAGGGCGAAGACCTGTCCCAAGGTGGTGTCGGATTTATCGTCCACAAGTCTCTTGTGAACAACGTTGTACAGATCGGAAGTGTGTCGAATAGGGTGGCGTACCTTATACTCAGAATTACCAAACGGTATTCGCTGAAGGTCATACAGGTATACGCTCCGACCTCGAAACACTCCGACGAGGAAGTGGAAGCTATGTATGAGGACATTTCTCGGGCAATACATGCTTCCAAGACTCATTACACCGTTGCCATGGGAGACTTCAACGCAAAGCTAGGCAAGCGCGGCGATAGTGAGTTGAAAGTGGGGCAATTTGGAGCTGGAATCCGGAATTACCGTGGTCAAATGCTAGCCGATTACATGGAGAGAGAGGGACTCTATATGATGAACTCTTTCTTCAAAAAACGGCTGCATCGAAAATGGACCTGAAAAAGTCCGGATGGCGTGACAAAAAATGAGATTGACTTCATCATGTCGACTAAGACTCGCTTATTCAATGACGTCTCAGTGATCAATACGTTCAACACGGGAAGCGATCACCGAATGGTGAGAGGCGCATTGTATCTTAATGTAAAAGCTGAGAGGTATCGACTGATGAAGTCAACGCTCCGCCCTGGAGCCATCCAGATCCAAAACCCCGAGCGCTTTCAACTCGAATTACAGAATCGGTTCGCTTGCCTGGAGGATTGCACGGATGTGGACACATATAATGACAGGTTTGTGGAAACTGTCCTTACGGTGGGTTCGAAGTTTTTCAAACCCAGCCGTACCAAGCAAAGGAGCAAGATCTCAGAGCCGACAATTAAGCTGATGGAAGAAAGACGTGGGATGGGTCTGCAGTCCTCTGAAGATGCTCGTCGGCGACTCAACAAACAGATCTCGAAGTCTCTGACTCGCGACATACGCCGATTTAATACAGAACGTATTAAGGAAGCCATCGAGCGGAACAAGGGCTCCAAAGTGTTTGCAAGAGATCTGTCACTCGGTCAGAGTCTGCTGACGAAGCTGAAGACAGAGGACGGCAGAGTCGTCACGTCTCGACCTGAGCTTATGGCTGAGATAGAACGCTTTTATGGACAGCTTTACACAACATCGCAGGCACCTGTCATTCAGGCTACAGACCCTAGAGCCAAATTGATCCGGCATTACACCGAAGACATCCCGGACGTCAGCCTGTACGAGATTAGTGTGGCTCTCAAACAGCTAAAAAACAACAAGGCACCGGGTGATGATGGAGTTACAGCTGAGCTTTTGAAAGCGGGTGGACTACCAGTCCGGAAAGCGCTGCAGAGGCTATTTAACTCCATCATACTCGAGGGCATTACGCCTAAAGCATGGCACGGGGGTGTGGTGGCACTTTTCTTCAAAAAGGGCGACAGGGCCCAGTTGAAGAACTACAGACCCATCAATCGTCTCGCGCGCAGGTTTGACGACTTCCAGCCTCCCGAACAAGCCGGATTCCGTAAAGGCTATAGTACCATAGACCACATTCATACGCTGCGGCAGGTTATACAGAAGACCGAGGAGTATAATCTGCCACTATGCTTGGCGTTTGTGGACTATGAGAAAGCCTTCGATTCTGTCGAGACCTGGGCCGTGCTTAGGTCACTCCAGAGGTGCCAAATAGACTATCGGTACATCCAAGTGTTAAAGTCATTGTACGGAAACGCCACTATGTCAGTCCGCCTTCAGGACCAGAACTCGAAACCAAAACGACTTCAGCGAGGTGTGAGACAAGGTGACGTTATATTGCCGAAGCTGTTCACAGCTGCGCTGGAGGATGTATTTAAGCTTTTGGACTGGAGAGGACTCGGCATCAACATAAACGGCGAGTACATGACTCACCTTCGTTTTGCCGATGATATCGTGGTCATGGCTGAGACCGTGGAAGATCTAGGCACAATGCTCGAAGACCTCTGTAGAGTTTCCCAACAAGTGGGTCTTAAAATGAACATGGACAAGACCAAAATTATGGTGAATTCCCATGTAGTACCCACTCCTGTGAAGGTTGGCGGCTCTACACTGGAAGTTGTTGACGAATATGTTTACCTGGGACAAATAGTCCAGCTCGGTAAGTCCAACTTCCAGAAAGAGGTAAATCGACGAATCCAACTCGGCTGGGCAGCGTTCGGGAAGCTACGCAGCATATTCTCGGCCAATCTACCGCAGTGTCTTAAGACGAAAGTCTTCAATTCGTGCGTGTTGCCAGTGATGACGTACGGAACTGAGACGTGGCCGTTTACAATGAGTCTCATCAGAAGGCTCAATGTCACTCAAAGGGCAATGGAGAGGGCTATGCTCGGGGTTTCTCTACGCGATCGCATCAGAAATGAAGAGATCCGTAGAAGAACTAGAGTCGCCGACATAGCCCAAAGAATTGCAAACCTTAAGTGGCAGTGGGCAGGACACATAGCTCGCAGGACTGACGGCCGTTGGGGCGGAAAGGTCCTCGAGTGGCGGCCGCGTACCGGGAGACGCAGCGTTGGTAGGCCCCCACAAGGTGGACCGACGATCTGGTGAAGGTCGCGGGAAGCCGCTGGATGCGGGAGGCGCAGGACCGATCGGTTTGGAGATCCCTGGGGAAGGCCTATGTCCAGCAGTGGGCGTCTCTTAGCTGAAATGATGATGATGATGATGATGACGTTAGACGTTACGCAGAGGTACATGATTTATACTCTTGACACTATGATTGACGGTTTCGCAAAAGAGGACGGACGGGGAAGGGCTGGAGGTCACAACAAAACATCTGAGGATGTAATTAAAGATGCACAAATTTTTATAAACGATCTACCCCTTTTACCATCGCATTACTGCCGCAAAGATTCAACAAAGTTATATCTTCCCGAAGAATTTAAAAATATATCTAATTTGTATCGTATTTATCAAGCCCATTGCGCGGGCAAGAAAATCATGTCATTGAAAGTATTTTCAGGCTGGTTCAGGAAGACCTTTAACATCGGCTTCCATATCCCTAAAACGGACAAATGTGCGTTGTGTGTTTCAAGCAAAAATTTCGATGTCAAAACTCAAGAAGATATGGAAAAGTTACTGAAGCATGAAAATGAAAATGAAAATGAAGAATCTTATAAAAGATTTATATTTCATCAAAAGCTAAATAAAATAGACAAAGGAACCGTATGTGCGAGCTTTGATCTTCAAAAGGTTTTAAACACCCCTTACGGAGAGAGCATGACTCTCTATTATAGTCGGAAAATAGCAGTGTACAATTGCACTATATACGAAAGCAACACACAACTGGGAATTTGTAATTTGTGGACTGAAGCAGATGCTAAAAGAGGAGCCAATGAAATTGCCACATGTGTGCACGAGTATATAAAAAATGTTGACAGACGTGGCAATGTAAAACAGATTATAATATATTATACTGTGACTCGGCGTTTGGTCAAAATAAAAATAAAACTATTCTGGCAATGTTGCGTTATGCATTATCTATTTCTGATAATGTAGATACTATCCAAATTAATTATTTAATTTCTGGCCACACATACATGCCAGTTGATAGTATGCATGCTACTATAGAAAATTCTGTGAAAAATTCAATCGTCTGGGCACCATCACAGTGGCCCACAATAATCCAATTTTCTCGAAAAAATCCCGAGCCATATATTTTTATTTTATTTATTTATTTAAACTTCCAGTACAATTTGTGTACAGAGGCGGACTTAATGCCAAAGGCATTATCTGCCAGTCAACCTTTGGGTGGTGCAGAGAAAAGGAAGTAGATGTAGTACTTTAATGGTAAAAACAACTGGATAATGGTATATATATAATGCTATATACATAATATACTAATACATAAATATTATAAATAAAATAAACTAATATATATGTACTATTAATTTACAAAACTATAAAACGAAAATGACATTCGAAATGATATTTCGAAGATAATATGCATATCCTTAATCAACAGGAGTAAAAAGATTCTCATGGTACAGCTTTCGTAATTTCTTTTTAAAACTTAGTTTGCTTGATGACTTTCTGACGTCAAGTGGGAGAACATTCCATAACAGGATTGACTGGATTAAGAAAGAAGAGTGTATGATATCAGATTTGTGGGCGGGGCATTTGAGGAGACCATTAAAGGTAGAACGAAGGGATCTATCATGTGAGGAACATAGGAACTCAAAACTATTGTTAAGATAACTGGGCTTGTTGGGACTATTAAGTAATGAATGGAGTGTAGTCAAAGTTCTCATGTGCCGACGTTGCCGTATAGACAACCATTTCAAACGCAGCCGATGTTCAGAAACATGATCAAACTTTTTTAAATTATAAACGAATCGAATGCAGTTATTTAGAAGTCGGTCAAGTTTATTGAGTAGATCTGCATTCAGGTCGAGATAGCACACATCACCATAGTCAATTATGGGAAATATCAAAGTCTGTACAAGCATTTTCTTAGTCTCTGAAGGTAGAAAGTTCTTCAGGCGATAAAGAGTCCGTAAAATCCCTGTAATTTTTTGGCAAATGTTGGCAGTTTGTGGTCGCCAACTAAAACTGGAATCCAGGTATAAACCTAAATCCTTCACGGTATTACTGAAGGGGATGGTCTTGTCATCGAAAACAACAGCGCTAAGGTTATCGGGATCCATCCTTGACATAATTCTTGAACCACCCATAATTATTGCTTGGCATTTGGTTGGATTGATAAGGATCCCAAACTGCTCAGACCAGCTCTTGATAGATTTAAGATCCTCATTGATTGTATCAATAGCATCATTTACATTATCAATATCGGCCTGGGTATAAAGCTGCAAGTCATCGGCATATAAATGGTACGAGCAGCGAAGATGGTAAGTAAGAAAGTTTATGAAGATAGAAAACAGAAGAGGGGATAAAATGCCGCCTTGAGGAACTCCAGCTACAAGGTCACTCCATGAGGACGATGACTCATTCGAGATAACCGATTGCTGGCGTCCCTGAAGATATGAAGAGAACCACTCCAGAACCTCCAGGGAGACCGAAAAATGAGAAAGAATAGCTAACAGAATTTCATGATTAACGGTATTAAATGCATTTGAAAAATCGACAAGAACCAGAATAGTAACCTTCCTGTCTTCAATTCCAGCTCTAATATCACTAGTTACCTTAAGCAGAGCAGAAGTAGTGCTGTGACCAGGTCTAAAGCCAGACTGAAAAGGACTCAAAATAGAGTTAAGGTGGATAAAATGGGAAAACTGCTTATGGACGCAGGCCTCGAATATTGAATCGAATATTGTGAACGTTCTAAATGGATTAGACTTTCTAGGATTTGAAAACATTGTGGACAACACATTAAAAAAAACCAGAACATACAAATCTCCAAAATATAAATTGTTACTTTCCGTAATATAAAAAACAGCCCCAGAAAATGTTTGTGAAAACCTCAATGTTGCCAGATGCAGAAGCCATCGAAGTTCAACTCAGTGCCTTAAGCAATGCAAGCCTGAAACAGAAATTATGCCCTTCGAAGTTGCCAATTAGTCAAAAAAAATATTCAGATTTAAAAAAATTGTGGAAAAACTAGTAATTCCGAAAAGATTCGCAAAAGAATACTGAGATTTCAAAACCAATGTAAAAGTTAAAGATTGCTTACCTGACACCGACGAAGACGATTATTAAATTAAACTGATTATTTTAGGAGTTCTAGAGCTGTTCCTAAAAAGTGTTAATTATTTACTGCATTAAATTTTAAATGGTTCCTAAAATGGGACTTATCTTATTTTCTATGTTTGTTAAATGTTAATCTTATCAATTAATAATTTCTATAATGATTATTTTAGCTAACTGATTGATGAGCGAATAATAAAAACAAACTGATTGTGTTGTAGTAGCGATTAGTCAAATTGTGGTCCAAATTTTTCAAAATCCACGTTTCCAAAACATTTTTATTAAAAAATAAACATTTTATTATTAAATAAACATTTTATTTTTAAATAAACATTTCAAAAGGAGACTTAATTTTTTATTTTTGACTCGTACAGCAGTTCATTTAAAAGCCTAAGTTTCATAGATTTACACTTAAACCAATCCAGTTTAACAGATTACGCAATTTAATGCTGGTCACTACATACTGATGACAAATTATTCAAGATTTTTATTATTATAGCATTTTTATAGGTCATTTTGCCTAAAGTGATGTAGGTTACTAGATTTTTGTTCTCCGTAAAAAAATGCGGTTTGCATCGTTCCATACGTTTATTCATTTCAGTTACTACGTATTAATGGATCGAAAAAAATATTTTCAAATGTCGTAACCCGCAAAATATTCCTTTTAACAAACTTTAGGTAAGTACTGTTCAAGAAAACTTATTCAGCAAAAAAATATAAACATAAACAAAAACAGCAACTCTAGGCCTATAAATACGCAAGTTATATTTTTTTTTGAAAAAACAAAAAGTTTTTCTGCTCTGGTGAACAATTTCAGTTTTGCGGGTTACTACGTGTTTGCTTTCCGGCGTCGATATAGACATATTATTATTTTAATATTATTATCCAGTTTTGTGGGTAATGTCTGCTGTGCCCATCAGGGTTCATAATTGTGCCTATACTATAACTACTTAAGAACCCATGTAAAAATTATGGTATACAATAAAACATTTGAATTTGAGTTAAGTGTCGCACTACAGGGGAAAAAGTGTCTTCATAGTCTATACCGCGTCTTTGGGTAAAGCCCTTTGCTACTAACCTAGCACGGCTCTCTATTTCTAGGCATAAAAATTATTGTCATAAAATCATATTCCATAATTTCGATTGTAATAATCGTTAAGACGCATAATAATCAGGAAGCAGAATGGTAATAAGCATAATATTGTGTGGCAGAAAATCATTTGTCATAAGTATTAAAACCCATAAACTCGAAACACAGAACAACTTGACGCATAATTTTTCAAAGCATAATTAATGTTTAGCATATTAATCACAACGAACAATACAATTACGCAGAATTTCTCTAGGCATAAAAGGCGCGCAAGCATGCAGCAATGTAAGCAAACATGCAGTATGCATGCAAGCATGCAACATGCAAGCAAGCATGCAACATGCAAGCAATTATGCACAATGCAAGCAAGCATGTACCACGCAAGCAAGCATGCACATGCATGGTTTCTGTCACGGCTCCGACGCTATGGGGCTCCGGCGGTCCCACGCGAGCTCATCGTCGCAGATGGTTTTCGCCCACCACCGCAGCTTCGGATTGCTAACCGGCTTCGCCGGCCATCCTCAGCCGCGGCGGCGAGCGTTAAAACCACCTGCTCCTCAGCTCGCGGGCCGCCTCGCCCCTCCGCGCCTACGCGGGTTTGAATTACACTCTAGGGGTAGGGCAAACAAGACTACGTGGAGTCGGTTTTGCAGCGATTCGTTTTTGTCACTAGTAGCATGAATGAATTACTTTGTCAAATAAAAAATCTATATATACTATGAAAAAAATATATCAAATGAAAATATAGAATATTCGAGTATCATATTTGAATAAAATAATATATGAAATGTTATAAAAAGTTTAGTAAAACAGAGAGTAAACATTGTATCTAATGAACGTGATATCCCTTAAATTAAAATCATTTCTAATTATAAGAAATGCCCCAAAATATTAGGGATATCATTAATTATGACACTTAAAATTATGGCAAAACATTTTAGGACTACCAATATTATGTCAAAAGAAATTAGGGATTTCATTAATTATGCTTCATAAAATTATGCCTTTGGATTATTGTGCCTTATACAAATTATGCAAACAAAAAATTATGTGACGTTAATGTTATGCTTTTCGATTATTATGCTTAGTGATTTATGCCAAGCATCTTTATGACAAACAACATTATGCCAAATGAAAGGTCCCCACCTAGCACGATATCTCACTATATTATTAATGTCCACTTTCTTTTTCAATACCCACTTACACTTCACTACCGTAGCACTATCTGGAAGTTTTACAAGCTCCCACGCCTCATTTTCTTCAAATGATCTCAACTCTTCCTCCACTGCCCCTTTCCATTATTCTGCCTCTGGTCCATTTACAGCCTCCACAAAATCTATCTCCTCTACATTTGGCTCATCTTAAGCATTAGCTTCTGGTACACTAGGGACAATTGCTGTGGATGGGTTGTCAGAACAAACATCGAATACAACATTCGATAGATTTCGAAGTAACGAGATTTTTCTTGTAAAACCAGAGTCGTCAAACATACTCTTTAACTTGTTCCACAAATCTTTTGAAGTTCTGGTATCTTTTATGTGTATATACAATCTAGGATCTATTGTTAATACCAGCTTTGCCTTAGTTTTCTCGTCTTCGTTAGATTTTCTTTCCCCGCCGTCGACATCTTTGATGTAATGCAGCATGCCTTCAAGCACCAATAGATTTTCAGCCGCAAAACTCCACTCATCATAGTTTTCGCGACCTTTTAATTTCGGCACATTCTAAATATAATTCGTGGCCATTTTAGCTCAAAAAACTGTAACTATTTAAGTTTTTTACTATATTAAACTGAAAAAACTCAATCGGCCCATAACCTATAATAAAACCCCGTTATAATTTCAATGTCGGAATGACGTTTTATTTTTATAATATGTACTTGCGAGACGGACAGAGGGCGCTAGTAGTTACACTTTTGATACAATTTCAACACAACTGAACTGTCATCGCGTTTTGGTAATCAATAACGAGAGGGCGCGCCCGGCGCGCGGGAAGGAAGCATAAGTGTTCGAAACACCGATGATGACCCTTTATATTTCCCCCCCAAAGGGCCAAAAGCAGATTCTTGTGAATGGAACAGAATTTGTCAAATAGTGTGTAAAGGAACAACAAAAAAAAAGCTATGGCACGAATGAGTTTGGCCAAATGGGTGATACCAGAGCCGTAAAAATAGTAAAAAAAAGTGATAGCTGACAGATGACATATGACAACTGACAGTTTAGCAAACAAATTAAAATCTGACTGATTTTTGATTTACTTTTTGCATATGATAAATAGTTGCAACGATTATCTAATGCATAATCTTATATATCAATCTATACAAGAGACGTTAAACCTAAATCGTAACTTACCGGCACCTCTGTCTTATTTAGTTTTGCGTCTGTTATTCTATTAAATATGTAATAAACTGGGTACCACACCTGCTTAACACCTGAAGTCGAACACAACATCTGGACTACACATCCCACCGGATGTTCAGTCCCACCCTATTTGATGTTCTCACAACGTATGTGAAATATCCACGGACCAAAAGATGTAAATCTACCATTTTACCATTCGTTCCTAACCGGTAGCTGGTGCATAACAGAAAGGATCGATTGTATGCGGTACTCATATTGAATTAAAATAAATCACTCACAAGCGCGGACCCAGCCCTCGTAATAGGTTGTGGTCACAGACACCCGAAAATACATAAAATACATACAAAACCATTGCCCTGACAAAGATTCATTTTTTTTTTGTATTAGATATAGTGTCATCAGCCTATAGTTGCTAAAAGACCTTAAAAGTGTGATGTCACAAGTATTTTTCTTTTTGTTTGCTTGTGGGTTAAGTGATTCGCGAATGAAAGGGAGATAAAGCTCAAATGCGATTTGATACATTCATGCTCTATCTCCCAGAGTGTAAAATTGGGAAGTGGGATGATGGCAAGGGTGCGCTGGGTGTTATGATGAACAGAAGTGTTGTTAGGAAGGATGGAAGGAAGAAAGGAAGCAAAAAGAAGGGAGAGAGGGTTTTTGACGAACATCACAAGTATATTAGGGTTGTGGGCATGCCCATCGTGCCCACAACGGTGGATCCGCGCTTGACACTCAATATTATGATGCTGTTGTTACCCTCTAAAATAGACAAAGATTAGAGTGTAGCTAATTGGCTTTGTAGGATAATCAAACATTGTAACTTCTTATGCATATATTAGTTAATAAACATGTTACATGATTATTATAAAATAAAACAATGGTTTTCTGGCAATGTTTATTTTAATCGATTCAATTTATTCCAAACAAATAACTGACAATATCTGTATAAAATATCTAGATCAATAAATATGAATGCTTAAATACAAAACTAAAAACTGTTTTAAAAGCATGAAATTCCTCATTTGAATATGGAATTATTATCTATATCTCATGAGTTTATTGTATAGTGGAAAATAACAATGATTCTTTTCTGCCATTTATTTAACTTAAACCTGGTTTAATTTGCACAATGTTTAATCTGGCTTTTTTGCTAATGTTGCTACGAAGGATCACCAACTCCTAGATAAATCATTTTTAACATTGAATTTGTAGCAGACAGTTCCATTATCTGATACATTGTTGATAACAGGAAAAACAAAAGCGAGGCAATGCAATACTGACTATACTTATATTTTTTAAAAAAATATTACTGTCAATAATCATCAAGAGATGATGATGGCACACTTTTGCTTCCCACATTGTCACAATTAGGCACAAAACAATGGGTTGATGTATCAGAAGTGCGCCTGTAGTCTTGAAGTGTTAAAGTGTTTGAAACAGATTTAACATCAAATGTATCAAAGCTAGGTTGACTAAGGTCAGGAACAGAGCTTGACCTGCTTTCTGATAAGCCGCCTTCGTCATTAAGTTCAGGTCCAATATATTGGTGAGCTTCGCCAGCATGCATTACAAGCACGAGCATTAATGGGAACCTAAAAATGATCAGTTTTATTACACTTTACTATAGACATAAACATAAAATAAATGCAATATTGCTTTTTTGCTTAAATGGTCAATAAGAGGTGCTTCATTCTAGAACAAGTAGGTATAGTAAGTGTAAGAATATGAATAAAATTGATTAAAATAATATTATGTTATAGTGAATTAATGCAATGATTTATATAAGGATGCTGATAAAATAAAACTTACCAGATGTGGGTTAATTATAGTTACTATAAATGTATTCAGCCGTGAAGTCCCCTCTTCTTATGTTAAGAAGAGGTGTGGCTCTCGCTGGAAGCCGATTCCGGCGGCTACCTCTGGTGGTAGGGAGGATGAGGGCGAGCTTCTCGCCGTGGCGCTTCGCGCCCGTTGGGGATTTCCCCGAGCTTCGGCTCACCCGCGCGGCGGTGGATCCAGTGGGATCTGCCGTCGGGCAACCCGTTACCCGCACTGAGCGGGCCGGGGGCCCGACGCACTGAGCGTCGGACCGCGTGGAAGACAACCACAATAAAAAACCAATTCGGGGTGTAGAGCGGCGCAATTCTGTGCCGCTCCACAAAGTAGCAGAGCCAGATGGGGAGTCCGGCAACGGACGTGCCACAGGCAGGGGGTCAGCGGGAATAAGGCCTCGCTGTTGTCCCCTTCCCCCTGTCTTGTGACGGACGGAGAGCTGCTTGGGGGGTTTTTAGTGGGTAGGCCCGGGCCGTGTACGGTCTGGGGAGTCCCACATATCCTCGTGGTTTGGCTCGACCACGAGGAATGCGTCAATGCATTTTCCCCCCTCCCAAAAAAAAAAAAAAAAAAAAAAAAAAAAAAAAAAAAAATGTATTCAGCCGTCCCAATGTGTCATCATCATCATCATCATTTCAGCCAAGAGACACCCACAGCTGGATATAGGCCTATAGGCATAGGCACATAGACAATGTGTACATAATGTCAATGATTGTCAGCCTATTTGCCTTGATATTGATATTCTACAACATATACAAACTGACTGGTGCCCTATTTGTCAGTCTCCAATATTGCATCGACCTCTGATAGTTAATTCCAATTACAAAAGTTCAAAGCACTCTTGGCATAGATGATTTCCATTTACTACCTGAAATATAGGTTATTAAGAGGTCAATTAAAAAAAAAGCTAATAGAATTGCAAATAAATTAAGTTTTTGTTTACTATGACATTACCTCACGCATGTTCAGTCCATTTTTCAATAATGGATACATATAGTCTTGGCTCATATCCATTACATTGTAATGATAATGTTGATTTGAAACATTAATATTACAGATAGTGCAGTGTGCCATAGTGGAAATTGCCTGAAAAAGTTTATAAGCATTACTTAGGTAATAAAAAACTATAAATTATCTTTAATTTATTATTTGATATAACATACTTTCTATGTTGGCTCGTATGATGGCTCAATTTGTATTTTGTAGTATCGGCAATACTCACATTCAATTTTCGTTCAGGGTAACAGGTTATAAAATCAAACGGTATCCAAATCGAAAAGATCAGTGAGAAAGCCAATATATATCCAGTTCATGTACGAAATCGAGAAGTCCATAAAGAATAGCTAGGTATGTGTAAAAGAGCATTAAAATCACCAAAACGGAAAACACAAAACAACCACCAAACTAACAACCACAACAACAAACCTTAATTATTGAATTAACCTCAAACATTTTTTGACATTGACAACGACGCGACGTCAAAATGTTTTTTTTTTACTGTGCTTACATGCTATAAAATTCGTGCAGTGTTACTGCTATAATAAAAAAAAAACGAATATTCAAATTCAATTTTTGAAAAAATGCAGGGGTCTACAATTTTTATTTTTGTGGTTTTACTTTCTTTTCATAAAGTTTAACCCTTCCCTGAAAGTTGAAGTTGTTTAGAAACTTAAATTTATAAAAAACCAGGCTCCATACAAATTGAGGACATCTCCTTTAAATTAATAAAATAAAATTACTTATCCAGGTAATAAAAGGAACCCACTGTCCAACTTTCATCACTCTTGGTTCAGCCGTTATAGCTCAGCGTTGATGAGTCAGTTAGTGTATCCGGTTCTGTATAAAGGCGCTTGTGCACCTATACGTATTCGGTTCGTATTCGATTCGTGTTCGGTTTTGATCCGGTTTGGCCGTCCTAGTGATTGAACGGACGTTTGCGCACTCATACGTATTCGGTTCGTGTTCGATCCGTAAATTCTCACTTCGAGTCGTTTTTAGGTGTGCATCAGGATGGCGTTTCCCCATCATTTATTTATATTATTTCATAAAGTTGTTAGAAACGATTATATATGTATTTATAATGACTGCTTAATCGTTTTTTATATAAAATGACAAGTTATACTGGAAAACATATTATGTTATAAGTGGAATGTTAAAACGCCTACAGCTTATTCAAATTTCAATTAATTAGGCTGGAACTTTTGCTCGTAATTCCTTTCCCTAATAACAAAGGAGAATGGCAAACTCCCTTACAAATTTTTGTTGATATATTTTTTTGTGTCTAAGGATAATCAATATGCCAAACTAAAGAGATTTAATTCTTAAGTAAAATGATAGTAGAATGAATATTTTACGAAGTCTGGACAAAAAGTTATATACGCATAAACTTTAAGAGGTTATTTCTTAAAACCGTAAATAACGTCGCCAGGAATCGAAATCCTTTGGCTAGCAGTACTCAGCAGTCATGATATGAGATCTCGGTAGTACAGTAGCAGTCCAGGGTTACTCAAAAGTACGAAAATCAACAGCAAATACTCGAAGATGCAAAGCAAAGCACAATCAAAACAAAATTCGGATCGCATTCGGACAGAACAAGCGAGAACGATGTCATGTCAATGTCAAATAGACAATGCGTCCGAATTGATTTTACGCGTGTCAGGTGTGAGCGCGCTCACGCTAGCTGTGACTTAAGTTATCGCTATCATATAATAATTTTCCACATACAGTGATATTGCTGCAACGCGAAATCGCTGTATTCGCGCTGACATGAGAGATCTGCGGTACTAATTACTCTCAACGCAATATTAATTCGAATCGACATTGTCAGGTAATCGGCAAATCGGACCGCGGTGATTATTGAAGGTACTGATGACTAACTTTTAGTCATTTGTCGTACATACAAATGTTACTTTTTTCCAGACTTTATTAAGTTTTGGGTATTTTGGAAAAATCATAAGATATAATTTTAAGCACATTTGTAATGATGGAATTTGTAGACGCTAAATGACTCTTACAGATATTATTCTGCCATTGTCCTTTCCTTATAAAATCATTGCTTTAATAATAATAATAATGCCTAATTTAATAGCAACGTATTTAGTAATCTGTGGCAACGTGTTGGGAGGTGTGAGTGTGAACTCAAAGTTGGCATTTGCAACTACGGAACCCTACACTGCGCGTGGCCCGACACGCACTTGGCCGGTTGTTTAACGTAAAGGACAAAATAAAACTACAATTGAAACTAGATTATGGTGCAATTCTTACGTATTTATATTGTTACTTTTACGAAATCATAAAACGTTAATTTGGTGCAACCGGCCGTTAGTATTGAGTATGGCAATAAAATAGTTAATAGCCTAAGAAAATGTGTTATCTGTGGTTCTCTTCCGGTCAACGCGCCATTGGCTTGTGATGTGCTCCTAAAATAAATGTGATGATATACCGCTAAACTGTGTTTTTCGTCTCAGTCTTAACAGGTTATGGGCCCAGGCGAATCCATAACTCTCATTTAGTGGAAGAAAAGGCATTCTTCATTCGTTTGTACCGTAAGATTCCGTGACGTGGCGTGGCCGCGGGGGTCGGCAGGCGTCATTGCTTTTGTTTCAATTTGGCGGCGGTGAAAAATGGAGATGGATCCGGGAGCGGTTATGCATATTGGAGCGACTTCAGAGGTGAAGCTAGAAGGGCCATGCAACTGGAGTGTTCGGAAATTCCAGTTGTGCGTACTGCTCAAGGCGCAGGGGTTATTTCATGTAAGAGCTGAAGGCGACGGGAAGGTTCAGACGACGAGCAAAGATGGCTGAAAGAGGATGCTAAAGCTCAAAGTATGATAGTCACAAGATTAAGTGAAAATGTGATCAGCTACATCTTGGCGTGTGATACTGCAGCAAGTATCTGGAATAAGTTATTGTCAGTGTATGAATAAAAATTCTCCAATTTCAAATATGAAAAAACGGATATGTCCACCTTTTTGTTAAAAGTGCAGGAGTTAAGACGTCAGTTAAAGAATGCAGAGGAGGAAATAAGCGAACAATTTATAGATAGACGAATACAGTCATCTCATCACTGCCTTAGTCTGTGGAAGAGGAAAAGAGAAAAAATAATGATGTTGTAGCGAGACTTCTAACAGAACATGTGAGAATGAAGGGAAAGACTAAACGAGATGGTGCTGCATCGTTAGTGAAAAACGTTAAATCATAATAAAAAACTGAAATGTTTTAATTGACGCCTGGGACATTTTATCCGGGATTGTAAAAGCAAAAGTGATAATAAAAATGTTATTTGTGTCATAAAGTGTGAAACATGAAGAATCAGTCGCCGTGAATACCCAACAAATCTAGCTTTTTAAGAAGGATGTCATGCGGGATGCGGTCAAAAGCTTTGCTGTAATCGGTATAGACTACATCCACCTGACATCCATCATCCAAAGCATTTCAATCACCAAGGAAGATCAGGTTAGACACCATTGAACGCCCCTTTATAAAGCCGTGTTGTGATAAACTGAGAGAATGATACAAAGCAAATTAGGTTTGCCTTATATTATTCTTTTAAAACTTTAGCAATGACACATAATTTTGAAATTGGCCTGTAATTGGATATCTCGGATCTGGATCCCTTTTTATGGACTGGGGTAATATATGCTCTTTTCCAAATATCAGGGACACAACATTGAGAAAGTGAAAGTTTGAACAGCAGCGAGATGGGTTTTGAGAGTGATGCAGAGCAGTTGATGATAAAACGAGATGGTAGATTGTCGGGCCCCGCTGACTTGTTAGGGTCTAGAAGTTTTAATGTCTCGTGTACTTCTGTATCATCAATTGTAATAGACGAGATATGAGAAGTAGAATTATGACCATCCCGAAACACCGATCTGGGCGATCTGCGCAAGCTGAACCATCACTAACGACGCCGCGGTCTCGACAGACGCGGGGGTGTCACGCCATTTTGATATCAAAATATGAGAAATAGTTCCGCTGTTAGAGTTCATAATCGTTTGTACTAACTATACTTAATACATTTTTACATGCATTTATGCACAACAGCCGCGTCGACAGGCAGGCGTCTAATACGGGGTCTATTCTCAATGTTTACATGACTCTATTAGGCCACTATTCTAATTATTTGTTCCTTAATTGACTTTCTAAATTTAATTGTAGTTTTATTTTATTTATTTATTTAAATTCTCCATGTACATAGTATGCACAAAAGCAGACCTATTGTCATTAAACATTTTTGCCAATTTGCCCTAGAATAATTGAGAAACTATTAAGTTTTACATTGCATGATGTATTTTACTATTCCCTAATTGTAACGAATGCTTAAAACTCAATGCGTTCCGTTACAAAGGTACTATAGAATTTAGCCGTATTAAATTTTAATCAAAATGACAATTTATCAACAATTATAGTGACCACCTTGTGATATGCCAAAAGACAAATATTACTCATCTCTTACATTTACACAGTTTTGTGCCGTATGTTAGAAAGAGACAAATAGCAGAACATTCATTCTTGTTTTAATCTTCCTTCTATGCTGTAGTGATTGTTCTGAGATTTTAGCAAAGTATGGAGCATCTTTTATCTTATCGAAGTTTCAGCGTATTTTAAAACGTCACGTGCCTTTATTTCACCAGTGTCGTCTAGGTCCGTAGCTTGGCTTGAATTTGCTGATATTAGTGACTCCGGGTGTTTCCACTTCAAATGGTCTTTCATATTGGACGTATTACTTAAATTCAATTCTACATTCTTTGCAAATCTTTTTGTCCTTCCCTTTTTTTAAAAAGAAATTCCACATAACTGATTTTTTCTTCTTCGATACACTATCCGAGCTCTCCATATCCATTTTTGATCCAATTTAATGAAGTTTGATTATAATAACAACAATTCCGATTAACGGAACAATTCACACAATGCACAATAATATAATTTTTAATGTGGGTAGACACTCATCCACTACTCAGTACCAATTTTATCAATTTACCCTCATAAATCTTGTAAATTATAGTTGCCAACTTAAATCGCAAAAAAATAACTAATTATACGCAACTGTTTTACCACGCAACTTATTGGATTACGAACTAGTAAATAAAAAGGGTTTTACAAAGCGTCAACAGGTAATTTACATAGTATTGAAAATGAATTTATAAGCGCAAAGGCAGTAATAGCGGTGTGCAAAACACCATATAGTTTTTTGTCATCCACTAGATAAGTGCTCGTATTGTATATAGCAATACTTTTGATGAAAAGGTCACAATCGATGGGACCAAACTATCGATAGTATCGATACTATCTATTGTTATAGCAATATTCAGTAGCAATAGTATCGATACTATCGATAGTGCATTCGATATTAAGCTTCGATAGTATCGATACTATCGATAGTGCATTCGATATTAAGCTTCAGTAGTATCGAACCTATCGATAGCATTGATGCGTGTCGATAGTATTGACACTCACGGGGCTATCGATACTATCGATAGTTATTGCAATATTCAGTAGCAATAGTATCGATACTATCGATAGTGCATTAGATATTAAGCTTCGATAGTATCGATACTATCGATAGTATTGATGCGTGTCGATAGTATTGACACTCACGGGGCTGTCGATGCTATCGATACGATCGATAGTATCGATAGGGAAATCGATTCTATTGCTTTTGCCCAACTATCGATAGTCTATCGATAGTGGACTATCGAGCGGTAACACTACTGATGCACCTTATAGTTTTGATGAAGCATCCTATTGTTTTAGACCGTTCTCACTATTTTACAAAACTAATATTCGAGTATGAACATATCCGCCAACTTAACGCTTTGTTTACATTCGTACGGCCAGATGTTTATACTTACAGCGACTCCAGTTACATTTCTGGGAAGCCAATTGTAGTGCTTTTTCTTGCTAAATTGTAGAAATATAGGGAAATCTTAAAGTTGAAAGAAAAAAAACAAACTTATTCCTATAGTCCGATACAAAATGAAAAGCTTTATTCTTGTAGGTACATAATTATAATTCACTTATGCATATGTTACTGAAGTAAACAAAATCCCTCAATGCAAAGCACTTAACTTAATGTTTAATCAATACAAGCCAAGGGCAGGATGGTTCAGGTTTGTTTGATCAATCTCGGCAGGTAAAAATCAGGTACAAATTGGGTACAAAACTATAAAATGAGGGGCAATAAAGTACACCAACAAATAGTTATAGGTTTCTTTTTTTTTTAATTAGTAGCTTTCCCCTGAAAGCAAATCGGGGATATATTCATATTATAATTTTAATTTATATATAAAATAATCAAATTAAATAACAAAGTTAATGTCAGAATTAAAGTATTGTTTTGTAAATGGAGCAATGGAATGAAATGCGTTTCGAAAGGTTGAGTGGTTGTTCCGTTCCGTTCACGAACGAAGGAACGAACAGCCAGTGGCCATCGGAGGTCGGACGTTGCACGTGTCCAAAGCAGTTAGTATTCGTAAGGCATTCGAAGCTAAATTGTATTTAAGAGTTTTAAGAAAATAAGTATTGTGTGTGGTGTAATAAAGTATTGCGAAGAGTGTTGGTTTATGCTTCCCTCTGGGGCCCTTTCTCCTTTCATTCAGAAGTGGGATCAGAACGATCAACGTGAAAAAGCTGCCAGACAAACTGACTGCAAAATCCGTGAGTCAAATTGAATTTTAAAGTAACTGTTGCTGGTCGAACTGTCTTTATTTTTAAACTGTAGTAAGTGCAGTTTTCGGGTTTAGTGTGTCGTTGCGTAGTGAATGTGACTTCGAAATGCAAAGCGTTAGTTAAATACTGCTGTTACAAAGACTAGCTATAAAGGTCATTTGATATTAATAGGCATTTCTTGCCTATATTTAATATCAATCTCAATTATTCGTTAAATTAGTATTTTTTCTGTGTATGGGTATAGCTTCTATAATATAATTGTTTTTATTTTGTTCTTCATAATAAGGAGCATTAGTGTAATTTTAATAATAATAGTGTTATTTTTACTCTAAATGACACCCGAGTAAAATAGTGATTATGTAGGTGCGTAATAATTATGCATGCTTAAAGAACTGAGTACTCTTTCATTTCTTATTATTATTTTTTTTCTCTTAAACGTTTCAACCTACCTTAAAACTTTTATTAGTAATTATTTACCAGTGAAATAAAAGTTACTCACCTACTATTCGTTAATTGTAAGATTTAATATTTTCGAAGTTGTATAGATATATTATCTAAGCGAAACAAATTATGAGTGGTTAAATATAAATATTTGATATTATTGATTTGTTTATATAATAATATTTTGTATAACCAAAGAAAGGACCAAGTAAATATATATATTTTTTTCTTTTCGGTCGTTAACTATGGGGTCTGATAAACGTTATAGATCAAGTAAACGCCGCTCATTAAAACGTAGTCGGCGTCACAGCTCAAGTAGTTCTGATTCTAATAGTTCGTCATCATCGGTGGAACATGGACACAAACGAAGTAAAAAACTAAAAATACAGTCCAAACGTCGTAATAAGAACCGCCACCACGATCGCTCAAAACGAAATAGAAAGTCGAAATCTCCCAATTTAAGCAGATCAAGATCACGTACGCCTCCTGGATCGGAAAACATGACACAACAAACAAAAGCCAGTAATGAAACTAGCCATAGTACACGTAATCAAGCAACATTCGATAATATATTACAGTCAAATAATGCACGTAATTTTCAAAATAACTTTAATAATGTCGCTATGCCGATTCAACCCGTTCAGTCTTTTACACACATTAATGTTGTCCCAGAGTTTGATCCTAGTGACGGTTCCCAAAACATTGAGTCTTGGATACACAAAGTTAATGAATGTGCCACTATATATTCATGGAATGAAACTCAGATTTGTCATTATGCGTTATCGAAATTAACGGGCCTTGCTAAACGTTGGTACCAGGGGCTTCCTTCTCTTTTGTTTAGCTGGGAGCAGTGGATGGAAAAACTGAAATCTGCTTTTCCCTCCACGGAAAACTACGGTGACCTTCTTCAAAAAATGTTACAAATACGCTGTAAAATTGGTCAACCTTTAGACGTTTATTATTACGAAAAAATGATTTTAATCAATAAATGTGACATTAAGGGACGGAAAGCCGTTGGATGCCTGGTACATGGCATTGATGATAAATTCATTAGGTTGAGTGCAAACGCATGTCGTTTCGAAGAACCCGAACAACTTTTTTCTTACTTAAAGACTTTAGTGCTGAGCGATGGGTATGCTTTTCAAAGGCGAAAAACATCATGGAATAACACAGTACAACAGTCAAATTTATCTTCTAGTAACGTGGATGTATCGAAACCAGGAGTAGTTTGCTTTAATTATGGAGAAGTCGGACATATACGCACTAAATGTACAAAACCAATGAAAAAATGTAATCTCTGTCGCCGAGTAGGTCACGTAGCAAAAGAATGCCGAAGTAATAGAAATCAATCTTTTTTAAACCCGCCGGACAATCCCAGTGATCCCAACGGCACAATACAGAGTGGCGCCCCGGTTGGGGATAAAACTGTGATGCGAATTTGTAGATTTAGGTAGTAATTGTTCACTTTTAAAAGAAAGTTTGGTAATTAAAATATATGGACGTTATCAAAGCAATCAAGATCTTCCTAATTTGAGAGGTTTTGGTAATGCTAACGTCAAACCTTTAGGCACCGTTACAAGTACGGTGGAAATTGATGACGTTAGTACTGAACTTGATTTAATTATAGTAGAGGATCATTTTATGCCATATGATGTAATAATAGGGCAAAATTTTACAGAAATGCCAAATTTAGTAATGTATAAAACATCAAATAGTCTTATATTTTATGAAGCTCCAAATATAACTTGCTCGGAAACCAATTTAAAGATCAAAATCAATGGTTTAGATAAATTCGTTCTTCAACCTTATACGATTTCTCCTGTGGAAGTAGAGACAGTGACGGAATTTTCGGGATCTCTTTATGTTCCAATGGTACACTGCACTTATAAATCAAATAAATACATGGTTTTGTCAGGATTGTAAAATTTCAAAAATAGTAAAGGTTACATTATGGTTTCTAATTTAAGTAACAATATTATAGAATTTAAAAAGGGACAGACTTTATCCAGAGGCGTAGGCTTTAAAGAAATTCTCGAACCTTATATCGGCATAACATCAAGTACCTTGCAGAAACCGAACCCAATACCTTTGAGCGACATTCAGATTGGCGTCAAACTAACGGAAAAGGAGGAAATTGATTTTCTTCAGTTATTAGAAAAGTATAGGGATTGTTTTGCACTGAGTTTAGAGGAGTTAGGAAGAACTGATTTATCAGAAATGGTAATTAAGCTTACAGATGACTTACCCGTAGTTTACAATCCATATCGAATGTCGCTTAAAGAAAAGGAACAGTTATCAGAAATTTTAGATGATCTTCTACAGAATGGAATAATACGTGAAAGTTATTCTTGTTATGCTAGTCCGGTATTACTGGTAAACAAGAAAAATGGTCAAAAACGTTTATGTGTCGATTATCGCGCGTTAAATAGAAAAACATTAAAGGATAAATATCCCCTACCTCGTATAGAGGATAAATTAGATTGTTTAGGCGGTAACGTGTATTTCACTAGTCTTGATCTCGCTTCAGGCTACTATCAAGTGCCTGTGGCTGAAGAAAGTAAACACCTTACAGCTTTTATCACCCCAGACGGCTTATACGAATACAATCGTATGCCGTTTGGATTAGCTAATGCACCTAGCGTTTTTCAAAGAGTTATTAATTCCATGTTGAATGGGGTCGATAGAAATTTAGTGTTAGCATACATGGATGACTTGCTTATCCCCTCAAAAACGTTATGCGAAGGTTTGCAAAAGCTTGAAAAAGTATTCATATTATTAAGAAAAGCAAAATTAACTTTAAATCCAAAAAATGTGTATTTTTTCAAAAAGATATTGATTATTTAGGTTATGAAATTTCTAAAAATGGAATTAGACCGGGTAGGCTAAAAATTGAGGCTGTAAAGTCGTTCCCTTTACCAAGAAACGTACATGAAGTGCGCCAGTTTGTTGGACTAGCGAGCTATTTCCGTAAGTTTGTTCGGAATTTTTCTGTAATTGCGCGACCGCTTACTAATCTGACAAAGAAAAACGAACCATGGCGATTTGATACTGAGCAGATTGAAGCTTTTGAAACTCTCAAAGAAAAATTAGTAAGCCGTCCAATTCTCGCCCTGTATGATCCAAAGGCTACTCTTGAAGTGCACACGGACGCTAGCAAAATGGGTTTAGGGGCAATTCTCTTACAAAATGGTGACAAGGGTCTTCAACCTATTGCTTATTACAGTCGGCAAACGTCACCTGAAGAACAAAAATTTCATTCGTATGAATTGGAGACCCTTGCCGCCATAACGGCGTTGAATAGATTTAGGGTTTATTTGCTTGGCACAACTTTCAAATTGGTTACAGATTGCAATGCCATCAAAAGCACTATGACTAAACGAGACTTAATACCACGTGTCGCGAGATGGTGGATTGCGATGCAAGAATTTCACTTCACTATTGAATATCGTGCAGGTTTAAAAATGGCTCATGTTGATGCATTGAGCAGAAATCCCATAGAGTCAGCGCATCCACCATCCCGCGACGACGATTGTCAGGTTTTTAATATTCATTGTGAGATAAATAAAATTGACGTATCTGACGAGAGATGGCTTCAAACCGTTCAACAATCTGATTCTGAATTACAAAGAATTGTAGAGATTATAAAAGATCCTCAAAGTTCAAATATTGTAGAGATCAAAAATAATTTTACTCTTAAATACAATAAATTATATCGTATTATAAAGAAGGATGATACTATTAGACTACTGTGGGTAGTACCAAGATCAGTACGATGGCAAATTGTCAAAAGTAATCACGACGATGTTGGTCATTTTAGTTATGATAAAACCTATGAAAGAGTACGTAAAGTATATTGGTTTAAGAATATGCGTCGTTTTATTAAAAAATATTGCAACGCGTGCTTAAACTGTGCCCATAATAAATTACCCGGTGGACCAAAAGAAGGTATGCTCCACCCTATACCCAAACCCGACAAACCATTTGAGATGTTACACGCTGATCACTGTGGTCCTTTCCCTCAAAGCAAGAAAGGAAATTGTTATATACTTGCAATTATCGATTCGTTCACAAAATTTATTTATATAAAACCCGTAAAAAACTGTAAAAGCAAAACCACCATTAACGTATTTAACGAATATTTTTCTCTTTTTGGGGTTCCTCGGAAACTAATCACTGACAAAGGTTCTAGTTTTACCAGCAAAGAATTCTGTACTTTTGTTAAAGAAAGAGGTATAGGACACATTATAAATGCAGTAGCAACACCGCGTGCTAACGGACAAATTGAGCGGTACAATAGGTCTATCTTAGATGCACTCACTGCGATAAACCATGAGCGTCCAGATAATGAATGGGATACCATGATACCATCAGTTCAATGGGGTCTTAATAATACTATAAATAAAACCACTGGTAAAAGTCCAGCTGAAATTTTATTCGGTATTGCACCTACAGGTGCCTCAGATGGCGCCATGAACCCTATTGTATCAGAAACAAATAATTTAGAGAATCGCGATGAAGTTCGACATAAGGTTAGAGAACGGGTAGTAGATCAGCAAGCAAAACAAAAAAGTAATTTTGATAAAAATCGAAAAACAGCTCATATCTATAAAGTTGGGGATCTTGTTAGAGTCGAGCGAGAGATAGGTTGTTCTGTGCCTGGGCAGTCTAGAAAATTGATTCCCAAATGTAGTGGACCGTATAGAGTAGTTAGAATTTTGGGAAATGATAGGTATGAAATTGAAGATACCCCTATAACACAAAAATTGGGAAAACCAAAATATAAAGCTGTTTTCGCTGTGGATAAAATTCATCCGTGGTTAGTGTTTTCCAATGACCCCATAGATAGCGATGCGTCTGAAAATTATAATGAATAGTTTTAATGAAATGTGTTTTTTTTTAGTTTTGTTATAATTTATATTGTGATGAGATGATGAGATCTGATATAATAATAAAAATGATTTTAAACTTTGTGTGAAGTTATCAGCCCTGTGTGGCGTTAACAGCCCTGTGTGGCGTTACCAGCCCTGTGTGGCGTTACCAGCCCTGTGTGGCGTTACCAGCCCTGTGTGCCGTTACCAGCCGTCAGGCCCTGTCCTAATTGGCCATCGCTCGTGCGATAATGCGTTGCGATTTCATCGTGCGATGAAACTGCTCGCGCGATCGTGCGATCAAACATACTGATCCTACTGAATGTCCTAATTGGCGGTCGCGCGATCATGCGATACGACCAAATTGTCTAGTTTTCATCGCACGACCATCGACGCATTGTTAAATCGGACGTTCGTGCGAACATACTTGAGCTCAAAGAGAATAGTAATACTACGGGAATAGAGCCCTCTCGTGGCATTTTTATGCATGCTACATTTGATACGTCAACTAGCGCCATCTGCATTTCTTAACTGGTACTTCGTACATATACATACCTACATATATAGTTAAAATATGGTGGCTTAAATTGCCGCCTTATTACAAAACATGACCTAAGTTTAGACTTGGTTTAAACCTGATGCTGTCTTTATCTACTTTAAAACAAGTGAAAGAGCATCTAGTTTATACCAAGACTAAATTTAGGCCAAGTTTTGTAATAAGACCGCATTTTTAAAACCGTTAATATAAAGGCAGGGGATTTTTGAGGTTTTGCACCTCGAAAAGACTGTTTTATAGAGTTATCTAATTTCAACTTGTTTGTAATGCTTTTTTCAATTTCTTTTTAGTAAACTAGTTCCAGATAAGAAAAAATCTTTAGATAATAAACACAAAATATGTAATATGTTTGAAATAAAAACAAATCAAATACTTGCCTTTTATTTTCAATTTTTATGTTTAATAATTTTGTGCTGCTATTTTAGTTACATCATCTCCATTGTATGTAAGTTTTCCCAATAAAATCCGATTAATCTATCGACGCCAACTACACACCAAATAAATTAGAACATTAAACATTGTGTTGACAAAAACATTGTTTAATTTTATTTTATGAATGCAACATTCAAATGGGTCATTATGTCAATTAATGTCTCTGCGAATGATATGATAGTTTGTTTAATTTCTTTGGCACGTCATTCTTAAGGAAAGTAATAGTCATATTTTGCATATCTTTGAAAAATATTTCTATCCGCACACACAACCACTTTTTATTTTTACATCTTTTGCGCATTTAAAATCATTGTTATTATGTCTAGTAAATTTTTTTTATAGTCTTTACACCCTTTTACAATTTCTTTTACACATCATTATATAACACAACCGTAAACATTATTACATTGACCAGCATCGTTTTGATGGGGCTGGTCAAAGCAAATTCGGTTATTAAAATGAATATCCATTTCTTCGGAATCACTAGGAGCCTTTATTTGCAATGAACTTGGAGATGGAAATGACTGGATAACTAGTGAATTCTGCATTCGGCCAGCTCTGAAGTGGAAAACTCTACTTTATGATTGATCGCCTGCAAGTCTGAAATTCTATCTTAACGCCTTCCAGATGACTTTCCCAGAACAATGTAATCTAACAACATTGGGGAATAGCAACAGAAAAAACATGCTATACGTGTGGCGAAGCACCTGGAACAGCTAGGCACATACTGGTGGGATGCAGAGTTCTTTTAGAAAAGGGTAATTACTCGCGACGTCATGATAAGGTTTTGGGAATCATACGGGAAGCTGTCAGTGAAGCGGTCGCAAGAGCCCAGAAAGGGATGACAACAACCACAAGCCTCATCAAATTCACCAAAGAGGGCTCTAAAACAAAACAAATAAATAAAACCTATTTGATCATAGGCTCGGCACCGGATTGAACCCTTGTGATGGATACGTATGATAAACAATACAAGTTTCCGTCTGACGTAGCGATTACTGCATCCAGGTCAGACAATTTACTTTACTCCCGGTAATAAAGCGCTTACTACTCATCGAACTCACCGTGCCGTGGGAAAATAACATTCTCAATACCACACATTTAAATTGAATAGATACTACGATCTTACTATCTCACAAAAAAACGGTTATGTTCACTTATATGCGGTAGAAGTAGGCGCGAGAGGTATTCTGGCAAAATTCTTATAAACATTGTGTTAGCTGCAATATTCCTAGCACCATAACTCCTAATGTTTCCGAAGAAATTTGTGGTGTGATTGACATCTCGTTGAATATAAGGCTACACAAATGTTTTGAAGGATCTTCGATCATTCATTGATTTATTTGAAGGAAGTGAAAAATATTTACGTAACAACTGGATAGCATATTTTCTCTTCAATAGTGAAATGTCTTCCTTTCAGTTTCTTACTTGCTTGTTGTTGCATGTTGCATATGCATGAACAGTTGAGCTGGTGTGGTCATATACTTGACTTTGTTGAAATGCAACATTTTTCGAAATTTACTCTGCATTAGCCTTTAATGGTCTTAGGTCTTTAAATAATTTGCCCTTTTATCGCAAACGATTTATTTCATTTCCCAGATTTCAAATTCTCTTTTGAAGTGGTTGAGCATATGCACAGTTTCAGATACAGACATTCAGAAGTACCTGAATGTATAAAAAAAATTAAGTAAGTGAGTTATTTTTTTTATTTATATTTAAATCATTATAATACCATGTCGTGAAGCGTCCCTTAAATTTTCCAGGGTGATAAAAAAATAACCGTGTATAATAAAAATATTATTTTAATATAACAAGTTGGTACATTAATTCTCTAGGTAACCTAGGCACAAACACAAGACTTGATATGTATATTATAATAGGTACTCACTGATCTATACAAAACATTTATTAAACTATAGGTAAGTATAAAAAAACTTCTAATTAATGTTTAAACTAGATAAAAGTCAATTTTCGTCTAACTCTGAGTCTAAAACCAATAAATTGTATTACCAACCAATTAATAAAATTTATTGTAATATTGTCTAAGAGCATCGAGCCGGTTACTCGAGGATGCAGATTCGAATCCAGTCCGGGAAAGAGCCGAGACAAAAAAATGACTTTTTCTAGTTTAAACATTTATTTTAAATACATATAGCGTTGTAAATGCAAATAATAAAAATAAATACATAAAAGAAACTTACCTCAATGTTAACACCAATCTTTCTTCCACACTTATGGGTCTTTTAAAGTTTGTAACCTTACGATTACAATAGCTGCGTATTCCATTACAGATGTAATCAAAGGTTTCTGTTGTCATTGACAAATATTCGTAAAAATCTTCTTCGTTATTTCGTACGTCGAAGTACTGATTGCGAAATTCACCGCGCTTATTTCTGTATTTATAGAGTATATTATGTGGTCTACGTTTTCTTTTTTTAATACTATTTATAATTAGAGGAATATTACTCGAAAGCAAAAACTGTGCATCTCTGTCAAGAGCCATTTCGAGAGTGATCGCATCGCGACAGTTTCATCGCACGATGAAATCGCAACGCATCATCGTACGAGCGATGGCCAATTAGGACATACGTTTTCTTATCGCGCGAGCAGTTTCATCGCACGATGAAATCGCAACGCATCATCGCACGAGCGATGGCTAATTAGGACAGGGCCTGAGGCGCTAAGAGCCTTGTGTGGCATTAAATAGCCTAATACGGCGTTAGATACTCGTTTTATGTAGTGTATTTAATAATCATTGTTCCTTAAAATAAACACGCAGAGTTATTTTATTTATTTTGTTTTAGTTATATGTTAATTATATTTGAAACACAATATTTAATATTAAACAATATTTAAAATTGTAAAAAAAAAAGTTGATTAATATGATTTACTTAAAGTATGACATGTTTAAAATATTACAATTTATTTAAAACACTTTAATTAAAATATTACATGGATAATTTAGTTATAGATTAGTAAAGATTTATGATTTCGTTGATTTAAATAAGAAATATTAATTACACGCGAGGGCGCGTGCAAGGTCAGAATGGCCGAATGAAAGCAAATCATATAACAAAGCAAAGCGGGGATATATTCATATTATAATTTTAATTTATATATAAAATAATCAAATTAAATAACAAAGTTAATGTCAGAATTAAAGTATTGTTTTGTAAATGGATGCGTTTCGAAAGGTTGAGTGGTTGTTCCGTTCCGTTCACGAACGAAGGAACGAACAGCCAGTGGCCATCGGAGGTCGGACGTTGCACGTGTCCAAAGCAGTTAGTATTCGTAAGGCATTCGAAGCTAAATTGTATTTAAGAGTTTTAAGAAAAAAGGTATTGTGTGTGGTGTAATAAAGTATTGCGAAGAGTGTTGGTTTATGCTTCCCTCTGGGGCCCTTTCTACTTTCACCCCGGAGCGGTTGTTAGTAGATCGTACCTTCGATGCTAAGTTTCTGCGATCACGGGTCAGAGATATAATATTCCAGTTCCTTAGATTTGATGTGTTATATTTGGACAATTCCACAGAATTCCTCCTTGATATCAGGTTATTTTGTTATGTTTTCTAGCTGTAAAGTCAAGCAGCGGAGCCCTACGGTCTCCGGTAACCTGCCCTGGAGATTCATAGCACAGTGTTAGGTTAAAAAAATATAATTAAATATGCCTATGATCTTAGGGTCAGTGGGTCTAACACTGAGTTCTGAAGGAACCCCAGTCAATACATTTGAACTTCATGTAATAAACATAGCAAATGAATTCTAAAACATATTTTTTAATAAATTGACAAATTGTCTTAATAGTTGATTTATAAAAAGGACACATGGAGAGGAGAGCACATATTTTATGTATAATTATTGCTATTAATAGAAAGAAAACAGCTTAATTTGTGAGTTATTTGCCAAAGTATGATGTGAAACTCAATATAGTGAAAATCTAGAATTTATCATGAAATGTGTAATTGTTATTCAATACATTCATTAATCCCACTAAGATGCCGCTTACTATCAGGTTTTTTTAATGAAATAGGGGATGAAAAAGGCGAATTTTGGAAATGTAATATGTTTAATTTAATAATCAATTTACCCACAAAAAAAAAATCACAAAATCTGTTTTAAATCATGAAATATAGTAAAGCTGGACATTGACGATCAGTTTTGCGCGTCAGTTGAACTGACATCCATCCAAAATTTGATCGTGAGTGTCGAATCATCACTCCAGAGTTTTAACTGACGACGCTGCACGAAATTTCCGGGGCTACCATAAATCCAACCCGGCGCGTCGCGCCAAACTGAACGTGAGTGTGTGATCGTCATGCCAATCGCGTCAGTTCGTGCGCAGCGCCGCGCCGCGCGGTGATTTAGCGTGCTGTGCTGCTGTGTATGGTATTTTGTTGATACAATGACGGCGTCGCTGTCCTCTAGACGTGTCATAATGACAGAATTTATTGAAAAATATAAAAATTCTGAATGTTTGTGGAAAGTATCGGACAAAAATTATAAAACAAAACAGCATCGACAAAAAGCTCTAGATGAATTGCTTCCTATTTTAATTGACGTGAGTTAATTGATTTCTTTTTTTAAGTCATTCCTTCATACATTGCTTTCTTTTTTGCTTTTAGGTAAGTATTTGGCAACAAAGAGTAACCGCAGTAAGAATTTATGTTTCTTCAGAATCAGAATTCACTTTTTTCTCGACACAAATAGGTAGTACACGTTCTTTAAACAGCCCGGCCGGTCGAAAACTGAAGAGCCGGAGTGACGCCCGTGAATGGGCAAATCTAGTTGGCATAAAACTATTGGAGTGACGCCACAGTTTTACATCTAGACTGACGCGAAAAACTGATCGTCAATGTCCAGCTTTAGAGAATTAAGTAGATACCTTATTGATTTTTTTTTGCACTTATTGATACAATTTATCAATTTAATTTAATGAATCGCGAGCCGGCGAGTAAATATATTTTCACGAGCTTTACTCTTCAAGCTGAAAACAAAAATAACTGACTTTTGAAAATTCACTGAAAATTCACCATTTTAAAATTAAAGGCACGCAGAAAACGTGAAAAATACCTATGGATTTTATTCGCAGAAATTAAGATTTAAAATGCTGTTCGCAAATCATTATCAATAACAAATTACTTCGGTCGATGTCTCACAGACTAGGTATCCAGTCCCGAGATCATAGCATAGACGCGTTCACAGACTACGGTGAGATAGGGCGCGTTCCATTTAAGCACAGATTTGCATTTATGCAGCTACTAGAACCGAGGTCCTTTTGCCGAATGTTAAGCGTCGTATTGGCGAAGAAACCAAATTCATTTCATAACACTCGTAAGATTCTTAACTTGTTACAAGATGTGTCAAGTCAACATACGGATCTTTCGAAATTCTACAATCTGCAATAAGTATTTCCAGCCAAGGTTATAAGTTTGGTTGAAAAACAAAACGTAATGTAAAATTAACCATAAACAAACTGTGAATGCTTTCCAAATTCTATTCGACGAAACCATAATTATATCAAAACAAACGGTCTAAATGTCAAATTCCAAATTTTGAGAAAATCAACCCAACTAAAGGGAAGCACGGGATTTTGGGCGAAAAAAAATCTTTGTAAATAAGGCCAGGATAAACGCGAGATTTATATTGTTTATATGCCAAAATCGAATAATGACCAAAGATAATTGCAAATGTCACTGACGTGACGTGAAACGACGTTGACGTGGACACTTGACATTGACATTGTGAAATTCATTGACAAAGTTATTGTAATTATGATTTTAGTTGTGAAATTTGTGTTAAAACTACAGTGAAAACAAAGTGTTTTTGCAAAATTAGTGTTTTATGAAATTTTAACAAAAAACGGTGTTACATATTGACTAAGAACTTAACTTTTTACGACATGTTTTGTTTTTATAAGTTCCGTTTGAAACCGATACTGTTAGAAGAACATGCGTGCGCTTGGAATAAAATGATTTTTACATATACAGGGTGACAGGAAAAGTCGACGTATTCCTTGAAAGGGGTTTATAGTACAGGTCATAAGCAAAAAAAAGCCCAATTAACCAGGGGTAAAAAACAGTTGGTTATCGAGCTACGATGGTTTTAAAATTTTTAAGATTTTTTCCGACATGTTACCAAAAAAAATATTTTTAGAAAAACTACACCATTTACAATGACAAATTGATTAATTGCGGAAAGCTGAAAAATGAGCAGTTAATTTAAATTAAAATTGTTGTCAAAAACTTAAATAATTTTGGAAATAAGAGGTCTTTATTGACAATTAAGTCGATTAATTTTTTATCTTTCTGAAAATCGACGTCAATTATTAAAAAAAAATGAATGGTTTCCTAAGCTTTTAAAAAAGATAAAAATATTATCTACTTTTATTAGTTGTTTTTACAGAAATTAACAAAAAGTTGCGCTGTAGGTCAAAATTCATAATTTCATCTTTGAATAAAAATTGTCTGGAAAAGGCAAAAGTACGAAGTAGAAATAAAGGAAATTGCATTTTAATACACAAAAGACTGAAAAATACTAAACAAAACTCCTTTATAATAAAAGAATAAAAAAAAGAATAAAAGAGATATCTTGAAATCACTATCATCGTGTGATTCATAAACATCATTACTGGAGAAGAATTCAAGTAGTTATTTTTATTTATTACTACAAAGTCAGTTAAAAAATGTTCCTAAAAAATTGGTTGAACATGGAGTTTGGAAGATAAAATAATAGCTTTGAGTATATATAAAAAGTCCAGTGCATGTTACAAGTTATTAAGAAAGTTGTTTTGTTTACCCAGTATAAGTTCTTTGAAGGCCTTATTAAATAAAATACCTTTAGTTTGTGGAATCAACAAACAAATTATACAAACTTTAAAAGAAATGACTTTCCAAAGAAGTTTATAAGAAAATTTGTGCCTTTTGGCATTTGATGAAAATCAATTAGAATTTTTTTACATATAATAGACATACAAGTTGGACCAAATTGATGGTTTCCAAGACCATGGTAATCAAGGACGGACAAAGCCTGTTGAAGTCATGCTCTGACTTTTATGTCTATTGGAATATACAAAAAATGGAAGCAACCAATAGCTTTTTATTTTTCTGGGGCTTCTGTTACTGCTGACAGATTATCTGTGCTAATCAAGGAAAAAATTTTCATTAATGAAATCAATTTAAAAATAACATGTCATTACAGTTAATACAAAAATTATTGGACATGACATAGTTTAATAATACATTTTTAATCTTGCAGGTTCTCAGTGCATGTTTTCTATCTGAATTAGAGGTTGTTAGTACTGTATGTGATCTTGATGGTGTTAATATACGTGCTATTAATTATTTGGGTTCTACAAAAGATCAGCCATTGTTAAATCATGAAAGGCATGAAATCATAACAACTTTAGATCCACATCCACCACATTTGCTAAAATGTTTTAGAAATAATTTTTTGAAACATGACATCAAATTTACCCAAGAACAGCCAGCAGACAGCGACGCTTCTGACAAGAAAGAACCTTTTCCAATTGTTGTGCTTACCGAAATATCAACAATTTGACGCCAACGGACATCCACTTCAGATATAAGTAACCGTTCATCAGCAACTTTAGTATGCCATCAGCCTCGAGCTCGTCGTCGTAAACGTAGAATACAACCAGGTGGTGATAAAACTCCAACACGTACGTCCTGCGATGATGATGAACCATTAGCACAGCTAGTTCGTCTCAGAAACACTGTATTGTCCCCGCAGGCAAGTACGTCAGCTCAATCTCAACTTTTATCTGTTGCTCCAGCTTCTCAACGACGACCTACTAGAGTTCCAATGTACCAAGGTAAAGATGGCACTAAATGGATAATTCACCCTCCTTTACGACCAAATATCCGGACAAGATAGGAAAATATTGTTATCAATAGGCCCTGAGTCAAGGGTGAGGAAGCTTTGAATTGTTAAACACCTGTAGAATGTTTTCTTTTGTTTATTACCGAGTCTATACTTCAAATGCCAGTCTTCTGCAGTCTCGACCAGGTAAGCATTTTGTTCCCAGTTAGTAGTTAATTTAACACAGTAGCTGCCATTGTCAGTTTTCTTCCCTTGCAATATTAAGTCATTCTCCTTTTTTATAAAAACATTCTCTTTTGTAAATATAACTTCTCCATTATTTTCTGTTATAGCATTTACAGACAACAAATTCTTCTGTAGTCTTGGTATATATAAAACATTTTCAAACGAAACATGTTGTGAATTAATATTTCCTTTTTTCTCTGATAATAATTTAATTTCTTTTTCTGCTGTTTGTACTTTTATTTGACACTTTTCGGTATTTTCTAAAATATCTTCTCTATTTGTCATATGAATAGAACAACCAGAATCAACAACAAAATCTTCAGTTATTGTTAAAAAAGAAACATATTTTTTATTACTTTTATTTTTGAAGTAACAATCCTTTTCTTCGTGATTGTACTTTTTGCATATTTGACACTGTTTATGTTTATTTTTGAAGTAACAATCCTTTTCTGTGTGATTTGACTTTTTGCAAATTAAACATTGTTTTCTATTTCTGTAATTATTGTTTTTGTTTTTTATTTCCGCTTTAAATGCAATTGATGTATTGTTTTCGGTATCATTATTTAATCTTTGTTCCTCCGTAATTAGTCTTGATGTTAAGTTTTCTAATGTTCTCTCAGTTATATTTGTTGATTCCCATGCAGTAATAAAGTTGTTGTATTTAGTAGGTAATGTTGAGAGTATTTTTGATATTAGCATATTATCACTTATTTCTTCTCCTAATGATTTTAATTTTAAAGCTATATTTTGTAGATATACAATATGATGCGTGATATCTCTCTTTGATTCGTAGGTATATTTATAGAACTCTTGATATGAGTGACATTTTTGTTGGTCACTACTTTTCTCAAATATAAGGCACAATTTATTGTACATATCTCTGGCGTTTTCGCATGCCATTATTAATGTGACATGTTTTCTATCTATAGTTTGCACTAAAATTTTTTTCGCTTGTGCATCTTTTAGAGAAATTTTTTTAGATGGAGTATCCTTACTATCAGGTAAATCCAATATTATATCAAATAAATCATAACTTTGCAATATAATATCAATGTGAAACTTCCATGCATTGAAGGATTCTGTATCTGTTAGCTTTGGAATATTTATTAGTTCATGTCGTAAAGACTCCATTTTGTATTTGCAAGGTTTGCTTGCTGTGTGTGATTGAATTTTTAGTTTCACTTACTCCGTAAATCTTGAACCACTATTTTGGAACCACGCTCTGCTACCATGTGGAGAAAAAGGTTTTAGTACGGCTATTTACCACAATCGGAGGTTTTACGTTTTTAGTTATATATTAATTGAAATCAAACACAGCTATTCATTTCAGTTTTCAATTCCAAGAGAGTTTATTTTTCTTATATTTTAAAACGATGTGCATTTATAGGCATGCAAACGTGCATCTAATGTGCATTACATTAGATTCACGTTTGCAGTGGGATCCACATATTGAGTCCTTGGCAAACAGACTTAGTTCTGCGGCATATGCAGTAAAAAAAATAAGACAACTTACTAATGTTGAAACGGCAAGATTGATTTACTTTAGTTATTTTCACAGTGTTATGACGTATGGACTACTACTGTGGGGATCGGCTGCTAGTATAGAAAGTATTTTCGTACTTCAAAAAAGAGCAGTTCGCGCTATTTATAATTTACGAACAAGGGATTCTCTAAGAGATTTATTTAGAGAAATTAATATATTGACCTTAGCAGGACAATACATTTATGAAAATTTGATTTATGTCTATAAGAATTATAATACATTTGAAACCAATTTCCACGTTCACCAGTTAAACACAAGAAATAAAAATAAACTTGCCGTTCCAACGTACAGACTCCAAAAAACTAGAGGCTCATTTATGGGGAAATGTATAACGTTTTACAATAAAGTTCCACATAGTGTAACTGACTTGCCTTTTCATAAGTTTAAAGCGCATGTAAAAAAGACTCTAATGAGTAAAGGATATTATAAAGTCAACGATTATTTAAATGATGCCAATGCCTGGTGTTAATATGAAGTTATTATTCGTTATAATGTCAATAATGGTGTTGTTGTGTATAGCTATTGATGTTAACAAATGTTGTTGGCAGAAAAGAACTGACACTGATTTGAATTAGACTAAGTTATCAAATGTTTGGTAACAACATTATTTATTGTATTATGATTAATGTATACGTCTATAACTTATTTTTTGACATTTTAAGTGTATGTAAGCATACCGATTGTATTTTTTTTTAAAAAGTTTCAATGACTATGTAACAAAACCAAAATTGTATATGGCGATTTAAAAGAGGAGATAAAAATTTTGACCTTTCGAGTTTCTTGCCTGTTCTTCTCGAGAAGGCTCTCCCAATTTCCGAACAGGTGTAGATTCAACTTTTTTTTTTTTTTTCATTACTACTTGTATTTGTAGACATCTTGAGTAAGTATATTCAGGATGTATGCACATACAAGGTTAAATTTATGTTTCCTTTAAATTAGAATGTTTTGCTTTGTTTTGACGTCAATAAGTGCCTGTAAAGGCCTATGTTGAATAAAGATTTTTGAATTTGAATTTGAATTTGAATTAGGCAAAGGTCGTCTACACCATACAGCCAAAATCTAAGGTGTGAGAATTATTACACAATGTTATATTTTGACAGTCCGTTCATCCCTCTCGGTTTCGACTATTGTAAGTTTGGCTAGGAAATGTGCTAGTGTCAGATAATTTATGTCGTCCGGGTCCTCTGCTAGCGCACACAAGGGTCTAGAATTGAGGCACGCTTCCAGCTGCGACAGAAGAGTATGGAATTCTTCATAAGTAAGCTTTTGATCGCCAAGGACTCGCCGTAGATGATGTTTCAGGCTTTTGACTGCTGCCTCCCACAGGCCCCCAGCGCTGGGCCACAAAGGAGCATTGAAGTGCCAGGAAATTTGCATTTCGCTGATTTCGAAATTAAATTGGTCTGTATATATTGATTGAAGGTCTATACACGGTTATTTTTTTATCACCCTGGAAAATTTACGGGACGCTTCACGACATGGTATTAGAATGATTTAAATATAAATAAAAAATCCTTAATTTTATATATTTTTTTTAAAAATACAAGAAATGCTGCACTAGTTTTTAGAGCAGCATTTTTAGAGATATTTTTATTTTTTTTTATATAAAAAAAATTTTTTTCATTTTTTATATAGTATTGGGTGTGTCCTGAAGCGTCCCTAAAATTTTCCAGGGTGATAAAAAAATAACCGTGTATATTCACCTGATAAGATTTTTGATGCCTTTGTAAAATTGGTCCCATTGTTACTATACATATGACGGGGACACCCTCGCTTGGCTGCCATTCTGCGCAGTGTTGCTATAAATGATGATGATGAAAGGTCCGACACCAGATCCAAGTGGATGACTTTCGTAACCATAAAAACGAATACGGCTACGTACCCCTTATAAGTTTTTATACCTCGACCTTTGCTTGCTTTTACTTCGACGTGTCCAGTGTAGTCCACTCCTGTATGGTCGAGTTGGTGTCGTCCTTGATTCCGGAAGATCACCCATGATCTGATTTCGTTTTTCTGGATTATGCCTTCTACACAAAATGCACTTACGCAGCCGTTTTTTTACAGCTCTATTGCCAGATATGATCCAATACTTATGACGCAGCTAAGAATGAGTAATGCCTGGTTTCTGAAGTCAACAGTTAAATCTTCATCAACAATCGAACAGTTAAAGTTATCTAGAAGTTAAACGACGTTTATCTATCCTTGTGTTTCTGAATACTCTGTGTACAGTTCGATAACTATTTGACTGTTAACTAGTTCTTTATGCTGCCGCTAGATGGGTCTGTCTAAGTAAACATATTAAGAATTGAATTTATTGTTATAATTTTAGCAATTTATCGCAGTTTTATTTGTTTTAATATCTGTAATGAAATAATAGACGCCACTTTGTAGTTGTCACTGTAAAAACACAATGAAAATTATAATAACTGCCAGGCTGTATGATCGCAAACATTGACCATTGACATTTCTTGAAAAAAAAAAACTAAATATTTTATGAGAGCTGGGTTTGTTTTCGTAATGTGTGTTTTTTTTTTGTTGTCTGAAGTTTTCTTTTTTTATTGTATTGTATTATCATGGCATCCGCGAAACGCAGTTACTGAGAGAGAGAACACGCTTCTCATCGAAGTAGCCAAAGAATTTATTCCGGGCACTGATATGTGAGAAAAAAACTTCAATACTTCCAAATCAGACTCGTATGAGTTGCTTGTCAACATAATGCTATTATTCATTACTTATACGTAAGATTCTCCTGAAGTAGTTATGTAGCAATTTAAAATCAAAATGATTTTAACTTCTTAAAAAATATATCTATTGTTTATAATTCGTTGAAAATAACCTAAAAAGTAACAAAGAGAACGCCAAAAATAGTTATGGGACCGATAAACGGCACACATTAACTAGTTAAGTTGATCTTAGTTTAACCGGAGTTTAACTTACGATGTGATGTTCAGAAACGCACTTGTCAAAGTTATCGGACCAATAGCGTTAATGAACAGATAAACTACCGATAAAAGTACCTCAGAAACCGGGCATAAGACGAGCGCCGCCGTAAAAGGTTTGTTTGTGTGCATGATCAATTAATAAAGTTGTTAACTTATGATTGATCGGCATGATTCTGGGGTGCTTCATCTCAAGCTCCAGGGACCCGATTCTCATGTAATAGAATTCTTTATTCTTTATTGTGCATGAAATTCAGGTACATAATGCAGATCACATTGCATACAAAGAAAGAACACCAAAAATCTATCTTCACAGACGTATACACAAGATAATAATTAGATACAGAACAATACAGAACTATTTCTATTTCACCCATTGACGTAATATATGTTAATGATTTCACAAAATAATTACAAATAGTAAGTCTTAAATTATCATAGGTGAATTAATCTATTTATAATTAAAATATTCCGGAGTACTATAGAAACATCTTTCAGCAAGCCAATATTTTAGTAATTTTCTAAATTTGTGATATTTGTGATTTTTTAACGAATCTGGCAAATTGTTATATATTTTTATGCGCATTATAAAACCATTGTTACTAACAACGCTAAGATTTGTTTTTGGTCTATAAAGCTTGTTTTTGTATTTCGATCTTAAATGACGATTACTAATTTCCTGGTTTTGTTGAAAGAGGCTTCGATGTTTGTGTACAAACAAACACATATCCATTATATATAAACAGGACAATGTTAAGAGTTTATATTTTCGAAAAAATGGTCTAGATATAAAGATATAAAATAAAAAATGGTCTAAATATAGAACTTTTCCGCATGGTAAATTCGTATGCGAATTTTTCGATTCTACTGAAAAGTTCGAATGATTCGTATGAACCGTATTCTGGGGTACCCATAGAACAATATTACCAATCGAACTAGGAAGTCGGAAATAGCATTGACAATTTAATGTTTCGTACGACGTTCATGGGGCGTTTTTAAAAACGCTATGGCAACCACTATAATTTACATCTTAAAATAGTTCTTTTTGGTAAAAAAATATTACTAAATCTATTTTAACACAAAATATATTTTTAAATGTGATCATATTTTCTAAAAATAATACTTTTATTACAAAATATAAAAGTTCCATTTTTAATATTTCGTAAAGTATATTGATTGAAACGGAACGCTCCAGACAGCACATTCATAAGTTCTGACGTTAAATGTCATTAATTACAACAAAGTTTGTCTAAGATAAATATTGAATTGAGACAAATTCTTATTTTAATTATTTTATTTATATAATGTGGAGCAAAATAATATATCCAAAAAATTTGCTAGTGCGGAGCAAAGGCTTCGTCTAGTACATTTAGTAGAAGCCGATTCACAGCTGAAATGTGGCAAACTTGATTGTCCAACTTAGTCCCGAATCATTTACTAAGAATGAAGCTAAAAGGCGGTGGATAAACATCAGTGAAGATATAAACTCCATCACAGGGGCTAAAAAAACTTGGGAGGAGTGGCGCAAGGTAAATTTTTGAAGTTATCCTCGATGTTATGTATATGTGGTTCGGCGCTTGCTGCCTCTAATTCTTCCACTAAATTGGGGAAGAAGTTCACCAAAAACTCTTCCTCATTCATTTTAATGAGACAAAACACAGAGAGAAAACACAGTTTGAGCCAGCTTCGCGGTTTGAGCTCGTTTATACAGAAATAATCACAAACTCCTTGTATTTTTATAATTTTGAAACACTTTTGACAGCTAAATTCGTATACGAACCTCAACTTCGACTGGTCCATACCACTCGTTGCGTTCGAGTGATGTTCGTTCTGTTATATCTGGAAAATGTTAGTGAAATCACTGAGTAACCCATTTTCCGCTGATGCAGCATTTTCTTGCATTAGCCACCTCACAGACTGACGCTCTCGCGCCAGTCTACTCTGTCCTGCCGTACCGCGAGGTTGCTTCCGCGACTAATATCAACTTAGTCCTAAAATTCGTATTAGTTGTGTTTCCTATAATTCTTTGTGTCAAATAAATATTTCTTTTTTAAAAAGACTATCTCGATTTCCATTATAACATTGGTGGCAGCGTAAAAGGGATCAAGAAGATTCCCGGTACCGTCTCCGTTTCAAAGAGGAAAACTTGAAGAAAAGTGAAATCAAACAACGGGTAGACTCAGCATCCTCAGCATCCTGGAAGAAAACCATACCTTCTATTCCTCATCGGCTCAGCATCCTGAAAGAAAACTTTATCTTCTATATACCTCGTCAGCTCAGCATCCTGAAAGAAAAAGTTACCTGCTATATCTCGTCAGCTCAAGATCCTGAAAGACAACTTACCTTCTATACGGCGTCAACTCAATATCCTGCAAGAAAACTTACCTTTAATTCCTCATCAGCCCGAAGAAGGATCCCTGAAAAAAAAAAAAAAAATGAATCGTGCTATCGTCGTGTTCGCCGTGTTCCTGTAAGTCATCAACACCTATCTACTATCCTGTGAACTATCTGAAGTGAAAGTTTCGTAAATCTCGCGATCTATTTGAAAACGTAATTTTCTTGTCACTCTAAAAGTGTTTTTTTTCTATTCAACTTGTGCATTACTTAAACAATAGATTGAAGTGAATTTAAATGTTATTAACTTAATTTTCGAAAGAGTTAATCTTAAAATAATAAGTATTTCTATTCTTAGCATCTCATTATACATTATTGTTTGTGAATCGCAACTTTGTTGCCATTGCGTCATTGTTCCAGTCCGAGACTAGTGTAGCCTTATCAGCGTCCCGAGCCCAGTATTTTATTACTTGTTTTGTCTAACTCATATCCCCTATGCCTAAAGACGAATCCAATTCGACACAATCGGAAATGGATTTAAATATTCTCTGTAAGTTTATTAAAAAGTTCGATGGTAACCGTGAAAATTTAAATGCTTTTATAAATAATTGTAGAAATGCCATAAATCTCGCGTCAACACAACAACAAGTAATATTACTAAAATATATTATATCACAACTGGAAGGGCGGGCAGAGACCGCGTGTTCCATAAGAGATTTTGAAACATGGCAACAACTAGAAGAATTCCTTAAATCACAATTTGGCGAGAGAAAACACTATGCTGCACTACTCTCCGACCTACAAGCCTGTTCACAAGGCAGCAACGAAACAGTTAATCAGTTCGCACTCAGAGTCGAATCTTGCCTATCAAAACTATTGACTGAGATCAATATTTCCATTCCCACTAAAAAGAAAGCAGAACTGGTTGGCCGCGTCGCTGCAATGCAGGACCTTGCACTTCATACGTTTATTATAGGATTAAACCCTAGATTGTCTACCGTAATTCGCTGCAGAGACCCAGAAACATTAAACGACGCAATAAACTTCGCCGTATCCGAAGAAAAAATACAACTTTCTATTCTGCGAAAAAATATAAGTAACAATTTTAATAATAATAATAATTCTCAGCCAAAACGCTTTCCTCCTCAAAAATTCTCGTCACACATACAAAACAAAACGCAAAACGGGAATAGTTTCCGCAACCTTAATAATTTTAATCCACCATCTTCATCCAATCTTCCTATTTGCCGTTACTGTAAGATTCCAGGCCATACAATCGACGCGTGTAGAAAGCGCGAATTTAATAATCGACGGTTCAACAATAACTCTCAAATTCCCAATTTCCAAAGACGTCAACCGATCAACATCGTAAAACTAACCGAACAATCCGACAATGATACAAGCGATTTAAACGATCAAGTTTTCCCGCCAGGCATCGAGCAGGAAAATTAAATAAAATCGATGCCAGCCCAAAAACTATATCTTTATTACCTGCTAACAAACAGGGTAACCAGCCCCAAACCTATAGCAATATCCTAAAATCCACTATTCCTTTATTGCCTGCTAACAAACCGGGTAACCAGCCCCAAAGTCATAGCGGTAATAATAATAAAATTAATTCTAAACCCGTTGCTAACAAACAGGGTAACCAGCCCCAAACATATAGCAACGTCCTGAGATCCACTATTCCTTTGTTGCCTGCTAACAAACAGGGTAACCAGCCCCAAAGCCATAGCGGTAATAATGAGACTAATCCTAAACCCACTGTTGACAAACAGGGTAATCAGCCCCAAACCTGCAACAACAACACAAAGTCCGATCTCCTAAATCCATCTACCAGCAGCATCCCATCTCCAAACTCCAACCTGAAACAGAAAGAAAATAAAATTATTAATAAAAATCCTGATAAAATATATGAAATTATATTAAGAGAGAAATTCTTACCTTATATTAAAATAGAAACATCAGTAACCAATAACCATCTTACGTTTCTCATAGATTCTGGCGCTTCGGTTTGCGTAATTAAGAAACAATGCCTAACCCGTACTGTCCCACTTGATGACAACACAATTTCCGTTAAAGGGATCGATTCAAAAGATGAATCAATTAAAAGTCTAGGTTGCGCACAAGTACAACTTAACTTTAATCCCGACTTAAAAATATGTCATTCTTTTCACGTTTTCCAGAATGTAAGCTTACCTTATGATGGCATTATAGGAAGCGACTTTTTTATACAACATGGCTGTAAAATAAATTATAATATAGACTCCTTAGAAATTAACAACCATATAATAAAATTATCCTTCAATGAACCCATTTACGTAATCCAGCCTAGAACGGAAACCGTAATCGAATGCTCAGTAAAAAACCCTGAACTGAAAGAAGGCATTATCCTAGACCAACACTTCTCTAAGTCTTTATTAATCTCCAATTGCGTAGTTAGAGTCAAACCTAACAACCGAGTCAATATATCGGTACTAAACGTTTCTGAAGAACCTATTCCTATAAATTCCAATCTCTCTCTTACTCTAATCCCTGTCGATAAAGAAAATCTATTCATGACTGAACTCACACAAAGCTGTTCCGAAAGAACAGAAGAAGTCCTAAAACTTTTACGCATCTCTCATTTGAACAATGAAGAATGCAACGCTCTCCTTGACATATGCACTGAATATTCAGACATTTTCCATTTGTCATCTGAAAACCTCACTTCTACCAGTGCTATTCAGCACGAAATCTCAACTAGTTCATCTATTCCAATAAATGTAAAGTCATACAGATTCCCAGAAGTGCACAAAGAAGAAGTGAATAATCAAATCGAAAGAATGCTGAAAGAAAACATTATCCAACCTTCAGTCTCTCCTTGGTCTTCACCCATCTGGGTGGTGCCAAAAAAATTAGATGCGTCCGGAAAAAGAAAATGGCGCATTGTCGTGGACTATAGGAAGCTCAACGACATTACAATAGGAGAAAGCTATCCCATACCTCAAATCAATGAAATACTTGACCAATTAGGCAGTAGCAAATACTTTTCCACCCTCGATCTTGCTTCAGGATTCCACCAAATTGAAGTAGCTTCCGCTGATATCCCTAAAACAGCATTCAGTGTCCCTGGGGGTCACTTTGAATTCGCGAGAATGCCATTCGGTCTCAAGAACGCGCCAGCGACCTTCCAAAGACTCATGAACACCGTACTCTCAGGCCTTCAAGGCATGCAATGCTTCGTATACCTTGATGACATTGTCATATACAGTTTCGACCTAGCCTCTCATATTAATAAACCATGTAACATATTCGAAAGATTAAGAAAATTTAACCTTAAATTACAGCCGGATAAGTGCGAATTTCTTCGCAAGGAAGTCACTTATCTCGGACATATTATTAGCGAACAAGGGCTAAGACCCAATCCAGAAAAGATCAAAGCCGTTAGCCATTTTCCTATTCCCAAGTGTCAAAAAGATATTAAATCATTCTTGGGGTTAGTATCCTATTATCGAAGGTTCATTCACGACTTCTCAAAAATTGCGAAACCCCTTACTGCCCTTTTGAAGAAAGACATTCCATTTGTATGGAATAATCAACAACAACTCGCGTTTGAAGATTTGAAAAATAAGTTAATCACAGCTCCTATACTATGTTATCCAGACTTTACAAAATCATTCATTTTAACATGTGACGCGTCAAACTACGCCATTTCCGCAATCCTATCCCAAGGCGAACTAGGAAAAGATAGACCAATCGCCTTTGCATCTAGAACACTTAATAAAGCCGAGTCGAATTACAGTGTTACAGAAAAAGAATGTTTAGCTATAATCTATGGAACTAAAACGTTTCGACCATATTTATACGGCCGGAAATTCAAAATAGTAACCGACCACAAACCACTCAAGTGGATTTTTAATCACAAAGATCCAGGCTCAAAATTAATCCGCTGGAGACTTAAATTGGAGGAATATGAGTATGAAATAGAATATAAAAAGGGCAAAACAAATTGCAACGCCGATGCTCTCTCCAGATATCCCGTTAATCCTGTGCAAGATCAAAACGATAATCCACTTACCGATGAAAATCCTCCTGAAGCTCCTGTAATCCTCCCTGATGTTGAGGTCACTCCTAATAATCCTGAAACCTTACCTGATAATGCTCCTCACCAAAGCCACGTTGATACTCCGCCTATAAATCCTGAAAGCCCTGGCCTTATTGACCTACCTGAACTCCTTGACTTACCTGGTGGATTTGACTTCCCTGATAATTTCGAAATCCCTGATGATCTTGATATCCCCGATGACCTCGATGCAATTCCTCTAACTCCTCTCCCGGATGATCTTGACGGAATACCTCGGACTCCTCCAGACGTTCACGGTGAAGACGACTCGTACTCCAAGTGCCTGAAAACACTAAATAACAAAAACTTTAAATCTAATTCCAAAATAGAAGAACATAATGAAAATTTGCTTAAAACTAATATTAAAAACATAATTATACCTACCTCTATTGAACTCGACGAATCCAATCACTATGTCCCTGAAATCCTCGAAAATAATTTAGTACCCAAAGAACTACTTTCAAAAGAAAGAACATTATATTCTTTTCTATCATTTTCAAAAGACGACGTAAACTATTATTTCCTTTTTGTTAAAGTTCACTATTTCGATAACAGTAGTTATGACGATCTTTTCAAAAGCCTGAAAAATATTAAATATGTTTTGCTATCTAAGAATGTAAAAGATTTTGCTATCACAGATTTCCGAAATCAGTTTGATGCACACAATTACATAAAAATATATAATATAATATCATACCTATTCCATGACACTGGCATAACGACACATATATATAGAAACACTATAATATACCCCACTACCAGTGAAATAACTAAAATTCTCAGGGAAAACCATGACATTCCCATATCTGGCCATTTAGGTTGCAATAGGATGTTAAGTAGAATACAGGAAAAATATTACTGGCGTAATATGCGCAGAGATGACGAAAATTATGTACGCAAATGCGAACAGTGTCAAACTAATAAAGCCCTAAGAAGAACTAACAGAGCTCCTATGCAGATAACGACAACATCCACACAGCCGTTTCAAAGAGTCGCATTAGATATCGTAGGTCCTCTGCCTGAAGCAGGAATCAATAAATTAAAATTTATATTAACACTTCAAGACGACCTCACTAAATACTCCGCTGGCTATCCTATGCCAAATGCTACAGCAGGTGAAACTGAGTGAAACTCCATTTCATTTCTCAATTCGGAATCCCGAAAACAATTCTGACAGACCAAGGCACAAACTTTACAGCCGAACTGTTTAAACAGACCTGTAGTTTCTTGAAAATAAAACAACTCTGGTCAACTCCTTATCATCCCCAAACCCAAGGTGCTCTGGAAAGGAGTCATTCGACACTGAAAGAGTATCTCAAATCCTTCGTCGACGAGAACCAAAATAATTGGCCTCGTTACGTATTCACAGCCATGTTAACATATAACACAACTATTCATTGTACTACCAACTATACTCCATACGAGTTACTCTTCGGCCATAAGCCCTATATTCCGTCTTCCGTGTATGATACCGCTTTAGAATCAACTTATAGTGATTATGTTCGACTCCTTCAACAAAGGTTACAATTTTCTAGGGAAAAAGCAATCGAAAATATTCTGAAATCAAAATTAACATCAAAAGCCTATTATGACAAACGCACTAGCCCAGTAAAATATAAAACCGGAGACATGGTCTACATTAAAAATCATTTACGCCTTCGTAAGGCTCTATCACCTATATGGAAAGGCCCCTATAAGGTAATTAAAATAAACGGTAACAACACGCTTACCTTACTAATTAATCGTAGACACGTAAAGTATCACTATGATGAAGTTAAGCTAGCTGAAGTAAACGAATAACTAAAATCTTATTCTTTATTATTTATTATTTACTTAGATCATATTCTCAATTTACATTTTATTCTTCATTTAATTTTACATTTTTTACATCTTATAAGTTATACACCTTTAAGTTTTATACACCCCTAAAAAATATGTTTGTAGTAATGTTAGTATTAATGTCGTATTTCAGAGTTGCTGAGCTAAGTCTAACCAACTCCCTGGTTAACCAAGACTATGTCCAACCAATAACATCAGGCCCTGGATTACATTTCAATTATTTAGGTACTGTAAGAATCAAAAATAGCAAACTAAATGTTGTAATGCCTATGGACATGTCACATTTCGATACACATATAGATAATATAAACCTAACTCTAGAAACAGTCAATAAATTTTGTAGACAATCTAAACCACTGCAAGAAATCGAGTGCCATAACATTTTAGGCCCCTTATCAACACGCCATCGTGATATTGTAAGACAATTTAGCTCGATTTCCCATCTCATAGAAACTAGAACCAAGCGTAGTGCCTGGATCGGCGGCATAGGAAATATTATTAAACAAATATTCGGTAATTTGGATGAAGATGATGGTTTAAAATATAATGAAGCCATAGAGGCCATTTAAAACAATGAAAGAAAACTAGCACTCTTGGTAAAAGACAATATATTGGTAACCACTTCCATAATCTCGTCGTATAACAAAACTTTACATCAAATTAAAACAAATGAAATAAACATAAACAATGCATTAGAAAAACTCACCTCAAAATTCAGGAACATCACCATAGCTATCGACGACCTAGAAATACAATCTGAATTAAATTTTATATTTAACAGTTTAGAAACGACGTTACTTACCCTATCCTTCCAAATGGAAGATATGATTGATGCAATCATTTTAAGCAGCCAAAATATTGTGCATCCATCAGTAATAACACCTAGAAAATTACAAAACGAATTAGCGGAAAATTATAAATACTTACCAAGTCATTTACAGCTACCAATAAATTTAGATATAAATACAATACACATAATTCAAAAAATATCAAATGTATTATGTTTTTATGCTAGAAACAAAATTGTTTTCATATTACAAATCCCATTAGTAAAAATAGAAGAATACAAACTGTTCCAGTTGACAGCCCTACCTTTACCACATAAAGTCAGTGAACTCAATAGTTTTAGTTTAATTATACCTAATAGTAAGTACCTAATTATAAGTAAGGATAACTCTAGATATAATCATTTGAATAGTTTAAGTAATTGTAATACACTATTCCCTAGTAACTATATTTGTGAAATTTCCAGTATATATGTATCCGATGTTAAGCCCAGTTGCGAGAGTGAACTCTTAACTAAAGTTGTTAATAAATTACCTTTACAGTGTGAAACCAAATTTATAATTGGAAAATTAGACTTATGGCAATCATTGTCAAATAACAAATGGCTCTTTGTTCAATCCGAGTCTGTAAAAATAACTCTAGATTGTTTAAATAGAAAGTCGTTTGAATTTAATATTCAAGGTGTTGGAATTTTGTCATTACCTAAACATTGTTCAGCCTACACTAAGAGTACCGTACTGTTCTCCCAAAATAATAAAATTCTAAACATAACTTCACCTGTATCCTTTTATGAGTTTAGCTTAATCAACGATACTTGTTGTGATTTAAATAAGTTGCATTCCACAATAGAAGATTGGCACATTAAGAAGTTACAGAATGTAAATGTTAAGATTATGGACTTAGAAAATAGAAAACTAAAAGATATTGTAATAGACTTAGATAAAATTCAAAAGACCCCTCACATTGTTAAGTACGGAACTCACTATTCGATATTAACTGTTATTATTATATTATTAATTATAAGTTTTTCTTTATATAAAATAGTTAGAATATTTCAATATCGCAAAAGCAACCTACCTCGACTTTCAAAAGAAAACAAACCTGAAGATTCTAATTCCGAAATAGAACTTTAAAATATCTCCCGACCTTCAGTCAGAATATCTGAGTAAATTCATATCATAAACTTCGATTATAAACTCGAAGTTTATTTTTAAAGGGGGAGGTGTTATATCTGGAAAATGTTAGTGAAATCACTGAGTAACCCATTTTCCGCTGATGCAGCATTTTCTTGCATTAGCCACCTCACAGACTGACGCTCTCGCGCCAGTCTACTCTGTCCTGCCGTACCGCGAGGTTGCTTCCGCGACTAATATCAACTTAGTCCTAAAATTCGTATTAGTTGTGTTTCCTATAATTCTTTGTGTCTTTCGATTGTGAAATTCCGAGAATACACAAACTGTGGTTCCTTCGAAAAAAATTCGAATTTCGAACATTTTTACGAATGTGAACTTTTTTCGAATGCATGAGAATCGTGTCCCAGATTGGTATGCTTTAACCGTCCACCAACTCTTAGCACACCACCAACTCAATACCGTTTGCATCCAAAATTGGATTCAAACTAACTAATTTGCTTTTTGATGATACTGTTCCGTGTTGACGCAAGTTATTTATGTCTTTTCTAAATTCAATTTGCTGTACATATTTTACTACCTTTATTTGTGCTAATTCGACTTCTTTTGCTGTCAGAAATGCATGCTTAGGGTGATCGCGTGTTATTGACCTCAATAACCATGCTAAGACGCGTGTCACTCGAGTTATGCTGCTATCTTTAGATAATTGAATTATATTATTACTTTGTATATCTGTTTGTACTATGTTTGACTGTAATTTTTTAATTTCTAACTTTGTGGTTGAAATAATTTCTTCTGATAAATTATTTTTATGAAACGTTTTGAGCCAATCGGGTCCGTTCCACCAAAGCGAATGTTGTTGTAGCTGCGTTAGCATCATCCCGCGACTAGCGCAATCGGCGGGGTTTTCCTGCGACTTGATGTGATGCCAGCACTGTGACGTCATTGTGCTGGTGATGTGTTTGACTTTATTTGCTACGAACGGCTTCCAACGATTCGGATCGCCGTGAAGCCATCCCAATACTGCTGTCGAATCACACCAACCAAAAATTTCAAGGTCATGCTCATTAAGGCTTTTACTTTACACGTTAATTTTGACAATAATTCTGCTCCACAGAGTTCCAGCCTGGGCAGGGATACAACATCGCCCACAACATCGTAGAGTTACTGATACTGTTTTATTATTATTCAGCTGATATTCAATGCGTGCGTAAATTGCACATGCGTATGCTTTCATGGAGGAATCACAAAAGCCATGTAGCTGAATGTGGACAGATTGATCAGATTTTATCCATCTTGGAATTTCAATACTACTAATATTTTCTATATCTAATTTTAACTTAACCCATTCTGTATATAAATGTTCTGGTATGACAACATCCTATTTTAAATCCATAACCCAAACTTTTTGAAAATATAATTTTAATTGTAAGACTGCTGGTACTAACCACCCCAGGGGGTCAAAGATCTTAGATATTTCACCCAGTAATGCTCTTTTAGTATCTTTGCTTGTTATATACTTTGAAATCCTGTTCTGAAATGTAAAAATATCCTTTTTTGGGTTCCATGAGAAACCTAATGTTTGGTTGATTCTTGATACTTAAATTCAAAATTATGCTGTACACTTTGGCACTCATCAGAGGGTGGTAGTACTGACTGTTCATTTGACGACCATTTGCGCAAATTAAATCCACCCATTTTCAGTAAAGCACACAGATCATATTGCAATTGTTTGGTGGACTGAATGGTATAACTGCCAGAGATTAAGTCATCTGTATAAAATTGCTCTTCCAGGACCCTTGCTGCATCTGGATACCGGTGACCTTCATCTTTTGCTGTTTTAAGGTTTGCATTGCTTAAAATGGTGCGGGTTTAGTGCCGTAGGTGACAGCCATTATTTGATATTCCTGAAGGGGTTGATTTTGAGATTTGCGGCAAATTATTTTTTGATAGTTTTGGTCATCCTCTTGTACAAGTATTTGCCGAAACATTTTTTCGATGTCGGCGGTCAGAGCGTAATTGTACTGTCTCCACTTTATTATAAGTTACATAAGATCTTTTTGCAAATTAGGGCCCTTACGGCCAAATACTCAAACGCTTCTTAAATAAAATCTTACTAAAGGTCTTCCTAATTTTAAGGAGGTCTTAGATTTAAATGAAACAATTTTTAATCGTTGATAACGGCTGCTTTTGTAAGAGAGACTTATATATTTGTACACTGGTAACATTAATATTTTTTTTGCATATTCGATATAAAACCATCTTATATTGTTAAGCGAAAAAAAATATTGATTCTGAATCGACAACATATGCTCAAAAATCCCGGAAGACATAAAATATAATAAAATCAAACAAAAATTAAATCTCGCCATGTTTTTTACATTTGTAGATTTATATTTTCCAAGTTTAAGAAGCAAACGGATTTGAGCACATACAGCCATTTCTTCTGTATAGCTTTTTAGTAACTTATCAACTAATGTAATAATTTATGATTTAATATTAAATTATTATGGTTTTGAATAAATCCTTACCTACCTTTTGTGTTGGCACCAACTTCAATATAAAACTGTGATGAAAACGACACAACCCCATCTAGTTTGACCTCGTTTGATTCGTATTGACGAGTACTTTGATCCTAAATGGTAACCATCAGGGTCTGATGCTGGAGCTGGAAGGTAGGAACTCCGCAATAAAACTGCACAACCCCATCGGGTTTGAGCTCGTTTGATTCGTTGTGACGAGTACTTTGATCTTACATGGTAACCAGGGTCTGATGCTGGAGCTGGAAGGTGGTTATAGGAACTCTGCAATAAAACGACACAACCCCATCGAGTTTGGCCTCATTTGATTCGTATTGACGAGTACATTAATCCTACATAGCAACCAGGGTCTGATGCTGGAGGTGGAAGGTAGCTATAGGAACTCCGCAATAAAACAACACATCCCCATCGAGTTTGGGCTCGTTAGATTCGAAAATATAAAAGCTTGTCACAAGATTTACCTATTTTATAAAAACAAATGTTTTTTTTCTTAGAATTACCAATATCAAGATCAAGTTAAATAAGTATTGTATTATTGTTAGTATACGATTTTGGTTCATTTTTGTTGATAAAAAGACCTTAAAGTTAAGATCGTCTCAAAAATTAAGTAACTGTTAATGTTTGTTTTGAGTATGAGTTAAGTTGCTCTCAACTATTTGAGCAGCTCAAAAATATCTAAGTGTCGTTTGAGTATTCGGCCGTTAAACATCAAGTCATTCAAACTGTGACCACTTGAAGTTGATTGTGACGCGTTGAAAACGACGCGCAACGAGGTCGTTGTTGACTCAGCTCGATGTACGCCGTGGTGCGGCATGAAATAACTTGGTGTTTGGTTGCTTATTGCTATGCGCATTTGACCTAAATTAATGTATTCGGTTAATAATCTTCTTCCGACATGCTGTTATCTACGCTGATATCTTCAATAGACCAAAACCTTTGTATATCTTCTATATTTGACATGATAACGTTATATTGATAGGATTTCACGTTTCCACACAGAATCCAGCCTAAGCGTGCCTGCTATGCTATAGGCTTTTATAGTCCAGGATTGATGACACCATCTAGTATAATGGATGAGTATACATCGGCCCCTAACAATATATCGACCGATCGACTTCGATAGAATTCCGGGTCTGCTAGCTGAATATTTTCGATATATGGTCAGGAAGGTTTAGTAAATGATTGATTAGGCAGGTTATTGACTGCATGTTTCACAATGAAGACGTCTGTGGTTAAGGAAAACTCATTATACATTGATTGAATTTTGATATTAATAACACCCTTGCAATTATTTTTCTTGGCCCCTACGCCCAAAATAATGCCTTTGCAACGTTTTCTTCGCAAATTTAAAAGCTGTGCTGCATTCTCTGTGATGAGAGACGTTCGCGAGGCCTGATCGATGAGGGCGCGCATTATATGATATGTTCCGTCGATCGCCTGAACCTTGACTAGTGCTGTGGCAAGTAATACTTCCTGGGTATCATCTTGTAAGATGCTCATGCTTGTTTTAGTAACATCTTGACTCTTGCATGCTTGATGTGCTTGGCCCAGGGTAAGCATCGTGTAATAGAGTGTTATGTTCTCCACTATATATACGACACCGCTTCATCGAAAAACACATCTTGCCTTTATGATCATAAAGGCAGTTTTTGCATAATGATAATTTGTGTATTGTGTCAAGTTTAGTAGTAGGTTGAAATTCGAGGAATTTATCGCAATTAAATATTCCGTGATCTTTGTTGCACACTGGGCATTTTTGAACAATGGGACGGTTTCCTTTGTAATTTGATTTATAACTTTTATTGTAAGTGTAAACTGGAAGTTTATTTATATAATTTTTCTTGATATTTTCTTGAAATTTAGAAGACTGCTGTGATTGAGTATGTTGATAAGGGGTGTATTTGATATTCTCATTTTTTCTTTTAGATGACTCTAAGGTCGTAAACTTGCCTTCTAGGAATTGTAAAAACTCTTGCAAAGATGGTAATTCGCGGGGATTTTTCACAGACTCAATATAATCGTTGTGAGTTTGTGTATCTAATTTAAAGTAAGTGTCATGCTACTTGATAATTCTCAGTTGTAATGTGCCCGAAAAATACTGAATCAATTTTTCGGGTTCGTTACGGAGCTTTTCAAGTACTGCATTTTTTGTACACTAGATAAAGACCGATTTTTATGGATGGTTTCAGTAAACAGGTCCTTGTAGGACACCCAACCGTGATAATTCCCACTAAAAACTGGTACATCTACTTGGGGAATGGCTCTCTCCCGGTGACACTCTGACCACATTTTGCTGTTGATGTGCATTTTCATGTCTAAAAACTTTTGCTCATATCTGTTAAATGCTTCCTCATATACTCTAACTTTTCATCATAACTTTCGCTATCAATCTCTCAGTGCAATGTGTTGATTACTGACCAACGTGCTTGAATCGACTTTAACACATCGTCAAACTCCCATTTTTCAGAAAGAACATTAAGATCTATGCTACTTACTGTCCTAAGGAATGCTTTAAAATTGCTTTTCTGACGTCTTAACATTTCTTCTAATTTACTGCTTGTGCTCTGTGATTTGACCCCCCCCCCCTGATCTATTCCCTGCATGCTTGAGGTACCGGCGATGCTCTGTTGCTAAATGCTTGATGGTTGCGTCATACAACCGGCAGTTGATAATGGAGTTGCTAGTCTGATTAAAGGCTTGTCAAATGACTCGCCCGGCAAATATTTATTTCAATATATAATTACGTGCATCATTATAATATTTTACGGTATTATCGTAACATTTTTGAGTAAAATATTCATGACTTTTGTCGTCAAATTCACACAACTTGATATGATTGCATTGAAACTCCTGCCAATACGACTCTAAAGTGCTTAGTCGTTTTTGGCATGTGTAGGAGCTTTGCGTTCGGCACCATCTTTTTTAAAGTTAACAAAAAGCTGCTCGATGGCTCCCGTGATTTGCTTTTGATTGCCTATGAGACTTTCCATGTTGATAGAAAAAAATGATTGAAGACTCACCAAGGTTGCTGGTTACTCATGTTGCAAAAAGATCCACGTCACACGTATAGGTAACACTGCACATTATAAATATACATGCCACGTGGTCTCGAATTTCAACGATTTTTTGTCAAAGGACCATAAAGATGTAGGAGCCTTGGTTCTGTGGCGTTTGTTGCAAATAAGACTTCAGAGAATAATCGACATTTATTTGAACACACCACATTTCTTATACAAGGTTATTTTTTAATTATCACAAAAAATTTGTGTGCTTGCAGTTTTCAAGGTTCGATGCCAACGTTCTACCATGCCGTTGCTCTGAGGATGGTAAGCAGTTGTTCTTGTCTTCTCGATTCCAAGCAGCTTGTTAGTGATGTGAACAGCTGACTTTCAAACTGGCGGCCTTGGTCGGTAGTTATTGTTGTAGGACATCCGAATCTTGCGATCCATCCAGCGAATAGGTGTTTTGCTACAGGCTCAGCGGTGATGTCGCGTAGTGGAATAGCTTTAGGCCAACGTGTTCTGCGATCGATGATGGTAAGTAAATATCTGTGACCATGATGTGAAGGTGGTAGTGGTCCAACGATATCAACATGAACGTGTTAAATTGGCTCTGCCGGTTGAAATTGACCATAGCTTGTGTGTTGCTGAATCTTGGCTTGTTGACACGGCAGACACGATCTTGTCCTCAGTTGTTGGCATCTTTATTCATCGATGGCCAAAAATATTTTTCTGTCATCAGTTTGCGGGTAGTTCGAATTCCAGGATGACGCAAATTGTGAACAGCGTTGAATGCTATACGACGAAAGTCTTCAGGCAGATATGGGCGAATGTTATCAGTTGATGTCTCGCAGTGGGATCTTACAGTTCGTGTATGGAATTTCGATCATCTTGAGATGTACATTGCTCTGTTGTTGCAGTGAAGGTATGGTGCTAACATTTTCTTGAGCCAATGCCAGTTGTGTGTAATCTAAAGAGCTTGGGCAGGTGATGGCTTCGATTCTTGAGAGCGAGTCAGCGACGATGTTGTCTTTTCCACTGATGTGCCGAATGTCGTTCGTGAATTCGTTGATAAAAAGTAGTTGGCGGGTACGTCTTGGAGTTTCTGCGTCAGAATTTTTCTTTTTCAGTGCGAAGGTAATCGGCTTGTGATCGGTGAAAATAGTTATTTCTCTACCCTCGAAATTTTTTCTAAAATGCTTCACAGCCATGTAGATGGCAAGTAGTAGTGGGCGATATAAATCGATATTTCAAAAAATATTGATACATGTACGCGATACTCAAACTCAAACTCAAAAATCTTTATTCAATATAGAACTTTACAGGCACTTATTGCCTTAAAAAAAAAACATAAAAATCTTCAACCAAGAATCTAATTAACTAAATTATTTAATCCTTGTATGTACACACACCCCAACCATTATTAAGATGTGTGCAAATACAAGTCAAATGAAAAAAAAAATGACTCTACACCTGTTCGGAAATTGGGGGAGAGCCTTCTCGAGAAGAACAGGCAAGAAACTCGGAAGGTCTTGTATTTTTTTTGTCTCCTCTTTTAAAATGCCAACATTACAATATTATATTTCACAAACATTTTTTTAATAATATAGAAATGCCTGTCGGTGTGAGTGGAACAGTTACTCGAATGAAATTTATCCCATTATCACAAAGTGTTAACACCCTTTGAACGTCAATTATCACATTTTTTTGTCAATCCCAAGCAGTTTTATCTGTCATAATATAATCAGACACTTTATAATATGCTTTTTTCATAAGTGCGCCCTTGATAGTGACTTTAAAATTCAAGTTAAGTGCTTTAATATTATTCCCAAATTTGCTCCATTCCATGCTTTAATTTTATTGTAGAAACGTACACAAAGGCCTTTGAAAGAATTATTAATTTTTTTAAGCCTAGTATTTGGTAACGCTAACATATTCTTTTGCCTAGTAGTTACTGAATGAATATCACTGTTTTTACAAAACGAATGTATATTTTTATGAACATATACTATATTCTCGTAAATATATTGCGACGCGACGGTCATAATACCAATTTCTTTAAATTTTTCTCTCAGAGTCTCTTATTTTAAGGTTATAAATAGCACGAATAGCCCTTTTTTGCAGCACAAAAACAGTCTGAATGTCGGCAGCATTTCCCCACAGCAAAATGCCATACGACATCACACTATGAAAATAGGCAAAGTATACAAGTCTTGCTGTATCAACATCAGTCAGCTGACGTATTTTCCATACAGCGTAGGCTGCAGAACTAAGTCTCTTCGACAATTTATCAATATGTGGGCCCCACTGAAGCTTTGAATCTAAAGTAATACCAAGAAATACTACGGTATCCACAAGGTCCACATTTTTATGCTTTATGTTAACAGTGGTGTGAACCTCTTTAACATTGGGTAAAACAAATTTTATACATTTAGGAAACGAAACTTTGTAGGATGTGATCGTTATCTCAGAGAACTCTTTGACTATTTGCGTAACGAAGAAGTTCAACGTCAAATAAATTGCAAATTATCGACTTTTTCCATTACATGGCATTTTAATCCGCCTTATGCCAGTCATTTCGGTGGAATTTTTGAAGCCGCCGTTAAGAGTATGAAGACTCACCTCTTTCGCTTCATTGGTAACTTGACCTTAAATTATGATGAATTTAATACTTTGCTGCATCAAATCGAAGCAGTTTTGAATTCACGCCCTCTTACTGTATTAAGCAATGATCCGTCCGATCCCTTATCACTAACAGCTGGCCACTTTCTGATCGGGGAACCATTGGTTGCATTGCCGGAATATAATTTTACCGCCGAAAACCCTACTCGGTTAGTACGTTGGCAACTAATGCAACAGGCCGTTCAACATTTCTGGAAACGCTGGAGTGTTGAATATCTCCAACAGCTCCAGCCTAGAAGCAAATGGTTTCGCGATACCAAACACACCCCTCTTACGGAGGGTTCAGTAGTAGTTATTGCAGACAACAATTTGCCACCTCAACAATCGTAGTCTCGGTCGCGTACATCAGCAACACGAGTAACACCGTCAGCGCCGGGGTGGACCCCGGCGCTGACGGCGTTACTCGTGTTGTCGCAGTACGTATTGGTAATGCGTATTTTAAAAGACCTGTAGTAAATGTCTGTCCTTTACCATTACATTAAAATGTCTAAGTTAGTTTTTCTATTTTATTATTTCGTTTTAGTGTTATCATTAAAATAAAATAATTATTTTAAGGTCGGCGGCATGTTTTTATTCTCTAATTTATTTAATTCGTGGTTTATAATATGTAAGCACAAACATACACTCGTAGAACTTAAGAAACAAAAATACATAATTATGATCGCATTGGCAACAAACTGTCTTTGTGAATGCTCGCACCAGTGCTGCCATCTTTGTACTTTACGAAGAACACTTCGATTTATCACCGCCAACGGCACGCGCGCGCGTTCCCTATAATAATTACAAAATATACTCTATATAGTGTGAAATCCATACAAGATAGCACAAAACAGTGTAAACATAGTGTCCAACGTCTGCTGGAACCAGTAAAGTCCTAGGAGGTGCGTTTAGGCCCCCCCCCCCCCCCCCAAGAAGATATTCAATCGTCGGTACGGTGAGTGCTTATGCGATCTCATTTTCTCTCAAGCTCTTTGCATACTTTTCTCAACACAATGTCTTCCAATAGCATTTTCACTTTATTAAAGCCAGACTGCACAATATCCGTACAAACATGTAAATTTTTATTACTTACATACAAGGCAAAATCATCGGCGTATTGCGAGATTGCCAAGTGCTAGTTAAAGTTTTACATAAATTAATTGTAACAATATTAAAAAGAATGGGGGACATTGGATCCCCTTGAGCAAGTCCATGTCTGCTAATTCTAATTAACTCTCTACCGTTCTGAAGCCTGTATATAAGAACTCTCTCTCTTAAAAACTCAATTATATACCTTATAAGAAATGGGTCCACGTTAAATTCAACCAAGCAATTAGTTAAAGCATTAATATCTACGTTATAATAGGCATGAGAAATATCTACAAAAGCGCTTAGTAGATATTCATTTTTAAGAAATGCTATCTCCGCATCGATAATGAAACGAGACAAATTATCTTGACCTGAGAATCCTCTTCGGAAACCAAATGTGCATTTATTGAAATTTTTTTTCGAAATGATACTCGAGACGTTTGGTGACCATTAAATTGAAAACTTTGGATAAGCAGTTAATAAGAGAGATAGGTCGAAAAAGTGTATTAGAGTTACTTTTAGGAATCGCTATGAGTTTTATTTGACGCCATTGTGTTGGAATAGTTCCTGTGCTGTAAATTAAGTTAAATACATCTAAGAGAAGAACTTTAGCGTTGTGTGATAAATGATAAATCACTGAGTATGTAATGTTGTCTAGCCCTGCAGATGTGTCTTTTCTTTTAAGTATTAATAACAGTTCTGATAATTTGAATTTGATTTGTTCATTTGAAGACTTTATGTTATATTGAATGGGAGGGAGTAAGATTTGTTAAAAAAGAGGAAGCAGAGTCTTCTTGAAGATATTCCTTAGGACAACGACGACCATTCATCCATTTTCATTTACGCCAGACCTCACTGCTAGGCATGGATGGATTAATACTGTCACAAAGGTTTCCCAAGATTTTATTTTAGCTTCTCTTATAAGTTTACGAGCAACTTTAATCTTCTCGTTGTATTTAATGTAGTTTTCAACTGGTGACGAATTGCGTAAATCAGTTAAAGCTGACACAAAATTGATTCAGGATGTCCCTACACTTTGGAACAGCACGTACTATATGATTGCACGTTTCCTTGATTTACGAAATGCTGTAAGCGAATTTTAATTCGTCATAAAACAGCACCGCCGATGTTAATTGGTATGGAGTTGACAATATTAAAATCGCTTCTTAACATACTACGCCCACTAGAAGCAGCGGCCGAGGAAATATCTGGCGATAAATATTGCTCCAAGTAGCAAAGTCATTCCATTAGTGCACTGCATGTTATCAAAACTCAAAAACCTAGTAATTAAAGAATCTTTAATCAAGGAGGTACAAAAACGTATTCTTACCGAAATTAATAAACGAATGGGCGCTATTAACAGGTATCCTCATTAGCTATTGCTACAATATTGGACCCAAGATTTAAAAAACTTCATTTTGAAGATTCTTTGGCGTGCGCAAATGCCGTCAGTGAAATTAAAGATATGATTAAAAAAATCAGCAAAATGAATCTACTGTGGAATCTGACTCTGACAATTCAAACAAAATTATCATCGGATCTCTGGAGTGATTACCATAAACTGGTCCAGCGGAATTGGAAAACAAATAAAACTAATGAAAGTCTTTCAGATAAGTTATCGCTTTATTTGAGGGCTCCAGTCAATAGATTTAACGAAAACCCATTAGAAGTGTAGGCAGACTATAAAATACAGTTCCTAACGTTATACAATGTGGCATTTAAATATTTAACTATGGTGGCTAGCTCAGTTCCATCTGAACGAATTTTCTCAAAAGCCGCACAGGTTCTTACACAGCAGAGAAGCAGATTGCAAGCCAAGCCAAGCCAAGAAGCAATTTGTGAATAACTTCCTTCTGGATTCTGTAGCAGTTGATCCTCTTGCTATCTTGAATCACACTAGCCTCCTTGATTCTGAAACTGTAAAGGAAAATCCCGCCTACCTTTTAAGTAGTGATAATGTCGAGCCTCCGCCAATAACAGGTGATCCTCCTACTACCTTGAACCACGCTAGACCTCTTCATCCTGAAATATAGAGAAAAATTACACCTGCCTCTTAAGTACTGATAATGTCAAGCCTCCACCAAAAGCAATTGAATCGTCTATCTTAAGCCATATAAGACAGCTTGATCCTGCTGATAATACAATCTTAAACAAGCCTACTTACGTCTCAGATGTAGGCGATATCGAGAAGCCTCCGCTAGAACTCCTATGCATAATATCAGATGATCGGAATCAAGATCAGTCGGTACCATGCTTTAACAATGAGTCTGACTTTTCTGAATCTTCAAATGATAAGAATTATGAACCATCATCTTATGAATCCACGTCAGAATCCGACCAAGAAATATAAATAGAATTCGAATGTTTAGATGGATCACATAAGGTCAGTAGAAAATTGGTATGCATACCTACAAAGTTGGCAAAGACATTTATGATCATTAAGATAGTTGCTAAATAACACTTTTAATTTTAATGCTTTAATTTTTATTATACAGTTTATATGGTGCGACAGCGACTTTGTTTGTTACTTTCATGCTTTGACTACAAAACCGATCATTATGAAATTTTGCATACACGCTATCGGTAATACGTTAGCTCGTAAGCTCTTTATACAATAAACTTATATTATTTCAGGCTGTTTCAATCCATTGCGATGATACAAGCCCAACAGAAAAAGAAAAAGTTTTGTTGAGAGAAGATTGCTTAGGGGAAGACTCGGAAAAGAATCACGAAACAAATAAAGAAAATATAGAAACAGAAAAGGAAGTACCGGAAGGTAAAAAAAACATCAGAAAGTAATTTGAAAGGTAAACGCATTTTTATTACTACTGTGAAAATTTCATTTTGAATTTTTCACGACATATGGTTCGAAACCACTCAGCTGAACCTGAAGTACAATCAGCATTAGCACATTCCAAAAATAGCCCTAAACGTAAACAAGTTTTTAACGCTTTAAGAAGAAATGGTAATTATGTGAGTAATTTACAAACTGCATTCAAACCTGAGAAGAGGTGTAGGTTTTCTGAAAAGATTGACTATTTACCTTGCTCTTAATGTCTTGGTTTTTATTCAAGGAAACAACTGTGGAGACAAGTAAAAAAGGTGATAATATTGGTTCTACAAACAATGCACAAAATTTTCTTGTACGTTACGTTGAAGTCGACAACAATCTAATGAAAAACGTGTTTCCTAGTATGAAACCAGACAAAATATCATTAGTAGCTAAAAAAGATACATTGATTTGTATGTTTGGAGCACAGTATTTGAGAACACATCGCGAGGAACATTTTGCAACTGTGGTCTCACATAAGATGTGGGAGTTAGCAAAATTGCTTGTGGAAGTAACTAAACTGAACACGAATATTAATAGTCTTGAACAAGTATTAAAACCACAATACTATGACACTTTAGTATACGCAACCAAAATCGTAGCCCGGTATAATGAGGCATCACAAAAATTTGATGCACCGACATATGCCATGAACATTGCTACATCAATAAAACAATGCTGTAGTACAGGTTTATTGCAAAGTTGTAAAATAGAAGCCACAGTTCAGACGGCTTCTGTTCAAGCAGATTTAAAAACACTATCAAAATTAATTGGGTAGAATTGGAAGTTTGATATTTCTAGCCAAGCTGCTGATGACCTTAATGTGAAGAAGTGGAATAAAACCACTATTGTGCCAATTGCTGCTGATCTAAAATTATTCAAAGATTATCTTTGTGGCATGTCAAAACAGTCATCCCATAGTTTAACGCAATCCGAAGGAAAACTATCTGACGAAGGATGTATAACTGTCTGACGGAACATCATCCGGATGTCTGCTCCAAAAACCACCTGATGTTTTCTAAAGTTCAGGATAATGTCACTTATGCCTCTGTGCAGCTTGGGACCGGTATGCAAACACTGATTCAACGAAACCCCGTTCGAAGTTGGTGCAGACCCATTAAAGACGGTCCTCAATTTGCCTGTTGAGGACTTTACCACCGCATGGTGGGGCAAAAAATAATGCTCAGTTGAGCTCATACTCGCGCATAAATTCTACATATTTATCGCGAAGTACGGGGTCATGCTGCATGCGCCGTTCCATGGACAGCAGTCGTTTCTCCGCAAGTGCCCTACTTTTCCCGAGGCTAGGACGAGAAGCAACAAAAGGCAGTCTCTCCTTTGCTCAAGCGTCTCCATTGACGCCGTGATACTGGGGGTCACCGACGATGCGGAACGCACGCTTTTGCAGGGAGGTAAGAGGGTTTAGCTGATATTTCAAAGCTCATGCACAGAGATGAGAGCAGTACTCCATATGCGCCCGAATTTGTGCTTTTTAAAGCATCAGCCGTTGGCTAGGAGTGAAGAATTGCTTTGTTCTGTTTAGGACGCCTAGCCTTTTGCACGTCAATTTGGCGTTATCCTCCAAATGACTCCCAAACTGCATTTTAACAGAAATTTTCACACCGAGGAATCCAATACTATCCGACATAGGAAGAGTAGCTCCTTGGAACTGGGGCGCTAGGATAAACGGGTCCTTCGCCGTTCACTTTTGCAGTGAATACCAATGTATATTCTCAATGAAAACGTCATTGATATGCAAAATGAACAGGGTTGGGGAGAGCACCTAACCTTGTGGAACGTTGGCGTTTATGGGCATTGTTTCGGAGCAACAGCCATCGACGACGATTTTAATGCTCTTACCGTCCAAGAAGCTGATTATCCATTTGCAGAGTCCATCGAGGATTCCATATGATGGTAGCTTCGTGAAAGGAGTTCTATACCAGACCCTATCAAACGATATCAAGTCCGATGGTGAGAGCCTCACCCTCCAAGGTTTCCTCCCAAACGTGGGTTAGGTAAAGTAAAAGATCACCAGCTGAACAACCGTGACGGAAGTCGTACTGTCGGTCGCTAATCAGTTGGTTGTCTGCTAGGTACCATAGAAGGCGGGAGTTGATGACCCGCTCCATAATTTTGGAGAGCAAGGGCGTTATCGCTATTGGCCTGTAATTAAATAGGTCGGATCGGTCATCCTTTTTGGGAACAGACGTGAGCAATCTCCCAAGAAAATTGAACCCTGTTGTTCTGGTAGGAACGGCGACAAAGGCGCGTTAGTACGGGTGTTAGCTAAGGGGGCACGTCTTCGGCACTGCTGCTGGGATGCCATCCCGCCTACTCGACTTAGTTCAGGAGCTGGGGCTCCCGCCTGACCGCACGTTGTATAATGTGGGTGGGTGGTGTGTCCCCCATCGTCCATGGTCGGGTTCGAGGCAAAGAGTTGAACCAAGAGATTGACCTTCTCTTTTGCGCTGTGAGCCAGGCTGCTATCAGCTACACGTAGTGGTGCCAGACTGGACTGGCAGAAATAACGTTGGTCACGGATTCCGATAACGTGTTCCGAGTTGGCCTCAGCAATAGCCCTTTTGTTGGATCTAGAAGCGGCGTTGTACTCTCGCTTCTTCTGCATCACGTTGGGATCCCAACTTTTCCTGGCGTTGTCCCAGTCAATGTACGCAGATTGCTTGAGGTTGAAATGAGTATGCCGTAAAGCAGCAGTGCTTGCACTGCTGTGTTCTTTTTAGAAGGGTAATTTCACTGCCATCTGTGAAATTACTGGATACAGTGACTTTACATCTTATATCACAAGTTAGCAACGTACACTATGGTTCTTGTGAGGGTTGCAGATTTGATGCGAAACTCATCAGAATCACATGTTTATACAGTATGTATAGGTGACTGTTACCACTTACTATCCGGTGGGCAGTATGCTTGTTTGCTAACTTAGTTGTATAAAAAAAATACTTCCAATCTCATCAGCACCGTTTCAGTGACGCAATCTGCGCAAGTGTCAGGATCTTCGGAGGCGAAGCAGAGCCGCTTCCAGGGGTAGGATCCGAAGAATTCTTTAAGTACACCCCAGTCTGCTGACTCATACCTCCAAAGTGCCTGACTATTAACCGCAGATGCACGATGGGATCGCGCAAGACTGGCAGTACTGTGGACAAGGCAGTGGTCCAATGATCCCAGAGGAGCATAGACCACAACCCTGTATCCGCTTGGTCGTGTAGTCAGCAGAAGATCCAGCAGTAAGGCTTCATGGTTCTATATATTTGGTATACAGGTGGGCTGTACCACCAGTTTAGAGAGGCCATAGGCAAAAGCCACGTTGAAGGTAGTCCCATGAGGTCAGTGGTCCGGGACTCCAACCACTCTTTATGGTGAGCATTAAAATCACCAAAGACCACCACCTCCGTAGCTGGGTATTACTCTAAAACTCGGTCAATTCGTTTTGGACGTGCTCTTCAAATGCTGAGCTGACCCTATTTCACTAGCATAGGACCTGTAAAGACACGCGTAGATTCCGGTAAGGCTCCCATGGTCCAAGCGCAACCATAGTAATGACAGGTCCTGATGGTTAAAGCCTTGGGGCTTTAACCATCAGGACCTGTCATTACTATGGTTGCGCCTTACGGCGAAAATAAACATCACCCTTGACGAATACGCACACCCCGGCTTACGTAGGAAAATGTGTTCCAATTCTTAAGCCGGGTATTTCAGGGACTATACAACATCAGGGGCCATATTTGCGTCTCCGTTTATAAGCACAAGAGCATTTTGCATGTGCAAACGTTTTGCAATGATATCTTTTTTTTGCAGATTACAGAAGACGAAACTTATAGCGACGAAATCGGGAAACCTAACAAAAAACGTGTAAAAAAGAATGACGTGCAGGCCAGACTATCTCCGTGTCTTGAAGATGAAACAGTGAATAAAAAATTAAACAGAACAGAAAGTAGTAGACAAAAATAACACTAATCAGAGGAAAACAGCTAATGCTAAACGTTCTTGGACCCGAAAAAATGCTTGCTTTTATTGCCAAAATATTGTTACTAACTACTAGCTCTGAGTCAACGGATTTTAAAGAACTTTACAAAAAGAAACTTGATGAGTTTAAGAATGTCGTAAAGATCAATTGGCAATGGGAAATTTCCTCCAACGCTGAGAAGACAAGGAAGCGTCAGCATATGACGAAAGAGAATGTTCTTCCTCTGGAAGATGATATCAAAACAATGACTCCATCATTGTTTGATAAATAAATTAGAGGTCAATTATGCACGAAAATTGATAATGGATTGTAACGTCATAAACTATAAATCCTTATGTACTGTTACTATAGCTCACATGCTGGGCGAAAGCTGGTGATGTGGCCGAGGCTGAACTCACATTTTATATCAACAGAAAATACGAGAAAATTCCAAAAGATGTGCTGAAAATGTTAACTTCATCTCAACAAAAAGCAATTAATACTCTTGATATTTTCCAGATCCCAGGGAAAAGAACACGTTCAGTACCCATACTTCTGACAAAAACAATGAAAGAAAATATCGATCTAGTTATAGCCTGCCGTGATGAAGTAAAAATTCCGAATACCAATTCGCTTTTATTTGCAAGGCCTTTGACACAAGAACCATTTGACGGTGGAATGGACAAAATTAAAAAGCTCTGCAATTTAAAACGACCGGAAATGCTCACTTCCACAGGAATGAGACACCACATTGCAACCATGTCCCAAATACACGCAAAACAGAACGACCAATACACGGAGCACTTAGCAGGATTTTTAGGGCATGACGTGTCTGTACATGCAAAAATTACAGGCTACCATTGCAAGTTTTGCAAAAAGCTGTAGTAGGTTCCCAGCTTATGAGATACGAAACTCAAAATGTGATTTCTGGATGTGATGCTTCTGAAGGGACATATCAAGAAAATCAGGAAAACGACGACGACGAAACGAACTCGGACGACGAAAATAGAAACAAAGAAAGATTTACAAGAAACAAAAATAATGCCACAAGAAAAAATACTAATAAGCTTAAAAATAAGGCTAAAAAACCAGCACGAAAGAGAACACGACTAGATACAAGTTCAAGTGATAATAAAGAGCATTCCGATCACAGCTGTGAAACCTATAAACAGAAAAGAAAAAGAAATGTAATAATAAAGGTGAGTGACATTGAAGACAATATTCCGATTTCCGAGGAAAAAAGAACATAGATTTTGGTCTGATGAATAAATCAAAGCCGTGCGTTTTCATTTTAAACACAACATTGCAAAAAAAAAATAATCCTGGAAAAGGAAAGTGCATGGAAGTTCTTAAAAACGAAGTTGTATTACAATCAAGAACATGGATGCAACTTAACACATACGTAAATAATTTATACAAAAATTTATAAATGCTTAAATCTACATCCTCTTTTTTCATACTAGGTATCTGTTTTTTGTTTAATTATAATCTTTTGATTAAAAGACGATAAGTCATCCGATCAGTAGGATTACTTGTGATAAAAAGTGGGTCCTGTACGATAATCGGAAGCGCTCATCGCAATGGCTGAACCCTGCCGAACCAGCCAAACCATGCCCCAAGCGAATATTGACTCCAAAAAAGTTACTTGTGAGCGTGTGGTGGACTAGTGCTGGTATTACGTTCACTACAGTTTTCTTAAATCTGGCCAGACGATAACGGCAGATGTCTATTGTCAGCAACTGCAAACCATGATGGAAAAGCTAGCTGCTAAACAACCGAGGCTGGTCAATCGCTCTAGGCCACTGCTGCTTCATGATAACGCTAGACCACACACTGCACAACAGACGGCTACCAAATTAGAGGAGCTTCAATTGGAATGTCTAAGACATCTACCGTACTCTCCGGACCTTGCTCCAACAGATTAACATTTTTATCGAAATTTGGATAACGTCTTGAAAGGGAAAAAATTCAACTCCGATGGGGCAGTCCAAACCGCCTTCAAAGAATTTATTGATTCCCGTCCGAATGGTTTTTTTAGTAAAGGAATCGATGAACTACCTATGAGATGGCAAAATTGCATAGATAGCAATGGTACATACTTTGATTGAATAAATATATTATATAAAAAAATCGACTTTATGTTCCTCCTATACAAAACGCCAATTTCATATGTAAGGACCTAATATATCCACCAAAGCAGGAAGAATAAAAATTTTTTATGTAAAATAAACGTTCTTTTTATTACATACCGTATACTCACACATCTTTCCCTTGCAGGAGACAGTAGTTTCCCTCTTGTTATGATCTTAATATACTTTGTTACCTTCCTCCACTTTCATTACAACGATTTGTTCCTGATTCGTCATTTTCCTGATTGGTCATATTCCTTATTCGACACTTTCCTAACTGGACATATTCCTCACTCGTCACGTTCCTGATTCGCCATATTCCTCACTCGTCATACCATGTACATTTGACTGCACAAATTTATTACAGAAATCCTGGTAAATGATAAGATAATTAATAGATGAGTGAATGTTACTTGTCTATCATGAAGCTAATGTCATTATCACTTTAGTATTTATATCGAGTCAATGATATTGTAATATAATTTTAATCGGAGAAGCTGGCCTTGCAGACTTGTAATAATGGTGCGGATGAAGAAATGTATTTTATCGAAAGTGAAAGATGAAAAAAGTTGCTGTTGCATTCTGGGTACAAATTCAGTATTTGGGGTCACGACCCGTCCACACCCACTGGACTTTCCCACTGGTGGGTGGATGGATAATTTACGATAACCCCTCCACCCACTACGTAGTTATAACGAGTTTGACAAATAATAAGTCATACAAATTTATTTACATGGGACTCCGCCTTAAGTAAATTTATTGTCTAGTAACCGTAGTACAAAGTATAACTACCTCACACGTGTTCGCGATTTCATTTGACTGTACAATGACGAATTAGGAATATGACGAATCAGGAATATAACGAGTTAAGAATATGACCAGTTAGGAAAGTGTCGAATAAGGAATTTGACCAATCAGGAATATGAATCAGGAACAAATCATTACAACTTTTATTTATTTACAAACAAAATACAATACAAGGTTTTTTATAATTTTTAAGTAGACTTACTGTAGATAGTTTTAGGTAGTTATTTTGATTCAAATGTACTTATTACATAATATAACCAGCAACGTGTTCATCTGGTAGTAAATGCCGACGTTCACCTATAGTCCATGCCAGTTCCTATATGTTTTACATTGTGTGTTGTCTTTGATATCTTGTGACATTAGATGTTTAGTAACATAACCTAGGAATTTCACTGTCTGTCCCACAAAGTGGGAAAATACAAGCACCGCTGCTTTGCAGATGTAATATGTAAGATAAACTTGTAAGTAACCGGCACAGATGTTCTCTAGTTGTAAAAATTATAACATTGCAATTGTATTGAACACTAAAAACAAATTTTTAAAAAATCGGATAACTTCAGAGTAAATATGGCCGTTTGACAGAATTTCTATACAAAAGGTGTCACTTGCAGACCACAGCTGAAATGTCTTGTTCATGGACACAATTCCCACCCTTGCAGTTTACAGCCTCTACAAGTAAAGAAATTGCCATTAAATCTGATGTAAGCTATTTTCTACATCGTCTCAGTCTTAATACGCCCACTATTGAGCCTTAAGCTCCTTCCAAAAAAGTACCTAGTGTAGGCCTTAGTCCTGGATCATTAGGTTACACCGCAACCAACATTTCACTATGCATGATTGTAACTTTTGTATGAGTACTATTTGAACCTGTTTAAAAAAAGATAATATTTAATTTTTACCCATCATCTTTTAGGTCAATGTCAGCACTGCATCGACTCCACGGAAAAGAAAATTGAAAATAGAAAATTTTTAATTAAAGAAGAAACTAGCCGTAAGACTAGAAAATATTCGTGCCTTACGCGCCACTAATCGAAGACTTAATAAGCGAAATGCAAGCCTAGAGACAATCCTTTTAGATTTGAAATGTAAAATGCATTTATAAAGTAAAGAAATTGAGATACTATCTTCAATTGAAAAGAAAAAAATGGACTTTCTCAAACGCTTTATGTTAAAACAAAATTGTCCAAAAAAATATAGCAAGGCCTTACGACAGTTCGCTTTGGCATTACATTTTATAAGTCCTAAAGCCTATAATTATGTAAGAACGGAATTCGAAATATGTTTGCCTCATCCCAAGACGTTAAGTAGGTGGTATTCCTCTGTTGAAGCTGAGCCTGGCTTTACAAAAGAATTATTTAACGCAGTAAAAATTTTTGCAAGTAATACTGGTGAAAAGCTACTGGTTTATTTGAGCCTAGACGAAATGTCTATAAGACAAATTGTACAGTGGGACGGCAAATGTAGTATGGGTTATGTTAGTATTGGTGGTAGGATAGATAATGACAATGTATTGTTATTGTATTGCAATGGTGAACAAGGAGCCGCATTAGTAACTCTCTGTGTTAAGTTATTAACAGAATGTAATGTACAAGTTGTTTCAATAACTTTTGATGGATATCCATCCAATTTTGCTATGGCAAAATATGTAGGGGGCTAATATGGATGACTTTAGTAATATTAAACCAATTATTAATATTTCAGGACAAAGAATTTCTTTATACCCAGACCCGTGTCATATGATTAAACTTGTTCGAAATACTTTAGGAGACAAAAAAATATATTAAATTACATTAATGAGGCTATTAGTTGGGAATACTTAGAACAAAGACATTATAAGAGATAGACCGACAATACGCGCGGCCTCTGAGAAACCTCCTTCAACCACAACAGCGGTCAGGCGGCCGCTAGTCATACTGTATTTGTACTGCATTCGACTGTCGAGCGCGCGTCAAGTTATAAAAATACTTAAACATGCCCAAATAACTTCGTTTTGTAGTGTAAAAAACGAACAGTAATAAAAACTAAATCACATTGTAACATTATTTATTACCGATGAGACTTAATTATGCTTATTTATTTAGCTATTATCATATCAAAATTGGTTGAAGGGGACTTCATACATTTCGTTTGCATTGTTGGTCTACTCTTATAATGTCTTTGACTTAGAAAACTTACACAGTATTCAAGAAAACGAAACAGACCATTTGGGCAATAAGTTAATAAAATCGCATATTCATTTTAAAAAAACAAATTATGAAGGTCGGACTTGAGTTGCAGTGCAAACTCTTAGCCGATCTGTTGCACAATCCATTTCATTTTGTAAAGACACTTACCAGAATTTAAAAACGCAGGACCTCCCATTGAATTCATAACATTTTTAATAATATATTTGATATTATGAATTCAAGAAATTTAAATTCCATTGGATTTAAAAAATATTTTACAAAAAATAAAAACAGACTTCAAAAACACTGAAAAGTTAAAAATAATATAAGAATAGGTACAGACATTACACTTCTATATTGAAGTCGGTGCCAAACGATGATCTCCTAGAAAGTTTTAAAATTTGGCACCGACTTCAATATAGAAGTGTGATGTCTGTACCTATTCTTATATTATTTTTAACTTTTCAGTATTTTTGAAGTCGGTTTTTATTATTTGTAAAATATTTTTAACTTTTTAGTGAATGAAATCTTTTTAGTGAAAGAAACCCTAATTTAATATTATTAGCCTTTCCCGCGTATTAGCGTTTCCCTCGATTTTCATGGGATTCCATCATCAGATCCTGACTTTGGTGACCATCCTAGGAGTATACTCTATCGAATACAAAAAGAATTTTGAAAATCGGTCCACAACTGGCGGCGTAATCGCGTAACATACACACAAAACACGTTGGAAACACCTTAATATTTAAGGGTTTTCCTCGATTTTCATGGGATCCCATCATCAGATCCTGACTTTAGTGACCATGGGACCACCCTTGGAGTATACTCTCACGAACACAAAAAGAATTTTGAAAATCGGTCCACAACTGGCGGCGTAATCGGGTAACATACACACAAAAAAAACATACGCATCGAATTGAGAACCTCCTCCTTTTTTGAAGTCGGTTAAAAAGCCAATATCAAAGGAAAATTTTATTGATATACATAATTTTTTGAATGTATTTAAATCTTATGTTACTAATTTAAAGTTTTGCAATGGTGAACTCATACTTAACTCTGGTCAAAAAACTGGGTTTTTGGGCTTATTAATATGTATTGAATCATTAATTTATATATTTGATTTGTATATGTTGTTGATGTTATATATATATATATAAGTTGATGATTCACCACTGACATTTTTATGCACCTATAAAAAGATCCAAGATCACTTGGAAATATTTTTTAGTTCATTAAGAGCAAAAGGAGGATTTAAAAATAACCCTACTGCAATTCAATTTCAGGCAGTGTACAAACTAATCGTTATTCACGGAGAGATAAAAAATATGACTTCTGGCAATTCTTTACCACTTGACACCATAAGTATATTGACCTGCAACAGTAGTTCTCTATTTAGAAAAATTAACAGCACAAGAAATAAACTGCAGGCTCTAGATGAGAGTGCAGATGATAACGAGTGTATCATGGATCAAATAGATTTACCCGATGGTCATGATTATATAGCCACAAACTATTTATCCGCATTTAGCAAAGAGGTCACCATATACGTTGCAGGATATGTTGTCACAAAAATTCATGAAATCATTAAACTTGATGAGTGTTTAATACCATTACTCTCTCCAGACAGATATCCGGGCCCTATTGCTCACAAGGACATAGGAGGCTTACATTATCCTTCCAGTAGTGTGATTGATATATGTATTTTTTCGGAAAGGATTCTAAGGTCACATGTGACTATTCATGGTCCTATTTTTTTCTAAACGTTATAATATTTCCTTCATCGTTTTGAATATTTTCAAATATTTATCAAAAAAGAATGTGTTTGAAGATCTTAATGATCATATTCGTGATCAAAGTCCTCTTGCTGATCATAAGTTGCTACTGATTAAAGCCATTGCTTTTAGATATTTAGGAATAAAAATTCATTACCTCTGTAAAAATACGTCTTTAAAAGATGAACGTATTCGAAATTTTAACACAAAGTTAATTTTATTTAAGGGCCAGTAATTTTTTTCCGATCTGCAACATTAATCATTTTATTTTAGGCTTCACTAATTAAAGAACTAGGTAATTTGGAAAATCACAGTGAGGTTTTCTTGCGCATCAGAAGCAATTTTTTTTTGTATAAATATTTTAAGACTACATTTTGCGAAAAAAGGATATATTTTATATTCTGGGTTATAGGCCTTCCCTGTACGTATAGTATGGTACGAAACATTTTATACATTATACATTTTCCAATTACTTATCCATTGAGATAAATGTATAATTATAATGGTTTAGAGCGCTTAACGCTTGCTATGAAAACTAGTTAAATTTATTGTATAATGCTTAGTGTTAAGCTTATCATATTTTTCAGACATTTTAAGTGTATGTAAGCATACTTACTAAATGTATTTTATAACTTTCAATGACTATGTAACAAAACAAAATTGTAAATGGCGATTTAAAAGAGGAGATAAAAAAGTGCCTGTAAAGGCCTATGTTGAATAAAGATTTTTGAATTGAATTTGAATTGAAAAAGTTTAGTAAGTGTACTCATGATTGGGTTTGACTAAAAACGTAGGTTTTTTTTGTCATAATTTCTCTTTTTGCATTAACGTGAATTTTACATAATTATTATTAGTTAACAGTACAGCAACAATACAGGTCACAAGAATAAGTGCTATGCACTTTTAAAAATGTTTCTTACTATCTTCTTGGATAGGTATTTTCATGTTCTAAAGTGAACATGCTTTAAATAAAACAAAAGCTCTTATCAAGCCTTTGAATAAAATTTCTTTTCATTTTGACGTGTTTCATTTTTATTTCTTCTAATCGTGTGTAAAAAATGTACCACAGGCATGTACTTGTGTACGTATAGTGAGGTACATATCAGGTTTTTACAATACAAAAATCACCCCTGTGTGTACAATGCAGGTGACCTTATTGCGTAAGTGGTTATTACACTATCCAATTTGTAGGAAACCAATTTAGCAAATAGGAAGTTTATTTATTTATAGCAGTTAGGATCCGATTTAGAGCAAAATTAGGTTTCCTACTAATAATTTATCCTCGCCTGTGGAACCATCCTCTTCCTTCAGGCTCAATTACTCCATTTCTCCCGTCAGATAGGCATGTGGTCCAACGCAAATCTTGGAATGTGTCGAGTTAACTATACATCTCGCGTTCGGGTTTCACATGTGACAGGCGAAAGAGTTAAAGATTGCACCTCTTTTTGTAGATTCACATTTTACCCAGCTTTAGAGGTTGTTTAGAACTAGACTCGGAATTTGAACTTGAAACTAGGAATCAATTAGAACTAGGACTAGTATTAGAACTAGTAATCAATTAAACTAGGAATAGGAATTAGAACCAGCAATAAGAATTAATTAAACTAGGAATTAGAACCCTAAAACAAAGAAGAATATCTCGTTAGTACGAAATCAAGTAAGATGGCGGAACCACGCCACTACCGCATAGCATAAATAATTCTACTTATCATGTTAGCCATGGGTTTCCGAAAGACTTTAGTAACGCGTTCGGTACTGTTGATTTTGATATCTTACTAGCTACATTAAGTTCTCTTAATTTCTCTTCAGCCGCCTTATCTTGGTTTTCCTCTTATCTTCAGGGTCGCTCGCAGTGTGTACGATCTGGCGAGACTTTCTCTAGCTGGTGCGATCTCCTAGCGGGTGTCCCTCAGGGTGGCGTCCTCTCTCCTTTACTCTTCTCTATCTTCATTAATTCTGTCACTAAGATCCTTTCTTCAAAGTTTCATCTCTATGCAGACGACTTGCAAATCTACCATCACTTTAATATCAATGATGCGGCTGGTGCAGTCTCTTTTATGAATCGAGATTTAGAATCTATAAAGCTTGGGCAAACTCATTTGGTCTCAAACTGAATCCGGCTAAGTCCCAGGCTTTGATAATAGGTAGTAGTTACTATAGAGATAGCCTAGACATAAATATTTTACCGCCGCTTGTGCTTGATGGGGTGCGGATTCCTTTTAGTGATACTGCTAAGGATTTGGGGGTAATAATGGACAATAATCTCTCCTGGCGATCATATATTAATGAAATTAGTCGTAAAGTCCATTTTACCTTCCACTCTCTGAAACTCCTTCAAAAGTTCCTGCCCCTAAAGACCAAAATTACTTTGGCAGAGTGTTTGCTTCAGCCAATTATTGATTACGCTGACAGTTGCTGCGTGAATATCACTGAGGAGCTACTAAATAAACTGGAGCGAATCCAAAATCTGGGTATTCGTTTTATCTATGGCCTTAGAAAATATGATCACGTGTCCCAGCAACGCAATGAACTTGGGTGGCTTCCTATTCGTCTCCGTAGGAACTTTCGGGTGCTGTGTCTCCTTTTCAAAGTCCTTTATGATCCCAAACTCCCATCTTATCTCAGAGACAGTTACCTACTCATTGTTTTTTGTGCTATCTTTTTACTTTGGCTTTGTTTTTGGACCCCGATATTCCCGCTTTCTTTGTTGACTCTCGCTCTGCCTATTGGATTTGTGCTTACCTACGATTTGGACCACTGTTTTTAGCCCGATTGTCATCTTCGTTTTTTGGAAATGTAAGTCCTACCTACTGATCGTTTATTTAAAATTCTTCTTATTATATTACAGTGGTAGTAAATAATGGATTATTTTCTTTTGTTACAGTCACTATGGCTCTATGTGTGAATTGTCATATACTTCTGCATCCTAGGACGCAACTACACGAATACTTCGTGACTAATTTAAGTCCTGCATTAGTCTCTCTCACTGAAGAATGGTGTGGTCGTGAAGTAAGCTATTACTTAATTTTACATGTCAATTTACTAAGAAGAACAAATTACTTTAGTGAGAAGTGGATTATTAATAAACAAACAACTTATTTTAGGTCACTGATGATGATCGATTATGCCAGGAATGCCTGAGCCTTGTGATAAGAGAGGAAGTTAACCGTTCTGAAGATTCCACCTATGAACCGAGAAGGCAACTAAGACATGTCTGTGTTTGCATACAGTGTGGAATATCACTCATTCCACGTTCTGGGCGGCGATGATACAGACTGCTACCAAGGAGTCAAGAATGGGATTACATTGAAAATAATATATTTCCTAGACAGGTATTCAACATTATATTTTATTATTTATTGACATAAGTGTATTTTGTTTTAGATAATGCAATATTACAAATCAAAAATAGTTACATGTGGCTTTATAAAAAAGCTCCATAATTTTATTCTCTTTTATTTTATTATTTTATTTTATTTATTTGGGAAACATACAGCTTAAAATTATACATAAGATAGTTTTAAACTAATTTATACATTAGCATTATAAAGTTTCCACTACTAATTAATTAAATTATTGCTGCAGATTTCTTGTCACAGAAAGCGACATTGTATTCAATATTTTTTTCTTAGATACCTGATGAGGCTTGGGCATGTCATGCGTGCTGGGTGCGAGCTCATCAGAATCATCCGATGCAAACAGACACACCTGAAGAGTCCAGGTTTGCTACTGTGGAAATTCCTGTTTTATTATTTATTGAAATAAGTGTATTTTGTTTTAGATAATACATTATTACAAATCAAAAATAGTTACATGTGGCTTTATAAAAAAGCTCCATAATTTTATTCTCTTGTCACAGATTTTAGATTTCAATGATATTTTAATAAAAGTCTTCTTTACCAATTAATTACTTTATTATATCTTTATCAACACCAACCTAATTTTACACCACACAAGAACAAGGGGAAGGAAGATGACATTTTTTGGGGTTTTCATTTTACCAAGCAAAAGGGATAAACACATACATCTTTATTTTCTAACATCCCCCCTCAATGTTACATTTCTAAATTTAACATTGCAAAAATAAAGTTACAAAAAATGTACAAACATGTTTTACCAAATACATTTAAAAAAAAAACTAACTAACAACATATTATTTCACTTATACATTGTGAGCTATACTATACTGTTGTGAACAAAAATATACTATTTAAACAATTTACTCAATAGTACATATTCAAAGTATTTATTATTAAAGGGTAGTTGTCTAAACATTTTATTTATTAGTATACATCAAATCAAATAATTATAATATAAGAATGCAATACCCAATTCTTTAGTGTAAGATAATAAGACCATATTTTATTAATAAGTGTGATGAAAAAGTAGTAATTATATTAATTGTATTTTGTAAATAGCAATTAAGTTTTATGTAGATAAAAATTGTGTAGGTTACTTTAAAGTTTAGAATTTTATGTAAACATTTAATCAAATATATTTAATTCTTTCAAGAAATAATTGTGTTTTATTTTGTTCAATGGTTTTGTAAATATATCAGAAATGTTTTGATCACTAGGTACATAGTTGATTGTTATATTGTGAGATTTTACAGCATCCTTTACAAAATGAAACTTGATATCAATGTGCTTCGATCTTCGACTATTTTCATTACAGTTTATCATTTTTATTGCACTTTGATTATCTACTAAAAGCAACGTGTTGATTGGACAGTTATAAAAGTTAGTCAATATACCTTTTAAATAGATGAGTTCAGCAGTAGTAGTAGCCGCCGCGACATACTCGGCTTCTGCTGATGATAATGCTACTGTGGGCTGAGTTTTTGAAAACCATGAAATTAAATTACCTTTATAGTATACAGCACATCCACTTATGCTTTTGCGATCACTGTTGCTTGCCCAATCTGCATCTGAGTAAGCGATTAGTTGTTGATTATCTTCCTTAGATTTAGAGTATATAAGGCATTTATTTATGGTTTGTTTTAAATACCGTAAAATTCGCTTTGCAGCTTTCCAATGCTGTTCTGTTGGTTTGTCTAAATATTTACTTAGTAGAGAAGTTGCATATGTTATGTCTGGTCTAGTTGTAATTGAAAGATATGTTAGGCTCCCTATCAGTTCCCTGTAAGGTACATTAACAGTTGATCCAATAGTAAGTTGTTCTTTCTGCATCGGAGTATCTGCTCCTTTACACTCTTCCATTCCAAATTTCTTTAATATTTTATTTATTAGTTTTTCCTGTTTTATATACATGTTATTATTTTCTTTGTAAATTTCCATTCCTAAGTATTCTTTAATTTGTCCCATATCTTTAGCATTATATTCTCTTCTTAATTTTTCTATAATAGCCTGTCCATTTCCTAATATTAGGATATCGTCAACAAAAATAAGTATCCATGTGTATATTTATTTTTATTTTTGATAAAGAAATTGTGTATATTATTGTTCCAACAACGTGGTGCTTCTTTTAAACCATATAGAGCTTTTCGCAATTTTAGTACTTTTCCTTTTTCCTGTGTAAGTCCTTCTGGATATTTGATGTATGTATCTTTGTTCAGTTCGCCATTTAGGAAGGCTGTTGGTATATCTAACTGTCTCAGTGGCATTCCCTCTTGTACTGATATACTAAGCAGTAATCTAACCGTAGATATTCTTGCAACTGGTGCATATACATTGTAAACATTTTCCTCTTGATAGCCTTTGGCAACAAGTCTAGCCTTTTTAGTCCCATCTGATTTGCTTCTAAAAACCCATCTTGTGTCAATCGCTTTTTGTCCCTGGGGTAGAATTGTGGATTCCCATGTTCCCAACTTTTTGTGTGCTTCTAATTCATTTATTATTGCTTCTTTCCATTCCCTTTTCTTTATTGCTTCATTGTAGGTATTTGGTTCTATTTCTGAATTTATTATGTTTAAACAGTATGCCATATTAATGTCTATATCACCATCATAATTTGTCTCATAGTCTCTTAAATATTCTGGTTTCTTAATATTCCTTTTAGGTCTTCCTTCTTCTGTCTCTTTAATTTCTGTACTTTCTATAACTTCATTTTGATCAATATTTATATTTTCTTCAGTGTATTCGTTTCTATCATTATCTTCATTTTCTTGAATGTATATATATTCTTCTTTCTGTCCTAGTTCATTAGGTCTATATTTAGTGTCGGTCTCATCAAATCTTGTGTCTCTTGATATTATAATTTTATTTTCTTTTGGGTCCCATAGCCGATATCCGTTCTGTGCATAACCAATCATTCTCGCTTCTATTGCTCTCTCATTTAATTTATTTCCTCTTGGGATTATAACAGACCATGATTTACTTCCAAGTATTCGTAATTTTGTTAGGTCTAATTTTCCATACATTAACTCTGCTGGAATTTGATTATTTATGGCGGATGACGGGCAATGATTTAATTGATAAGCTGAGGCTTTTATGATTTCACTCCATAAGTGTTTAGGTAATTGTGATTCAATAAGTTGCGTTCTTGTTTTATTATAAAGAGTGCGATTCATTCGCTCTGAAACACCATTACTTTGGGGTGAATAAGGTTGTGTATATTTTATAGTTATTCCTTTCATATTACAGAATGATTCTAATTTATTGTTTTTAAATTCACCTCCATTGTCACAACGTATATACTTAACTTTTGTATCCATTTCATTTTCTATTTTTCTAATATAATGTATGAGATTATCTGTAGCTTCATATTTATTTTTCATTAAGTAAACAGTCACAAAATGTGAGAAATCATCTACAATTACTTGATAATATAATTCACCATTAATACCTGGTATGTTTGCAGGACCTGCGACATCGGTGTGGAGCAATTCACCTACCTTGCGAGATCTCGGCTTTGGTGATGATGGAAACGGTTTCCTGGTCGACTTTCCCTGCATACATGGACCACATACCTTGCTGCTTATTGGAAGATGCATCAGCTTCAGTCCGTATCTATTGACATGACCAAGCCTACGATGCCATAAAGATTCCTTATCTGCATTATCATTACACGAAAGCACATTGCTATCATTTGTATTACAAATTCCTGTTTTTAAAATAAAAAGATTGCCTTTACAATATCCTGTGAGACATGAATTGTTTTTGTAAATATTTACATGATCTTGAAAAAAGGTTACATTAAATTTGTTATTACATATCTTTTTGACTGACAATAGATTAAATGATAAATTCTTTATAATTAAAACATTTAAAGTTAAAGTGTGTTTATTGCAAGTTAAAGAAATTGTTCCCTCTTTTTCTGCAAGTACATATTCCCCATTAGCAACAAATATTTTTCTTTTACATTCTAAATTTTTAATATTGTACATATATTTTTCATATTTATCTATAATTAAATGTTCAGTGCATCCTGAATCTACCACCCACTCTATACTATTACTACTTTCAGTACAAGTATAGCAATTATTAGTTACAGTACCTGCTAGAAACATTAGGTTTTCATTTTTCTCTGTCATTACATATCCATGTTGTTGATGCTCCCTTTGTAATTCTAATTGTCCTCGTCCTACGTGGCCCCTGTATTGTGTTGCTTGTCCCCTGTATTGTGCTGCCTGTCCTCTGTATTGTGCTCCTGGCCCTCTGTATTGCGCTGCTCGTCCTCTGTATTTTGGTACTTGTCCTCTGTATTGTGCTGCTTGTCCTCTGTATTGTGCTGCTTGTCCTCTGTATTGTGCTGCATGTCCTCTGTATTGTGCTGCTTGTCCTCTGTATTGTATTGCATGTTCTGTGTATTGCCTTGCTTGTCCTCTACCTCTTTGTGTACACTGTCTTGCTATATGACCGGTCTTGCCGCAGATCTAACATATTATTGTTGATCGAAATGCATGATCAATTTCACTTGACTTTTGTTCATTTTTAAATTTTAATTCTGCATCTAAAAGTTTGCTTTTTACATAGTCTAGAGTTAACGTCATGTTAGTGGTTTCTAGGGCATTTATATGCATCTTGCATGCTAACCAGGAATAGACATACCTTGTCATCTTCTTCAACGAGTGACCCGTTGGATTCTAGTTGCCTAAGTAACTTATCAAATTTCATAATGTGTTCTTCTATATTTGTACTCGAATTGAACTTTAATTCTGTCAATTGTTTTCTTAAAAACAGTTTTGAAAGGTTACTCTTTCTTTCGAAAATGTTTTTCAGGTTGCAAATCATTTCGGATGCGGTTGTAGCTCCTCTTATATATTCCAAATGTTTGTCTGGCAGGCTTTGTATTATTACGTTCTTGGCTTGTGCCTCCATTTTGATAACTTGCTCCTTTGTTAGTTCACTTTGCGAATCTCCTTTTTCAAGTAATAATACTGCTCCACATCCTTTTTCTGCCATCAAACTTTCTATTCGAAAGAGCCAATTGGCGAAATTGCCGCTTTCCAGCTGTGGAATATTTAATTGTGTAGCCATCGTTTCTTTTTCTAAGCACACTTTTTAAAATCTGTTTTTACTGTATAAACTCTTTGTCATCTGACTTATTGTGTTAATTAGTTTGCCTCCTGGGCCCATAACCTTTTAGATTTCAATGATATTTTAATAAAAGTCTTCTTTACCAATTAATTACTTTATTATATCTTTATCAACACCAACCTAATTTTACACCACACAAGAACAAGGGGAAGGAAGATGACATTTTTTGGGGTTTTCATTTTACCAAGCAAAAGGGATAAACACATACATCCTTATTTTCTAACAACAGAAAGCGACATTGTATTGAATATTTTTTTCTTAGATACCTGATGAGGCTTGGGCATGTCATGCGTGTTGGATGCGAGCTCATCAGAATCATCCGATGCAAACAGACACACCTGAAGAGTCCAGGTTTGCTACTGTGGAAATTCCTGTACAGCAAGAAGTTGAGGTAGTTTCTTCAGAACCACCGAGCTCAGTACTGCCTAGTTCAGAGTCTGATTCTTGGGCTGCTGCTGGAATAAGAATCCCTCCACAGAATGAAAGTGAGATTGTGTTATCTAATTATAGACGCACTTTTGACACACCAAACCAATGTTTTGTGCCTGATTGTAATGAAGTAGAACGTCGTAGGGTTCCCAAATTCTTAAAGCAAGCTATTTTAAAAGACCAAAAAGTTTTTATAACACAAAATGCTCGTGTTTGCTTAAACCATTCTGGTATTTATAACTGGGAAATGCTCAATAATTATGACCAATTTCTAACACTTTCAATGCTAACCAAATCAACAGCATGCTGGAATTATTATCGAGTGTTTCCACTAAATCAATACTAGATTTTGAAAACATTGAGAATACAGGTGACAATTTATGCCATTATTGGACAGGCTTGACAGTTATTAATTTTCTAGCTTTGTTCAATAGTGTGCCTGAATTAGGAACACTCTGCAAAAAAGCAAAAACTGCTTTAGGCATTTATTTAGTTAAAATGAGAACAGGCGAACCTATGATTAGAATAGCCAGTTTGTTTGTACTAAGTAAGTTCACTGTGATTACCTACAGAAGAAAAGTTAGAAACTGCTTGATAGAACATTATGTACCGGTTCATTTAGGGATAAATCATTTAACAAGAGGTAATCACAGTGACAGAAACCTATTAATACCCCAAGGTTTGTTTGGGACACAAGAAAACAGTCCTATTGTAATCTGTGACGGCACATATATATATATATATACAAAAATCAGCAAATTACTTATTCCAAAAAGAAACGTTGAGTTTACATAAATACCAGAATTTAGTTAAGCCATTTCTTATGGTTACCACTGATGGACACATCATTGACGCTTTTAGTCCTTATGCGGCTACTCAATCAGATGCTGATATTATGAAGTCGCTTTTTGAAAATCCTAATTCATCTTTAAGAACATACTTTCAGGAAAATGATGTGTTCATCCTAGACCGTGGATTCCGGGATTCAATAGGACTGTTGACCTCGTTGGGCTTTTCTGTTTATAAGCCAGAGAGTTTAGAGACAGGAGAAACTCAACTGTCTACTATAAATGCAAATAAATCTAGATGTGTGACAATGTGTAGGTGGGTGGTGGAGGTAGTAAATGGTCGGTTTAAGCGGGATTTTAAATTATTTAGGAGTAAATATTTTAATATTTACTCTCAAAATCTAATGACTGACTTTAGAATTGCTGCAGCACTCCTTAATAATTTTCATCCCGTGATAACCGATCATCCCAATGCTCAATTAATCTTGGACCGTGCGTTAAGCCGTATTGAAATGCCAAATACCTTAGCAGAAACAATTCTAAATGAAAGAATCAACAGAGACCGCACCAATTTCATACCTATAGATGCTGAGCTTCCTCAATTACATGTGTTCCCCGTAATGGAAATGGCAGATTTAGTTCTTTTTAGTCTTGGTACATACCAGCTCAAATTAGCAAGGTCATATTATGGGGAACACATAAGACAAAATGGCACATTCCAAATAGAAGTAGACTCCAATCTCACAAGGTTTGATAAGAACAAATTATTAATAAGAGGAAAAATAAGCTCAAGGCATGTAAGAAATAAAAAATACTTCACCTATATACTATTGAATTTAAATGGTGAAGATTGGAGTCAACGGATTGAACAATATTATTGTTCTTGTATAATTGGCAAACGGACAGTGGGAAGCTGTGCACACATTATGACAATGGTGTGGTTTCTGGGTTGGGCACGGCACCAAGATGCAATACCACCACCTGCCCACTTTTTGGATGGTATTTTGATAAGAGAGGATATTGAAGAAGAATAAAATTGTTTATTTTAAACCATTTTTTATTTTACCCTACTTGACACCTCATATCCCTGAAAAATCTGTATATTTATATATTATGTAGTTTTGTAGAGCAATAATAGGTATTCATCATTCACATTTTCCATATAAGTACTGAGGAAACAAAAAAAAACTTTATTTCAGTAGGTATTTATTGAAAATGTGTTATTAAGATAATGCCTAGTCAATCCCTAAAATAGCAAGTGGTAGCTCAGTTCATATGACGGCTAATTTTTGTAATTCAAAACTCAAGCATGTCTCAGCCACAGATAATTAATACTCTCAGCTTATACTCAATGATGGTGTGACTGTGGGGAAAAAAATTCTTCTGTGTCACACTGGTGTGACAGAGAGTAATCCCCCAATATTTTTTATACATGTCGGGTATGGTTGGGATGTGCTTGGCTTATTACTATAACAAACTGACCATTTGTCTAGTCTTAACTCCACCTATTGAACTTGATATTTAAGCATTTTGCTGCCATATCAGCGAAAAAATGAAAAGTTTGTTGCAGCTTTCATCAACATAAACAAACATTGGTCTTAGTACTCAGGTAATAAGGCAATTCTGCTACAATTCGTTCGCATTCCTAATTAGGCTTCATTCCAAAAAGCAGCGAATCGGTTAGATTTCATTTCACAGTTTCGTTTCTCACGAAATACAATGCCTGTACTAATTAAACTAAATAACAATTACGAAGAATAATCCCTTAATCGATGGAATTAGTCTCAAAATCCAAAATGTTTACTTTATTGCTCTCTGTTTGTATCTTTTTCCATTATTTTATTACGAATAGTATGTACCTAATGCAGATATTTAGATAGATTTATTTTGATTCAACTATTATACATCAATACAATAATTATTCCTTGTCGTCAGTGTCACTTTGACATTTTAATTTATCATGAGCGAGTGACAGTCGCAGCGACACTGTCACAGACTAAATATAATAATTCAGGGTGGCCAGTAATTAAGTGTCGCGTGTTTGAATTGATTGTTATTTAATTGATTACATATTATTATTTAATTCTGTAGCCAAATTAAATTAACGTGAATATAAATAAACAATTTACAAGTTACCTTTGAATAATTTTATAGAACTTTAATGATGTTTTCTTTTATATTGCGTCAATATTCAAATATTAATTTTAAAAAAAACGGGAGATATTTAAAAATTAAAATACATTGGGTCTGCTAGCCCTTAACATAAGCTTTCCAATGATATGACTTTCGTCACTGACTAAGATCGAGTACCACTTTTAGTCCATGTCCTTTAAAATTGAAATTTTAAGGCATAATTCACTGTCCGTAATTTTTTCACTTTGTACCATCATTTTTAAAACTTCCATCAAAGTTACGAAGACAAATGTTTGAAGTACAATTCATGGAAATTGAGTTGAAAAAAAAATCTCAAAAAAGTCTTATATATTTTTAATTTTTAATGTATTAAGTTGTTTAGGTCAATAATTCTCAAAATTTGATATTTTTTTTGGGCCCACGACAAACTATTACGTTTATTGATGGTGTTATACTCTAAAATAATTAATATATTTTTTTAAACAATTACAATTAAAATATAAGTAAAAATAGAATAATAAATGGATATAAAAAAAGATTTAACAGTGACTTTCAAAAGATTCTTTCCTTCCATGGCCATATGGCAAATAATTCGTGTAAAGAAACGTGAAAGTAATTATTTCATGTCATTTAAGAGAAAAGTATTTCTTTTTTCAATATTATGTGGAGATGACATTGAAATAACAAACATTTTATGAAATATTTTAATGAAGTATTTGGAATCTATTTTAGATTATTTTTGCCAAATGTTTATGTTAGGTATCACCGTGGAACGAAACGTAGGCTGCGATTCTAAAATCAATCAAAGTTACCAGCGCTATTAGCGTGCTCTAACACGTCCCAAAATGTTGTGAGCGCGCTAACGTTAGCTGACATGGAGAGTCACATGACGTCATCGTTTACGTCATATCGAACTTACGTCACTAATGCTCTGGAGTGAAATCACCAACAATGTAAGCGAATGTTATCAAAATTGTGTTTTCGGTTCAAAATGAATGTACTTGTTCTGGATGAGCAGTGGGAAACAATGTTGTAATAGAAATCCACAAAACAAAAGTATTGAGGAGCAATCGAAAGCAAAATGACCTACCCTAACCACTTGACATTTGGTTTACCAAATTGATACGCTAAATCCTCGGACCGAAATCGTCAGCCTGCTGATAGCGGTGTTAGCACTTTTAGTGTGATTTTTAATTTGGACCGGTCGATTATAATCGTTAGAAATGTGAGCGCTGAACCCCGTTCAATGCCTTCGAGCGTAACGCGGACGGGTGAAACAACCAGCCCGTTCAAGACAGTGTGAGCGAGTTACAACCGAACAACCATCGAATTTGATGGTTTCGGACCGCAGCCTTAAAAGTGCTAACAGACGATCCGATTTGGTTGGATCCAACGTGATCCAACCAAATGAGGAGCCGACGTGCCTGCAGACGAGACGGTCCGACGCGGTTGGCAATACAATAGGAGGGATGCCCCAAAAAGTATTATGTACCTATATCGATATCGATACAAAATACTATTTTGGCCAATACAAAAACACAATTTGTCTTTGCGAAACTCAAATAAATTAAAACCTTTTGTTTATCTATCTATACTAATATTATAAAGAGGAAAGATTGAATAGGCTTCCAAACTATTGAACCGATTTTGATGAAAGTTGGTATAGGTTGGTTGGTCGAGACCAGGGGAAGGACATAGGGTAATTTTTCTACGGAAAAGAAACCCACGGGAAAACAAAAATAACGCGGGCGAAGTCGCGAGCGGAAAGCTAGTATTTTATAAAGTTTATAAAATTACTTTATAAATAATAAATAAATAGGTACAGATAGATTTCATGGTTGTTTTTAAGTTTTTGAGGTAATGTTTGTTAGAGATATTTCTTTCCTGTGATCCGACTCTATCGATCGGTATCATAAAAATACAGGATATTAATTTTCTTCATTTGGCGAGTTCGATTCCCGATCTAGACAGGTGATTATTTAGCAGTGTTTGAGTGCGGTTGGATTTGTTTTTGAATTTAAAATTATGAATTCTTTTCGCAAAGTTATATCTACGGTATATTACAAGCGACATAAGAATGATCCAAAGGTGAAATAGTATAGCTTGACAAAGAGCTTACTGTACAATGCGTAACTAAACGTGCGAAAATAAATAAATAATGAAACACGTTTGCCCTGTTAAAACACAAACAAAAAGTAAAACAAAATTTTTGCAATACATTTTTGATCTACTTTGTAGTTTGACAGGACAGCAGTCGAGTTATTTTAGTTTACTAAATTATTAATTTATTACTTTAAGCACACATAATTAAATTAAACCACAAAGTATCGATACTTTTGTCTTTTGTCGCGTCCCTACTTGTCGGATGAGCAATCGGGCCGTCGAGCATCCAACAAGCTAATAATAATTATGTCGGGACGACAGCCGTACACACGTTCCAATTTGGTCGGGGTCGGGCGGTTGGCTCCAACCAAATCGGATCGTCTGTTACGGCTATAATATATCATCACGTTTGACACTGACATGACATGAGTAAAAACTCACATTCTGTTGCAACTTTGTTTCAAATTGTTTCGGTTTGTATGTTTTCAATTGCGAGAGTGTACTTCGAGAGTTTCCCGTATTTTTACGTAAATTCGACGAAAATGGCATCAAATACTTCCTATAATCCACTAAACCGTTGTGTGAACTGTGCAGTAAAATTACAATGCAATGTGCAAAGAGAATTATGGTCCGAAACAAGTGAAAATATGCGAGAACTTGTATGTGCATGGATTTCTCGTGAGGTGAGTGATAAAATCCTATTCTGTACCATATAGGTATCTATTCCCTTGTGCTAGAAACTTGCTTGTTTATAAAAAGACAAGAAGAGAACACATAATTAATACCTACTTTTTGATTTTCAGTTAAGCCCACTCGATGCAGTATGCAGAAACTACTCAATAATATTACAAGAGAGTCTTCAAACTTTTCAAACAACAAGAAGATTGGGTATCGGAATTTCTGCATTCCATGTGGTTCGTCTATATTAAGAGTACACCAAACTCATAATCTTCCTGATGACTCTGCAGAAAGGAATATTATTTTACAGTGGATACCAACTCATCAGGTAGTTTAAATAATCATTACTTATACTAAGAAAGCTTGTTTCTCGTAATATTATTCTTTATTATTGTGTTTTCCCTATTTCCATTAAAAGTCTATTCTTGACAGTTCTAAAATAAAGTAAAATGGATATTTTTACATTTAAAACTTTAACATTAGCTGCAGTAGATATATTGAGTTGTATTAAGATCAACTATTATAATTTTTATATTTTTCCAGGTAGAACGGTTACAACAAGTTTGTATGGCTTGCTGGTATAGGGCTTCTCGTGCTGTGAGCAGGCAAAGGCAGCAAGATATCAATAGAGCTGTGGTAATTCAGCCGTTGGAGATTGCTGACAGCAGCAACATCCCGCAACCACCTCCTATGCCCACACCTGCTGGCCCTATTGTTTCCAGGGCAGTATCAAAAATCACTCTATATAATTATAGGCGTGCTGCTTCTACATCTCGTCACTGCATGTTTCGGTTATGTGAAAATACTTCTAGATTTCTAGTACCATCACTTTTAAAAGAAATATGACTGATTGATCACTCATTTTATGTACCACGTTGCTCACGTATTTGTGAATATCATTTAAACGAACCTCATAATGATTGGAATATCTTGTACACAATTAGTAACTGTTTTGATTTTATTGCCTTACAGATAGAATACTTATGTTCCCTACTTAAAAATAGTGCAAATCGAAATTATAACATGGAAAATATTATTTAACATAATTCAACATTATGCAAGTGTTGGTTAGGTTTTACCTACTATCAATTTGAGCAGTTAGTAAATGAGATTCCGACTATTAGTGAAAGAGTTAAATCTCCTAAAACAAGTCTTGCTACGTTCAATGAAACTTCGCATAGGAGATAGTAATGATCGCATAGCTTCTCTATTTAATGTAGCTTCATCAACTGTGTTCAACAACTTAAATATTGTAAGGCAGTGCTTTGATGAACAATTTATTCAATTGCATTTAGGGACAAACAATTTATGTGTCCAACAAGTCGCTCAGTATAATTTGACAATACCAAATGGCTTATTTGGCAATCCTGACATGGATCCTTAATCCATGCCAGCTATAGTAATATGTGATGGTACTTATATATATGTGCAAAAAAGTAGTAACTACTTGTATCAAAAGCAAACATATAGCTTACATAAGTTTCGCAATTTAGTTAAACCATTTTTACTCGTGTGCTGTAATGGTTATATTCTTGATGTGGTAGGACCATACGCAGCGACAGAGTCAGATTCTTCTATTATTTTTATTTTATTTTATATTTAATGGAAAACAAACAGCATATATCTTATACATTACGTATGTCACAAGGACTAAATAATTACAAAAAGCCTTTAGTTTTCACCAATAACTAGCTAAAGGACATTTCATTGGAGTAGGTAATAATATATAAAAAAAATGAAAAATTAAAAACAAATTAACAATGACAAAAATAACAAATAGCGGTCAACGAGCTGCATTAATAAATAGATTTCGTCCATTAATCCGAGAAAATTTTTATGCTGAACAAATACTAGCAATCGCTCAAGCGAAAAGAAATACACCAAACGATTTAACATCCTTTGTGGAAATGAACAATTTAAACAGAGTAGGGTACCATTTGCTAGCATTGATGATAATCTCCCAGAGCTAAATAATTTTCCAAATTTAACATTTGGGGATCTTATTCTCTTTGCTCTAGGGATTTATCAAATTAAACAGGCGCGTTCATACTATGGCGAGCATGTCAGAGCCTCCGGAGAGTATATAATAGAGGTATACCGGCAGCCTGTCCATGAGTTTCGTTCCAATAACTATCTCTTAAGAGGCAGAATACGATCCAGGCACACAAGGCGAAAAACATATTACACCTATATTCTAGTCGACACTAACCCACTATTGATTAATACAAGGGCTGCACTTGCTGGGTACTGTTGCAATTGTCTGGTAGGCCGATGCACTGTCGGATGTTGTGCACATGTTATGTCCATTATTTGGTTTTTATCTTGGGCACGTCACCAGGATCAGATTGAACCACCTGCGTCTTTCTTAGATGAAGTATTGTTATTAAGAGACGATTATGAAAATGATGATGATATACAGGAATAAATGTGTTTAACACTTAACATTAAAATATTATTGATTTAGTGATTTTTACTATGATAAACACTTTCTATACAGAATAATATTTTTTTTATTTCTTAAAAAATATGATTTACCAAGTTAACGAAAATCATGTGTTTGGATCATGGACTTGAGCCCGAGTCTAAGTTATCGCATTTTTAAGTATAAAACAACATATACAATTGCCATAAACAGGTATATTAATGCAAAAATGAAATAACACTATTTATTGAGGAGTTTTGATTTTTTACTGTGTTACATTACGATTTGTGGTGGGCCCACTCTCCATACAAAAAAAAATATCGCATTTTAGTAAAAAATTCATAACTCAAAAACTACAAAAAATCGCGGTACATACATGGGGGTGATTCGGATAGCCCAAGAGGTGCTCTATCTCTGGACTTCCGCTTGACACTATTTTTTGGGACACCCTCATATATTTATCAATCGGCAAAATGGCGTTCAAAATCGACTTCGAAAAACATCGTTAGTTTCAAATGCGGCAATCAATGTAGTTTTAAATTCAAAACCGGCCTTCTGACTCCGTCAACCAATCACAGGCGTCCAAGCGGTCGCGCTAATGGCGTCAGTTGATGTTTTCCTATAGGTCTTAGTATTTTTTATGATTTATTATTGATTTTGTGGTGCAACTAAAAAGTTTTATTATTAATTCGAACAATGGATTATCATCCCACTCCTGTTACTAATAAGTTTGCGCGAAAACGGCAAAAGGATCCAGAAAAATAGAAACGAACTTGGAAAAGAGACACAAGTAAGTAAGACAGGGTTGTTACCCATTGGTAGAACATTTTTGCTTATTTTTTATGGTGTTTGTTTCTGCTTGTTTTTTGAGCTTATAATTCTTTCTAGATATTTTATACTTACACTAACAAAACTGATCAAGATAGCATGTTTTTAAAATTTTGTTCAATTGTTCTCATTAAACCTAGAGCACAAACAAAGGAAAAAGACAAACCACTATAAAGTATTCCTTTATAATAGGAAGTAAAAAAAGTGCCAATATGTCAGAAATTTTTCATAAAATTTTTTGGAGTAACAAAGCATAGCATCTCATATGTCATGCAAAGATTCTATTATGCTATTAGGCGATGTGGTTATTACCGAAAAACGCGGAGGTAATCTTAAAGAAAAAGCGTTTGCTCCGCTGAAGGAATCTGTGCACAAATAAAAATAAGCTAGCAGACATAAACCAATTATTGTGTAAGCATTTAGGGGCGAGCTGGAAAGATATTTCGAATCAAAATTTTTACAAAGACGTATTTTACGCACAGGAACAAATTAATGTTTCACAGGAAGAAGAAAACTAATGCGAAGGAGGGTTGACGGATGATTGTGATTTACGCGTTTAAATTTAAGCATTATTTTTAATTAATAAAACTTAAATTTCATAAAAGATATTATTCTGACCCAATAGTGCTTCTGACACACCTAAATAGTGCTTAATTTGGTTAAATTCAAACACGGCAATCTGTCAATGGGTTGGCATCAAACATGGCGATGTGCATAATGTTTGGTATCAAATACGGCATTCTTAAATTTTTAGTATCACAACCGGCATTCTGCAAAATTATTATGTATTTTCCGACTATATTATCCAATAAAGACCACATCTGTATTATTATTTATTTACTACAGCTAATATCCAACTATTTCAATATATTATAATAATATTATCTTTAAAACAGAATGAATAAAACGTTTTTAAAGAATTACCAAAATTCGTCCACAGTACTGCAGGCCAATTACATCTGCGAGAGTATGACTGCCGCGCGGGTGCTAGGCGCAACCCCGCGGTGAGGTGTCGGCAGGCGCGGGAGGGGCGTTCGCTGGCGCGCTTCGTCAGTACGCTGTTATTCATCCAGTGCGATGCGCGTATATTAGATCCACTACATAACGTTGCGTAACGTTCGAAAAATATTACCTACGTAAAAATTTATTGTATTGTGTGCTACGTGATGATACCTACCTGTAAGCGGTTAGTAATTTTACTTATTTCCATTTGTGAGATTATGGCACGTAGGCACATTTTTCTTCAGATTTACTTCGAATATTACAATTATACCTAAATGTTCTAAAAATGTGTAATAAAGTGTGATAGAGTTCTTTTTCAGTATCTCTCATATTCTTATTTTTAACTTGAAGCTATCATAGCTAGCGGGCGGACCTTTCCCTCCTAGCGCAAGGCTCACGCAGGCCCAGGAGTACAGTTCTTAGGCTGATGGTCGGCCCGTGAGCCGCAGCCAACCGATCGCAGCCGATCGGCTCGTAAGCCGCAGCCGGACGGCTCGTGAGCCGCAGCCGGTCGGCTCGTGAACCGCAGCCGATCGGGTCGTGAGCCGCAGCCGGTCGGCTCGTGAGGCGCAGCCGTTCAGCTCGTGAGACGCAGCGGGTCAGCTCTCCAAAGCTGCTCAAATCACGACCTGCAGCCGATTGGCCTGTGATTGCTCAATTGATAGGCAGGTGGCACTAGGTCGGCCAGCGAGTCGCATTGACTGAACTAGACAACTCGGTCTAATACGTACCGTATTTCATTGCTTCAGATGGCGTTCCCTAGAAAGTTCATTACGCTCGGAGAGCTAATGGATGAGTGCGATCCGAGTTCCGAGGACAACTCTATTCTCGACCGCCTTAAGATTCTGGCCCAGGAGATCATGCCGGAAGGTTGGATCGAATGGAGAGTGTTAGAGAGGTCGCGGGAAGAAATCGTCGGAAACCAAATCGACCCTTAGATTCTAAATAAACTTCGCTTTTGCCTGCCCATACTGGACCTCGCTGGGGCTTTTGATCCAGACGCAACTCACGTTTCAGAAAAGACTCACAAAGAAATAAAAATGAAGATGCTGAATTGGGCATTCACGAGAGCGCTGATCATAAGCCCGCCAGCAGTCGCAAACAAAATAAGAGGCTCGGCCGCCGCAACAGAAATATTTAACGAAGCGATTAGCGCCCTGAGACCTAGATTAGTGTCTAGGAAGGAAGTGGAAAAAAATATTAGAGTCGGAGTCTGAAGATAGTTCTGTTCGCCAAAAAAGAAGACGTTCATCGGTCGGTAGCAATTCCTCCAAAAAACCAAAAATAGAAGTGCTAGAAGAGCGCATGAACAACATGTTCAGCACACTGATGGTGAAAATAAAAACTATTCGCACGGCGCGAAGACCACGTATTGAATCGAGCGATGACGAGTATGGTACTGAGGAAGATATATACGTACAGGAGGACATAACCGATGATTATAAAGAAAATACCCAGCCGCCACACAGTCCTTCCTCGGAGACAGACAGCTGGAATGCCCCGGGCATCGAGCTACATGGAGGAGAGGTAATACAGGAAGACTTTGACTTCCTCCCAGACGTGAAAGAAGCCGAACCTGTTATATTGGAACCATCAGCTCAAATCCGAGCCGAAGGTATCACCTGTCAACGTGACGGCACAGAAAGCTGGAATAGAATAAGGAGGTCAAAATCAAATCAAAATGTTTATTTGGTAACTTAGGTTAGTTTACAATAAATCATGGTCGGAGCTACCTTTTAAGCAAGAGATATGCTTGTGCTAGAAAGCTCCGCCCTTCCTTAAAAATAAGTCAATAATTTACCGAAAGTTCCAACAATTTCTTAATATTATTATTCATATGAATGTGTGTGTATGTGTGTGTGCGTGTGTGTGTGAGTGAGTGTGTGTGAGTGGATGTGGGAATACTTTTTTTTCTTTTGTTACCCTTAATAAGTTATTATATATAATAATATATTAATCATATAATTATATTATTATAGTCATAACCATGTATAAGGTAACAAGTTACATACAACTAGCGTTTAATGGGTGCATGCATTTGTAAATAATGTAATTTTTTTTTGTAAATCTTATTTCCATTTTTCGCTTATGAGGGATTCCAGAGTATCGTAATTAATCATTATTAACCACATAATTACTTTTTTTTAGTTATTTACAAGGCAAGGGGTAAATATTTAGTTCTTTGTTAATTTTGTTATAAAGATAAGCAGATTGATAGTTAAATTGTCATTTAGCAAACACTGATTTTGTTAGTGGTTGTGAGGCAACGTTATATTTCCTTCTTTTGGTAAGAAATGATGGATTATAATTAAGAGACTTATGTTTTTTTAAGACTGAAGTTTTAAACATAAACAATTCAGATATGTGGGGAAAATTACAGTTATGCAATCCTATGTAAAATTGTCTAGAGGTTGACTATTGTTGTATTTACTAAAACATATATAATTACTTTTAATCACATTTAAAGTTAAGAGATTCATATTAAACCAGGATGCTATTCTAGCTAGTCCAGTTTCGGTAAGTGTTTTCAATTGATCCCAAGTGTTAGCCGGAAAAACGATCGCAGTATCATCGGCATAAAAGAATATTTTGCCACCGTCAATTTGCAAGTTACAGAAATTATTAATATATATTAAAAATAACGTGGGACCCAAAACACTGCCTTGTGGAACTCCAATAGGTGACAGTAGCCTCTGAGCTGAGAGATGTCTCTACTTTAACGCGAGTTTTGCGATTTGTAAGATAAAGAGATGTAAAGGCTTACCTCTTACACCAATATTATGGAGGTTGTGCAGCAGAATAGGAACAGAAACTGTATCGAAAGCTTTCCTAAGATCTAAAAAGACAGCCAAACATTTTTTACCACAGTCTACGTTATCCACAATGAGAGAAGACAGAGCAAGAACTGCATCTTCAGTACATAAATTCCGTCGAAATCCGAATTGCGATGACGAAAGTAATTTAAAATTTGATAGAAATTTCAACAGCCGCGTGATAAAACCTTTTCTAGAATTTTTGCTATTACAGACAGAACCGAGATGGGTCTATAATTCGATGGATCTGTTTTGTTTCCACTCTTGTAAACAGGTGTTATAACAGCATGTTTAAGCACCTCAGGGAATACAACCATTTTAAAACAGAGATTGATGAGGTGTACATAGATGGGGACTACTACTTTGTTTGCAAGTTTCAAGAAAAGGGTTTGTATATTGTCCCATCCAGGAGCGCTGTCGGATTTCATGGACATTAGAATAGTATGAACTTCATCAGGATCGGTGTCAATAAGTGCAAAAGAAGAAGGTTGATGTCTAGTTTCCAGATCCCTTACATGTAGTTGATTTACTATAGGGTTCGCAATTATATTGTAGTATCTCCAATAAATGGGTGTTATTTGTGTGATGTTTGGTGAGGAATAAAAATGTCCAAACACTTACGGTTAACCAGTGTAATGTCCACACCACAGAAAAGTCAAAATAACACAGTCACAGTTATTACAATCACAGAAGGAGAAGTAGAATTATACGCGCAAAAACGGTAACGACAGATATACAGCACAGTACGGAGAATAAGAATAACAATATCAGATAGGTAGATTGCAAGCGAAAGCGTAGGCGAGAGCGACAAGCGATTCGTGTCGTGAATGCGTCTCGACTGGCGTACGTGACTTGCGAGTCCGCTCGCGATGACCAGCGCGTCACCGGCGAACAAAAGGTTTACCGTTAGCCGGTGTAGCAGGATGCGTTTTCATTGTATCGCGTGCCTTGCTATGCAACGAGTTGGTACAACATTGTGTTATTGATATAAATATGTAAATAAATATTTAAGTGTAAGTATATATGTATATGTATTAAATTATTATTATAATTAATTAAGTTGTAAGTTTTTAATACCTATATAAATATTATAAGAGTGTAAATATAAAATTATAATTGTGTCTATATTTGAGTTAGTTACAAAATATAAATAAAGTTGCCTACACCACCCCCCTCCAGAGACCGTCATGGTCGATATTAGTCGGGAAATCGTACCTGTCGTCCCGAACGTGTAGTGATGGGACTACGTACGGTTTGTAGGGGATCTTGTTCTGAATCAGACAGAATATATGCTGGTTTTAGGCGGTCGATCGTAACGGTGACTTCGTGACCTTTACATAAAATTTTAAAAACCTTATCACCGCGCGACAAAACTTTATGTGGACCTGAATATGCAGGAGTAAGGGTACCGCGTGAAGCGTCTTCACGGAGGAAGACGTACTCACTCGAGGCCAACTCCTTGAAGATTAAAACTTTTTTATTACCGTGACGTGAAGTCGTACGGTTCGTAAATTTTGAGCGAATTTTTGAATTCGAGCGGAAAACTAGGAGATGTCGGTAGTTCCGGCAACTGTAGGCTCAAAAAATTCTCCGGGTAACCTCAAGGGCTCCCCGTAAACTAACTCAACGGGAGAAGTCTGAAGGTCTTCTTTAAAAGAATTTCTTACACCGAGTAAGACCCAAGGCAACGATTCGGTCCAACATCTGTCCGCGTGGCAAACTATAGCTGCTTTAAGCTGTCGATGAAATCGCTCGACGAGGTCGTTGCATGCCGGATGGTAGGCAGTGGTACGCTTGTGTTCGAAAGCAGCAATTTTCGACAAAGACCGAAATAATGCTGATTCGAACTGGCGGCCTCTGTCTGTGGTTATAGATATTAGACAACCAAATCGGGCGATCCACGAGGAAAGCAATGCTTTCGCAACAGTCTCGCTCGCGGTTATGTCTTCAATCGGTCTTGCTTCTGGCCACCGTGTGAAACGGTCTATGGCAGTTAGGCAATACCGATAACCTTGAGCGTTGGCACGAAATACAATTTCGAGCCCATTCTCGACAGTCCTTCCTGACGCCTGGCCAAACAAATCGTTCAGCAACCAATTTGGCTGATGAATTGGCGCCAGGGTGACTCAGCGAATGAATGCTGTCGAACACCTGCTTGCGAAAGTCTTTAGTGACAAAAGGCCTGGCAGTCTGTGTACTGACGTCGCAGTACAGGGATAACAGACTTCCAGGTACTTGTCGTTGCTCCAGACGAAGCGAGGAACCTTCCGCTAGGAACTTCGCAAGCTCAGTGTCTGAGGCTTGTGCTTGGGCTAGCTGTTTAAGGCTGACTGGCACGCTCAATTCATCGATACGTGACAAGGTATCGGCGAGTATGTTGTCCTTGCTATATATAGATATACGAGTATGTCTGATATCGGTTGTGAATTGAGCGATGAAGTCTTAAGTGCCTGTATTGCCTGGGTGAACAGATTTGCTTTCGTTCGTGAAAGGCAAAACTGATAGGCTTGTGGTCTGTGTAGACGATAAAATTTCTAGCCTCAAGCATATGCCTAAAATATTTTATGGCCTCATAAATAGCCAATAACTCGCGATCGTATGGCGAGTATTTGGTCTGCGACGGGCTGAGCTTGCGGGAGAAGAAAGCTAATGGTTCCCAAGCGTCGTTATTCATTTGCTGGAGAGCGGCTCCTATTGCTTTGTCGGAAGCATCAGTCACCAACGCAAGCTTCGCAGAGCAATTTGGGTGTGCCAACATTGCAGCGTCACAAAGACAAGCCTCAAAAGGCAGCAGGCCTCAAATGCTGCTAAGGTATCTCCCTGTAGACTTACTGGGTGCGATCCCTTAACAGTACCTGTAAGTAATGCGTGCAGTGGCGCTTGAATTTGGGCTGCTTGAGGGAGAAATCTCCGATAAAAATTTAGCATGCCCAAAAATCGTCGGAGCTGCTGCACATTGGTAGGAGGTGGAAACTCCTTTATAGCCTGCACCTTGGAGTTGAGTTGTCTAGTGCCCTTTGATGATACGTGGTATTCTAGGATACTTACCTCGTTGGCTCCAAAAATACACTTCGATGTGTTCACCAAGATCCCGTAATCCTTAACACGTTGAGCGCCACGCGGGTCACCATGTGGGCCATACTATTAAGTCGGTTGGAGCCGTCGGAAATTTACAAAAATCTTAATTTTTGACAATGTTGTATTTGAGTTTTAATCTATTAGAAATATATTTGGAAGCTCTACAAACTAAAAACCCTGGTGTTTTTCTTCATAAAACTGAAGAATTTCTCAATTGGCACACGGGTGTCCCCCATGGCCTCCGCGGCAGGAATTGCACTTTTACTACCGCGGGGGCCACGGGGATCACGGCGTGGCCCACCCCGCGCACCCCCTCCGGATTCCGGATGCCAATGCGCCGCGCGGCGAGCTCAAGCCACGGCCATTAGTCGCCCATTTCAGTGACGCAACGAAAGCACGTGTTATGCGTCCGCTTTTAATAAAAAAAATATTTGTTTTTAATGTATTCAAGTCATGGATAACTTAGATGATTTTGAAATAAGCCAAGAAGATCTCGCAGAGATCGATAATATCGAAATAAATCTTTTAAATGACAGTTTTCAAGATAATTCAGACGAAGAATTGTGTGCCGGGCCATTTTATAGAAGAAAACGGCAACGTATTTTGTTATCCGAGTCTGATGACAGCGATAATGAAAACAGAGTTATTCCCGATACATCAGGTAAGCAATATTGATAGTTTTTACTGTTTACCCGTCGAACCTAATAAATATTTTTGTTTGCTTGTTTATCTTTCTGTTCATTTCAATCTTATAAAAAACATAGAATTGATTTAGTTTGATTAACTAATAAACACAAAAAATAAGTAGGTACTTGACCGACTTTAAAAATTGAGTTTGATATACCAAGTAGGTATGTGAAAGCTAGAAAAAAATCCCTACTATCCCAGCTAATATATTATTATTAATGTGAAAAAGTAACTCTGTCTGTCTGTCTGTTACGCTTTTATTTTGTTTGTGGGTGAACGAACTAGTGGGGTGGGTGACTACTAGTTATATATATTTTATATTTTTCAGGTAATGCACCGTCTTCAAGCATATGGACAGAGCCTTTGGGTAAACAACGCACTATAATACCTTTCACTGAAATTCCTGGCGTTCCATTATGTGTCCGTAATAGCATGCCTAATAAATTACCGCAAGATTTTTTTGAGCTTTTGGTGACTAACGAGTTATTCCAAGATATCGTGGATTGCACTAACCAATTTGCTATTGCTAAGATTGTTACATTTAATGAAGCTTCAAGATATGCCAGGCTTCGTAGATGGGTACCTACTAATATCACAGAAATCAAAAAGTTTTTTGGATTGATACTGTTCATGGGCATTGTGAGGCTTCCCCGAATTGCAGATTATTGGTCAAAGGAGTTAATTACAGGTCATCCTTTTCCACGTACTATAATGTCACGTAATCGCTTCGAGCTTTTGCTCCAAATGCTGCATTTTTCTAGAGAAGACGAATCGAACAAGTCAGATAGATTGCATCGGGTTAGAAATCTTCTACAAATATTAAACACTAATTTTCAAGACAATTACACACCTGCTCAGGATTTGTGCATAGACGAAAGCATGATTCCGTTTCGAGGACGTATAATTTTCCGGCAATATAATAAACAGAAACGGCACAAATACGGGATAAAAGAATTTAAATTGTGTACTATGCCCGGATATACTTACAAAGTGAATGTTTATGCTGGTAAAAACGACACGTCGAATACTACTCCAACCAATGTGGTTATGGAATTATGCAGTGGGCTTTTAAATAAAGGTCACACGTTGTATACAGACAACTGGTACACGAGTGTTGACCTAGCTAGAAAGCTCTTAGATAATGAGACTCATTTAGTCGGTACTCTCAGGAAAAACCGAAAGCATATTCCGAAAACTGTCGTCTCAACCAAGCTCAAGAAAGGTCAATATATTGCCAGAGAAAGCGTGGATGGAATCACTGTCATGAAATGGCGGGACAAGAGAGACGTGCTTGTTTTGTCTACCAAGCATTCGGTACGATTTCATGATGTGACGAAGCGCGGAAATGTAGTTTCAAAACCACAAATAATTGTGGATTACAACAGAGGAAAAGGCGCAGTCGATCTCTCTGACCAAATGACTGCATATTCCACACCTTTGCGTAAGGCTGTGAAGTGGTACAAGAAACTTGCGATTGATTTAATTTTAAATACATCGATTGTCAATGCTTTGACTTTGTATAAAACAGTGACTGGAAAAAATATCCAAATCGTGGAATTCAGAAAACAAGTACTGAAGCATCTGTGTCAAACAGAAGAGGTGGCTGTGGCGGTACAAAGACCAAAGAGGCTGAAGCATAAACTTGCTAAAAAGGAAGGTCCAGTGAGAGCAACAAGACGAACCTGTCAACAATGCTACAAATTTAACGCCGCTACTATGGGAGCTAAAGATGCCAAAAATAAGTCAAAAAAAGTTGCGACTTATTGTGAAACTTGTCCGAATAACCCGTGGTTGTGTTTGGCCTGTTTTAATAGCACTCACTCTTAAAAATTCGATTTACTTCAATGTTTTTATTGTCTATTTTTTTTATTGTTTTAATAAGTATCTCAAAAAGACAATCTCTTTAATTTAGTATAAGAACATTTTTTCCTAATCGTGATCTCATTGATATAAAGAATAAAATAAACATATTATAATACCATACTTATTTTTTTATAAAATTTATAGCTAGAAAATTAAATTGCCTCTTTTTCTTCATACATATAACGAATAATAAATATTAATAATACATTAGAACATTTCATTTGGCAAAACTTGAAACAACTCTTTTAAGAGTATAGAAAATGTTAATAAATTCTAAGTCTTTTGTGAAAAATCAAAACCAAGCTGACTGGATTGTTCTACGGGGCCACGCGGCCCACTTCCTTTGCTTTATTGTATGATATCGATGCGCTGTGGCTTGTAAGTTGCGTTTAATTAGAAGCGTTGCGGCGGCTCACCGGTGACCCCAGTAGCCTGAACAGATTCGTTGGGATTGGCCCACCCGTGTCCCCCATGGCTCAAATGAAAATACAAGTCATTTCTTATGGCGTTCAACGTGTTAAGCCTGGTGAAGATCTGGCGTAGGTGGTCTTCGTGTTCTGCTGGTGACCTTGAGAACACGATAAAGTCATCTAAATAACAGAACACGAAGTCTAGTCCCCTGGTGACCTCGTCCACGAACCTTTGGAATGTCTGTCCCGCGTTGCGTAAACCAAAGGTCATGAACGGGAATTCAAAGAGGCCGAAGGGCGTGATGATCGCCGTTTTCGGGATGTCCTCAGGATTGACCGGAATTTGATTGTACGCCTTCACCAGATCTAGGGTACTGAAGACTGTACAACCATGGATGCTGTGGGAAAAATCGTGTATGTGCCTGATTGGGTAGCTGTCAGGTATGGTGCGAGCGTTCAGCAGTCTATAGTCGCCGCAGGGACGCCATCCGTTGTCCTTCTTCGGCGCCAGGTGCAGGGGAGAAGACTACGGGCCCTCAGAGGGCCGTGCTGTCCCATTGGACAACATCACCTGAAATTCCTGCCGAGCAATTTTTAATTTGTCGGGAGCTAAGCGTTGGGGTGTGCAAGTAACTCGAGGGCCTGGTGTCGTGCGTATATGGTGTACTGTGTTGTGTGGTGTAGTGCGATGTGTACCAGCTGGTCGTGTTATCTCAGGGAATTCGTTGAGCACCTTGTGATAACGAGTTTCACCAGTCAAGACCTTCACTGAATGCACATTTTTAAAATTAGCAAAATAGGCAACAGCTGATATGGCGGTAGTATTGTCTATCAAGCGCTTATTGCGACAATCTACAATAAGGTGATAATATTTTAAAAAATCTACGCCAATAATTGGTCTAACTACATCGGCAACTACGAAGCGCCAGGCAAAAGTTCTACGTAAACTAAAATCTAATTCTAAATGAACGTAACCATACATAGCTATAGATAAAGGAATATAATTCGTGATTGTGGTAAATAATTAAAACGTATTTTAACTATATAATGGAAGTTTTATTGCACTATTAGAAAGCGCGGCAACCTGAGTTGACAAGACAGATACGAGAGAAAAAAACGTACAACAATGGCGCCACAGGCCAAAAATAAAAACTAATTTGGTTGCGTTCCAATTTACTAACACCCTCCCTAGGGACGCAACCCCATCATCTTTACACAATACAAATGTTTGTCGGCAGTGGTGCCCTTAGTTAGATTATCAGCAATCATTTCTTCACCCTTAACATAACTAAACTTTAGATCTAAATTGTTAACGTGATCCTTGAGAAAATGATAGCGGATGTCGATATGTCGTGACCTAGGCAAATAACAATCATTATTGGACAATTTAATTGTACTCTGGTTATCACTTAATATGACGAATGGATTGTTCTGTTCTTGGCCGAGTTCAGCATGCAGTTGTTGGAGCCACAGCGCCTCCTGCGCTGCCGAGGACATCGACATGTATTCGGCCTCAGCAGTGGATAGAGCCACAGTCTGCTGTTTTTGTGACCGCTAAGATATTGCACCACCCTGTAACAAAAAAATGTAACCCGTGCACGAATTCCTATCGCACACATCGCTTGCCCAATCGGCATCACAATATCCTGTGATTTTCTCATCACCATCTTTGGTATATATCAACTTCAAGTCTTTGGTACCCTGCAGATATCTGAAAATTCTTTTTACCGCAGTCCAGTGTGCAGTTGTAAGGTTTTTATTAAATCTGCTCAGTGAGTTTACTGCAAATGATATATCAGGTCGGGTACCTTGAGCCACATACAGTAAGGAGCCAATGGCCTGTTGATATGGACAGTCAGTAATTTTTTCTTCATTTTTGTCACCAAGTTTCATGCCAGCTTCAAATGGTGTTTTCACAGATTTACAGTCTGACATTCTGAACCGTGCTAATATTTCATTTATATATTTTTCTTGATCTAGTAATACTTTGTCCCTGTCTCTGGTAATATGTAGACCAACACATTGACTTGCCGGACCAATATCTTTCATTTCAAAGTGTTGTTTCAGTTTCTCTTTGAAAACAATTTTTGTATTTTCTTCAGCAGTAAATAAAATTAAATCATCCACCCAGATGGCTATAAAAGTATTCTTCTCTGTGTTATAATAGACACAAGGATCTGTTTTTGATTGTGTCATTCCTAACTCGTGCAGGACAGAGTTTAATTTCAGGTTCCAGAGTCTGCTGGCCTGCTGGAGTCCGTATACAGGATGTCCCAAAAAATAGTGTCAAGCGAAAGTCCAGAGTTAGAGCACCTCTTGGAGTACCCGAATCACCCCCATGTATGTTCCGCGATTATTCGTAGTTTTAGAGTAATATTTTTTTTTCTGACTTTTTGAAAATTTCGATCTAAAGAACTTAAAATTTTTTAATAAAAAAAAGTTGAACATATTTTAATGTTTTTCTTTATGCCACTGAATTATCTTTAGTGCTTCTTTTATGTCTAAAATAATCAGCTTCGTAACTTTAGTGGAAATTTAGAAAACAGTAGTGTAAAGTCAAAATTTGAATGTTAGTGAATAATTACTTAAAAAATCATCTTTAAATTAAAAATCTAAACAGGCGAATTCATGGTTTCTAAGTATGTGTAAAAACTTCTCTAGACTCTCTGCTTTCATAATAATTTTAAAAAAAAGTACTTAATAGGGCTACTTTGGCTTAAATCGGCCATCAAAGACAGCAAGGTGAAAATTTCATAAAACTCGACTTCTGAATATTTTTTTTTTAAATTCCAATTATTTATTAATAAACCAAAAATGATTGTAGAAAAGCTAAAAATTTATTATTTGAAGGTCAAAAATAACTGTTCCTGCTGCCATCTTTAATAACCTTTGAAGGTTTATTATAACTTAATAAATGAAACAAAACATTATTTTCAAAGTATTTATTATTCGATCGCTTAAAGAAAGTTTTCAAAATGACGACCTTCGTGCTCAATACATATTCTACATCGTCTAAAAAGTTTTCTTTTAAAGGAGATGTTTATAAAAATGCTAAGACCATGTACAGTTATCACAAAAATAGTAAAAATTACGTACATTCATACGTATTTATCAAAATATTTGTAAACTGTCTATTTTTTTTGTAGAAAATAAAATAAAATTATAATTATTTTCATGATCTGGCAGCTCAAGAAGCAAAAATCATTGGTCCAAAGCCGTAAATTCCCAATAAAAACTATATCACTTGTTACTTATTATTGATCTGTGTTACAATTTTACAAACATTCCGTTTTGAACGTGGATTCTGAGTTGTTGTTGCTGTGTTATTTTTATGCCGAAGTTTTTATTTTTGACCTGGACCGAATACCTGATTACTGATACCGCTTCACCTGCTTACTTCTGCTTACTACAACGATTTTGGACTCGCATTGTGATTTATTTTTGTCGTTTTCGGATTGTTTTGGAATCATTGTTATCAAGTAAGTTTATAATCAAATTATGTTTATTACAGCATACCTAATTATTATTAAGTAAATAATTACCTTTTCTATATATTTGTTAGCAAAATAATAATGTTTTCAGTTAATTCCTGTATACCATCATAAATAATTTCGTTTACTCACTAACATTTATGGATTTATCATAATCTCCCATATGTAGGAATGGATTGATATGCTAATATTGTAAAATAAAATCAATTTCTTTCAGACAACACAACAATGTCGCATTGTCTAATGTGTATTAGTTGGATTGATGATTCTTCAGAAGAACATTATCTGGTTAGTAATCTAGGACCAGAGTTGTTCTCAATCCTCGAGCAACAGTTGGGTAATGAGGTGTGTATTATCTGTTTATTTTGGTTAGTTTATTAAATACAGATTGACAATGATCTTTTTGTATGTGGTCAAAATTGAACTAACAGCTTAATCTTGCTAAATACTTGAATATATAATATAAATATTTTAAGGAATTTATGTAAATGTTTTTCAATATTTAGTGCATAGGAATCATTTCCATAGTAAACTGGAGGTCTTTAATAATTTATAAAAAAATGAACAGCGCTGCATTTAACTGTCAGTTACATTCATTACAAGGCTCAGTGCACTGTGGATATACTAAACATTATAAATGTAAATAAAAAATGAACAATACTTTTACCTTATATAATTTTTTATATATTTTTACGTGAGTGATGATGATAGTTTGATTTGTCATCACTGCTTTGCGGTATTGGAGAGTGCCATTGAAAGTATCATGGAAACAAGGCATGATGACTATGTTTGTGTCTGGTGTAGATCAGCTTTATTTCAAAGACGCACACATTCTATCCCAGAAGGACCAGAGAGAGAGAGATAATTGTAGATAGAATTTATCCGAGACAGGTATTGTAATCGTTAATATATTTCAGAAACTGTGTCTATTTATACTTACTGAAAATAATATTATTTTATTTATTATAACAAAACAATTGCAATAGAAAGTATATAATTCATGTTATTTCTTACTTGTTTGACCTCACTGTTAAACATGGTGAGATTTTTAGTTTGAAAATGATAAATTCACAAATCTTGTCTTGCGTTAATTATTAATTGCAGCATCATTTATATTCCATTATGAACAGAGAATTTGGATATCTAACAAACTTGTATTTTGATAAAAATGCATTGACTTTTCTATGGAGATAGACTTTTTGGGTTTGAAGTTTGGAGCCAAAGTGAAGTTTTGATTTGTGGATAGTGCACAATTATGTATCATTCTAAAACTTATTAATAAAGACAAAAATGGCCTATTGGCAATGCTGGCGTAGACAACTAATATTTACTATTATTAATTACTGTTGATATCAGACGAGCAAGTGGCCCACCTGATGGTAAATGGTAACCACCTCTCATGGACATCTGCAATGCCAGGGGCATAGCTCAGTAGCCTACCTGGAGACAAGTGTTCTTTTTAAACCACGTTTCAAGTTGGACAATTATCAAAGCGCTCAGGAAACACCACAGCTGGGTGTTAGTTCCAAAGTAACTTTATGGTTGTCTTATTAATTAGTAATTTTTTGACCAATGTTTTAGATACCAGAAGGAGGACTAGTTTGTTATTCTTGCTGGGTTTACTTTCAAGAACTATTTCAAAGTTCTCTCTCAACACCAAGGTCTTCTGGAGATTCAGCATCAGACACAAACCTCTGTGTGTCATGTGGAAGATCTTTAAACACAAGAAGATCCCATGCATTATTAGAAGGTCAAGAGAGAGATGAAATTGCAAGAATTATTAGCCCAAGACAGGTAATATTTATAAAGTAAGAGTTAGTTAACATATAATTAATTATGTTTTACATATAATATTTTGTTACTAGATACCTACTGGTGGACGAGTTTGTTATGCCTGCTGGATTGCTGCTCAGCGAAGTATCCGCAGACAAGCTGAACAGAATGTTGTTATGGAAGTTGAGGAAGTGATTGAAGGAAGAGATGATGATCAAGCAATCACACCTCACTCTTACATAGACGAACACATATTTTAGGTGATGGTTCTGAAAGAAATATCGTCTCAGAAAGAATATTTCCAAGAGAGGTTAGATTTTTAATTAACTATAGAAAAACATATTGAATAGTAAATTTTTTTTTTGAATAGATAAATGAACTCATTGGAAATATTATAGTTGATATCTTTATAGTTTATATACTTTTTAATAATTTTTACTATTTATATTAAAATCTGGCAACTTAATAATATTTTTGTATTTATTTATAGGTTTCAATGAATACATTAGTTTGTATGAGATGCTGGAGAATCCTACAAGATTCACAAAGGAATCCAAATGTGATTCCTGAACCGGAACTTACGTTTGAACTAGAGGAATACACACACACAACACATTTAAGTGCTCATTGTTTTGTGCCAGGTTGCACAGGACCAGAAAGGTTAAATGTGCCACAATATTTAAGGATGATTATCCTTAAGACTAAGAAGCAAGGACCGGAAAACCCCTTTATTTGATTAAGCCGATTGTTAGGGAAACCCTATCAAAAGGTTACCGAACGATAGGGTTACCCCATTGATAGGGTTAGTCTTTCCTTGTGGAAACTTTTTTGAATAAGCTTAACCTTTAATTTTAAGTGCTTACCAACTAATAAGGTTACCCTATTGTCTCCTATCTTATTTCCGCACATTTTCGCGTTTTATACTAACATTGGATTGATTCGACCGACGCCGACGGTGAGGGCGGCGGACGGCAGTGTTTTCTTATTTATTAGATTGACACTGATATCTGTTTTCAAGTTTTATGTTAAATTATTATAAACATGGAATCTATAATACAGCTATAAATCTTGTCGCGAGATTGTAGATAAAGAATAATACAATACTTACCTATTTAAGTTGATCTTGATATTGGTAACTCTAAGAAAAATATTTGTTTTATTAAAAAAATCTTGCGGCAAGCTTTTATATTTGAATAAAAAAATGTTTCATGTAATAAATTAATGTTTATTTTCCTCTTTTAGGGCAATAAAATAACGAATAGACAGCTCTTGTTGCGTATTGAATGTTTGTGAATAGCAACATTTGCCATTACGTTATTCATCAAGCAAATCAAAAACTAATGCTTGAACTAATTTGAAGAAATTAAGGTCTATTATCGTTTTTTTTTTCAAACTTCTACGTTCAGCCGATTTAAGGCCGGTTTCGAGATCTGGGAAATCCTATGTTACCGCAGCAAATTCCTAATAACTTAAGAAGACTTATTCGTCAACTGGCGAGCGCAAAACTCGCGAGCGCTCGCCAGTTGGCACCTTCCGATTTTACCTAATTTTTTGGTCGTCAACTCGCTCGATGGTGGAATCTGACATATTTATGTACAGTCAGCTACAAAAATGTTTAAGTAAATTTAAAGTAGGTACCTTTTTTAATGTTTAAGATACTTTATACGATGTAAGTTTAAAATAAAACAAAACATAGTTTTGAGATAAATATATAAATCAACATGACAAAAACTGCTTATTTCCTTAATAATTATCAACAATATCACAATGACTCAAGAATTTGGCTTATTACCTATTATATTAACTGTCCAAAACTAAGCAATGTGAGTGAATTTCACTATGAATACTTTTTAAGAAACTTAATTTACTACCCCTTCCTATATATTTGAAATTGCAAAATTTGTAAAACAAAATAGAAGTCTCTTTAAAAGTACTAAAGAATTATTTCCAAATAAATATACAAGATATATAAATAGACTTGACCCTGGTGTTCGACCAAATTCTACAAAATTAATAATTAACTGTCGTTGTATGTGTATCTCTATATACAGTGTATCCCCGGATAAGGTGCACAAACGAAAATGGGTGAAACTAGACTACAATTTATCGATAAAAAAAGAGAAGAAAAATTTTAAAATTAAATTTTATTTATTATTGATTTTTTTTTCTCTTTTTAAGACCTTTTGTGTTTGTAAAATTGTAACATTGTAACCACTGCGTGGATTTTGTTCAAATAAAAACAATAATGATGCCAAAAGATTAACTATAGGTGCGTTCCATTTGACCGCAGATTCGCAGCATTTTCAACATTTTTAGCATCATCGCGTTTCATTAGCTTTTGACGCTAGCAGGGCTAGCATCGTATGTTGACGTAATGCGTTCCATTTAAACAATATCTTGATTTTTAGGTTAGGTTTCCTTTGTGAAACATAGCGCGGTTAAAAATTTTAACATTTCTTATAAGAAACGCAAAACGTGGTTAGCATTTGATGTTAGCGTGACAAAATGGTGACGCTTAAATGAAAAACGGGGACTGTATGGTAAATAAAAAAAGTACATAAAAGCAGTCAATAGGGAGAAAAACATTTTTTTTCACTAATTTTGAACATAAAACTGTTAATTATTTTTTATTGCATAAAGTTGGCAAACAAGCAAACTGCCCACCTGATGGTAAGTGGTAACAGTCACCTATAATACATGTGGCTCTTGTGAGATTCGCAGCAAAACTGCAACCTCCACAAGAACCACAGTGTACGTTGCCAACTTGTGACACAAGATGTAAAGTCACAGTACCCAATAATTTCACTGCCATATCTTACCCTTCAAACCGGAACACAGCAATGCGAGCACTGCTGTTTGCGGCAGAAATAGGTAAGACGGAGGTACCTAAGCAGACGACCCTGGTACAGAGTCTCTCTCCAGTAAATTTTGAGTAAATGTTTATTTTTACCAAATAATGCAGTTAATAAAAAAATGTTTTTTTAGATTTTTTGTAATAAATACTTATTGTGATTTGTTTTTCTTGTTTTAATCAATTTTACAATAAAAAAGCTTAGCTTAAGTTTAAAAAATGCTTAAATGTGTTTAGCTAAATTCCAATTTAAGAAAGCTACCTCAGCGGTTGACAAAAAGGCAGCGGCGCGGGCGCCAGGGGACGGCGCGTTAGCAGGCTCCTCAATTAAAGACTCGTAGCTAAACATGTATTAGAGACAGAATGTTGTTTTTTTGTTGAAAAGGTTATAAGATCTGGATTAATAAGAGGTAATAAAAATAATTTGTTATAGGGGGCATTATTTGGTAAAAATAAACATTTACTCAAAATGTAACACTTTTATGTTCAAAATTAGTTAAAAAAAATGTTTTTCTCCCTATTGACTGCTTTTATGAACTTTTTTTTATTGACCATACAGTGTTAATCTTTTGGCATCATTATTGTTTTTATTTGAACAAAATCCACGCAGTGGTTACAATGTTACAATTTTACAAACACAAAAGGTCTTAAAAAGAGAATAAAAAAATAAAAATCAATATTAAATACAATTTTTTTTCTAAAAAAAATTATTTTCTTATCGATCCATTGTAGTCTAGTTTCACCCATTTTCGTTTGTGCACCTTATCCGGGGACACACTGTATAATAAGTTACCAGAAAAAATTTAACATTTAACAGATTGAAAGTTGAGTTATATAAATGGTTGCTGTGTTTTTTTTTTGTTAAAGAATTTTTAAGTAATAATTAGTTTTTGTAGCATTTAGCCAGGTAGCACCCGCCATTGCTATCGCTGACACGAGTGCAATTTCTTCTCGATATTTTATGTGAATATTTTAGTTTTTGTTAAGTTTTAAAGTTAAGTATACGTTTCACATTAGAAGACGTAAGTATAATACTTATTTTAACTAAGTAAAATCATCAATTTACCCCTACAATACATTAATATCACTAAAAACTTCCACATTCAAATATTTTTCATTGTTTCGCCTTTAATTTTGGACGTCATTTTTTCCTTACACTTCTATGGACGGGGTCATTGAGGCCCCTGTTCTTCGTTACGCAGTTTACGCGTTTTTTTAGATATTAGGTTAAAATTTATGTCTTAATCGTAATAAATAGGTTCAAATCAAACTAAACCAATACAAATTAAATAAAATGTTAATAAATTTTACTTAGTATAACGAAATAAAGAACTTATGTGATAATAATTATAGGAATAAGTCTCATCTAACAAGAAAAACTACTTTTTCCTCAATTATGAATTCTAATAAGTAAATTAAACATAAAAGAAAGCTCGTAGGTAAAAAAATAGAAAAGTGACACCTATTTAACAAAAGCAATCGTAATACAATTGCTTTATCGATATTTTCTGACGCACTGCTGGCTGCACAGCTAATTATATTGAACATTTTTAAAGAAAAATTGATTAAAAGTAGAAGGAAATAAAAATATGATTGTCCTTATATTTGTAGACAAGGGGCCTTAGAGACTCCACGTCCATAGTTAAAGATTAACTGTTTTATTTCCATATTTTCTCTACAGGCGGCAGTATTAAAGGCTTAATTTTTATTATAAAAACCAAAGCACGCTTAAGCATGCTAATCTGGGCAGAGCAACGTTTTGGTCCGAAAATGAAAACCAAATACGATTGTACATATTCCGAAAAATCGTAAACATAACAGATATTAAAATTCAATTCCAATCCAGAAAACAAAACACAAAGACTCAGTTACCAACCTTCCAAACCCAGGTAAAGCTGAGGGCAATAGCTAGTTTTTATAGTTTTTGGTTTCAATCTTTTTTTATTTGACTGTACTTTACATGCGCGCGCGAGTTGACGACAAAAAAATAAAATAAAATCGGAAGGTGCCAACTGGCGCGCGCTCGCGAGTTTCCCACTCGCCAGTTGACGAATAAGTCCTTAAGAATGACAACACGCACTAATTCAAATTGAAAAATCTTTATTCAACCTAGGCCTTTACAGGCACTTATTGACGTCAAAACAAAGCAAAACATTCCAATTTAAAGAAAACATATTTAACCTTGTATGAAGTTGTATGTGCTTACATCCTGAATATACCTACTCAAGATGTCTGCAAATACAAGTAGCAATTTAAAAAAAAGTTGAATCTACACCAGGAAAAAATTGGGAGAGCCTTCTCGAGAAGAACAGGCATGAAACTCGAAAGGTCAAATTTTTTTATCTCTTCTTTTAAATCGCCATTTACAATTTTGGTTTTGTTACATAGTCATTGAAAGTTAAAAAAATACAATCGGTATGCTTACATACACTTAAAATGTCAAAAAATAAGTTATAGACTTTACACTAATCATAATACAATAAATTAGGTATGTTGTTACCAAACATATGATAACTTAGTCAATATAATTCAAAATCAGTGTCAGTTCTTTTCTGTTAATATCAATAACAACAATATCTGTTAACATCAATAGCTATAACAACAACACGATTATTGACATTATAACGAATAAAATAATAACTTCATATTAAACACCAGGCATTGGCATCATTTAAATAATCGTTCACTTTTTATTATCCTTTACTCATTAGAGTCTTTTTTACATGCGCTTTAAACTTCTAAAGAGGCAAGTGTAACTGACACTATGTGGAACTTTGTTGTAAAAAGTTCCAAATTTTGTCAGAAATTTTGCTATTCACAAACATTTAATACGCAACAAAAGCTGTCTATTCGTGTATTTGGTTCCGGACGGAAACGATTCTATTTAAAAAAATTGACCCGAACATACAAACATACATACATATACACATACATACATACAGTGCAGGCTAAATACAAGTTTGTAAAAACAAACAAGCTGCACCGCGACTGGCGCGCAGCTTGGCGACATCTTAACGTAAACTGATTGACGAGTCACACGAAAATTAACTTTAGTGCGAATAACTTATTATTCCTTATTATTTGATGCGGCGATATTTTGCGGCTGTCGATAACTACACACGTAAACGGTTATGCAACAATAAGTCTAATGCATTTGACGTAAAAACTTGAATTGCTTGTGCGCGTTAAAACCCTATTGATAGGGTTAGCCTCAATGGGGTTTTCGGATGCGGTAAGTGCTTACCCTAATTAACTGTATTATTTTGGTTAGCCTTTCGGTGCAGTAAGTCGATGAAATGCTTACTGTATTGATAGGGTTTGTGAAAACAAGTCTATAAATTACCCAATCAAAACCCCTTATATGGTAAGTGGTTCCGGTCCTTGCTAAGAAGGTTTTTGTAACTGATAATGCAAAGATTTGTTACATGCATGTAACATTATATAATTGGGACATACTAGACCAATTTGAGTTTAGCAATTCATTTACGAAAAATGAAGTGGAAAGTCTACTTAGACTGGCAACAGCTGAGGTGGAAGCAGTTGGAGCTCCAATTAACTTTAATAATTATTTAAGCACTAGTGACAACAATTTTCATTTTTGGACTGGGGTCACCAAAGCCAATTATGAAGTTATTTATAAAGAAACACATAGTTTACAGGAGACATGTAAACATCCACGATTGGCTTTAGGGTTATACCTTATTAAGTCTCGTACTGGGGAGTCACACAGTAGGATTGCTTCCTTATTTGAAATAAGTAAATCTCAAGTTACAATATTATTAAAAAAAGCTAGGAATGCTTTAATAAATGATTTTGTACCGCTACATTTAGGTATAAACCACATCACTAGGGAGGATCTCATAAATAGAAATCTATTAATACCGGAAGGATATATATATATATATATATATATATATATATATATATATATAAACACCTCTTTGCACACTTAGTTGATCCAGCCACGACCCCGTACATTGCTGACTCCGCCTTTTGCACCGAATAACTTGAATCCAGTTGCGTATTTCTCGGGCGAAATGGCAACGTAGCATTCTATTATGCGATGTTGCCAAATGTATTCGTCGATAGAACCTATATTCGATACATATTTTTTCAACAATTTCATGCAATAGTGGATCCGTAACGGCAATTTTTTTTAAATGCACGAAGACTTTTTGGCTCCGAATATATTTAAAAAATCAATAACTTGTGTTGATCAATTTATATACTCGTACTTCCAGTAATACTTGTTTTGATCCGAATAGGTACCGATACCGTAACGGTCGATCAATTATGAATTTATTATACCTAATCTAGATATTTTATATTCGCAATGCTCCATACATTGTAAGATCCGCCTCGGTTGTAAAGGTGGAGGCACGGGGGAGCACCGTACACCGCACCCCGCGCCCTTTAAGCCTCGGTCTTTGCTGCGCCATTTTTAACTCCCGACGCAAAAAGAGGGGTGTTATAAGTTTGACGTGTCTGGCTGTCTGTGTGTCTGTGTGTGTGTCTGTCAGTCTGTCTGTGGCATCATAGCTCCCGAACGGATGAAGCGATTTCAGTTTAGTTTTTTTTGTATTAAAGGTGACTTACGGGCGAGTATTCTTAGATATGTTTGATGAAAATCGGTTGAGCCGTTTATAAGTTATGGGGGTGAAAGTGGGGAAGAATAACCGAATGTCTGCAAATATACTCGAGTGGGGTCTCAAATCAAAGCGGATCACGTGCACTTTAAAGGCCGTTTAAAAAGGAAGAAATAAAAATTTAATAAAAAATTTAAAACACCCCCGACAAAAAACCTCCAAAAAGTAAAAAATAAAATATGTTGATTGGCCCTTTAGTCGTCACGTCGGGGAACCGCAATGAATAAGTAACGCTCTACGTATTCGGTCAGTAAGTAATAAAATAAATAGATATATTAATTACGGTCCCCCGACGTAACGACTAAAGGGCCAATCAACATATTTTATTTTTTACTTATTGGAGGATTTTTTTCGGGGGTTTTTAAAATTTTTAATTTTTGTATCTCAATTTGAATGCGCTAGTTGAACTGTGCTTACGTCGACATTATTTTAAAGTCGTCATTTGAATTTGTTTTTGAATGAAGAATTAATGAAAACAAAAATGAAGATCAAGGTATGTATTTTATATTTAGTACCTAGTTAAGCGATTTTTTACCGACGAAAAAACGGAGGAGGTACTCAATTCGACGAGTATATTTTTTTTTAATGTATGATCACGCCTAACTTTTTACAGAGAACACCAATTTTGATGATTTGTTTTTTTATTGGAAAGGGTAAACCCCGAGGGCGGTCTCATTTAAATTTTAAAAAAATCCTACCCTAATGGTAGGAAAACAGGAAATTATTGTTGATTTACTTACTAATTGTGATCAATGACCACGCATTACTTTTTACAGAACGATCCGATTTTGATGATTCTTTTTGGAAAGGGTATTATACCCCGAGGGTGGTCCCATATAAATTTGAAAAAACAATTCCAACCCTAAAGGTACAAAACCGGAAGATAATTGATGATTCACTCACTTGCAAACTTTTTGAAAACTTTTTAACAAAAAATTGAACCGCCGAAAAAACTAAAAAGTTAAAAATAATATAAGAATAGGTTCAGACAACATCACACTTCTATATTGAAGTCGGTGATAAATTTTAACACTTTCTAGGAGATCATCGTTTGGCACCGACTTCAATATAGAAGTGTGATGTTGTCTGTACCTATTCTTATATTATTTTTAACTTTTCAGTGTTTTTGCTTTTTACTACTTTTTAGTTTTTTCGGCCGTTCAATTTTTTGTTAAAAAGTTTTTCTATCTGAAGTCCCGGCACGAGAAGCTATAATTTTTAAAGTAAGGAACTTATACCAAGTTACGTAGCGACAATTCAAGCAATTCGAAATTCAATCTACTCAAAGTAACATACCTACGTGTATTACAAAAATAATTTCACTTAGTCGCGTTATATTTTAGCGATTTATAGCGCTGTTTTCTAATGATTTGTGGTAGGTACTGGAACGCGTTAGACAACGTAAACTTTAGCGGCCGCAATTTCTAATTAGGTAGTTTGCGTTTCGTTCCAGCGTCATAGTTTGAATTTTTTTCGCGGAATAGGTTCTATTGGTTGTCATTTTTAAACTTGTTATTTCTATCTGTTCGAAATAAGGTTGTGAATCCTTGAATGGGTTTTTACTAAATTTATAGCTTCTCGTGACGGGGACTTTACAGTTTGTTATCGCTTTCAAGCTGGCATTTTTTTAAACTGATAATAATGTATGCTCCCTTAGCAATTATTTGCATGTATTAACAAATCATAATAAAATACAGTGAATTAACTGCCCAATTCAATTATTTTTTTTTTTTTAATTTATTGGTCAAATTATTTCAACATACATATTTTTTACACATAATACCCTCGCTTAAACCACTGGGGTTTTTATGCGGGTGGGAGTTCGCATACTTAATAAATATCTTAGTTATTATACATAATAATTTTCATATTTCAATATGATCTAATAGGTATTTTTGCAACATTCTACTGTATTGTTGTTTGCTTAAATATTTATTCACAATATCTTCTGGAAGGCCGTTTAAAACATTGGGTAGTATATATCGACATAATCTAGTTCCAAATAAATTCTTATACATTGGTAATTCATATTTTTTTAAATTTGACAGTTGTCTTAGTTTAACATTGCGTTTCTGCTTACGAAGTACATGAATGTTTACAAATTCCTCCTTCATGATTGCCATTTTAAGCTTGGATTGAATCGGCAGTACCTTACAATATTTAAATAGTTCATTGTAATTATCTCTATACATACATTTTATGTTGTGAGGAACAATAGTTTTTAATATTCGAATTTGTAGTTTATGTATTTTATCTATATATGATTTGTATGTACGGCCGTAGCTACATAGCCCATAACCTATAACAGAGTCTGCTAGTGCTAAATACAATAGCCTTAAAGTTTTATATGGCATTTTATACTTTAATATGTATAGTTTGCTAAGTATAGCTCTTAATTTTTTACAGACATGTTCTATATGGGCGGACCAATTAAATCGCACATCTATTATGAGTCCAATATACATATGCTCTTCAACTATGTCTAGGTTGGAACACGTACTGTTATGCTTGCATATAAAATTATTATGTAGGCATTTATGATCGTGCGCTACTATGCTAGGGGTGTAGATATCCCTGTTTTGAGCTGATTCTATACACATAAGTTTTGTTTTTTGTGCATTTAGCACCAAGCCGACATCATGCGCCCACTGACATAATATATTGAAATTTTTTTGTAAGGTGCGTTCAGCATTTTTTAGGTCTGCATCACCGACTACCAAACAGGTGTCGTCAGCAAACTGGTATACGGCGCATCCGTTTGTAAATAACTCACACATTTGGTTGACATATATGAGGTATTCGTACGGTCCTATTATAGAGCCTTGTGCCGATCCCTGGTCCGTAGTTATGCTCTTGCTGTAGGTATTTCCAACCTTGACTTTAGTATATCTATTCTGGTGGTAATTTTTAAAAAGTTGTAAAAGTGGACCCCGTATGCCAGATTGCTCGAGCCTCTCATACAATACATTATACTGTAGCATATCAAATGCTTTGCTGAAATCAATGAAAATAACGAGCACGTGACGTTTTTCATTCAGGTGCTCGTTAATTTCATTGGTGAATTGACACAATAATTGAGATGTACTTTTTCCTTTTTGGAACCCATATTATTTGCTATTTATTATTTTATGAGAATCTAAAAATTGGCTTAGTTTTTCCCCTAAGTATCTCTCAATTATCTTGTCAACACAGGACAATATGGTTATAGGGCGGTAGTTATTACAATCGGCATGGTTACCTTTTTTATAAATAGGGCGCACGACGCCCCCTTTTAACTCGTCTGGGTAAGTCGATGTGACAATGCAGCGGTTGATCAGGTGTGTAATTACCGGTGTTATTTCTTTTTTTATGTTTTTTAAATCAACTGCTCTTATTCCGTCTAAGCCCGGACTTTTATTTGTGTTTATTTTGTTTATAATTTTGTAAGTTTCATCACAATTTATTTTTGGCATCCTCATTGTCACATCAACCCCCTCATAAGATGGTAACTCGTTTAGAATTTTTTTATTACATGAATTTGCATTTACTTTTGCGTTTTTTTGAAACTCCCCTGCAAACGTATTCGCCGCATCATAGTCCGTTAAAGAGAAATATTTTTGTATTGTTTCGTCAACCGAATTTGCAACTTTTCCACACAACTCATTAATAAACTGCCAAACCTTTTTAGAGTTATTAAAATTTTTCACTATTTCATTTTTGTAGAATCTATTTTTTGTAAAGTTTATATATTTATTGGTCTTATTTCTATATTTATTGTATATTATTCTATTTTCTATATTTGGTACCTTTTTGTATAATTTATGTAGTTCATTTCGCTTTTTACACATAAATATAACTCTTTTATTTACCCAATTGCAAGTTTTTGATTTAAACTTGTTTAATTTAGTTTTACTCTGTCTACATTTATTATATGAGTCGTTGAAAATGCTGTATATGTCACTAAGAATACCGTATTAAGTTTGAAGGGCTGTCACTTACATTTTATTGTCAATTAAATCTGCTGTTGGTACATTGCTGGCAATTTAAACTTCGTTAAAAAATGCATGAAGATGGAAATTAAGTTAAGTTAAAGAGGTACATTACCTTACCCTATTTTGAAAAAGCCCACTTGACTGTTAACACATTGCTATATAATCCTGTATACACGTCGTTCCAACTATTCTAAAATATTTAAATATTTTTAGTTGAACTAGGTATCCAGACCAAGGCGCAGGCGGTTGGGGAGGAGGAGGCGAGCGTTCCTGGACGCGCGCCACCAACAACTCCCCTAGCAAGCTGGGGACTGAAACGGCCCGGCCGGCTGACTACCGGTCGGGAGACACTTTTCACCCCTAGCTTGGCCGCCTAGGGGGTCGAATTTGGAGATACTTGTCGACCCCCCCGTAGAGGTAAGTCCTGGCGCTTGCGCCAGGCAACCCTCCAGGGGGCACAATCGGGGAATGGCTAACGCCGATCCCGATTGTGTCTCTACGGAGGTAGAAGTATCTGGAGGGTTTTTAGCCGAGTATGGGGTCTTCTAACCGAGTCCAGCATATCCTTGGGGTGTCCTCGTCAGTCGGCCCCTTGTCGAATCCGTAAGAAGGATTTTCCCTCCTAAAAAAAAGGTATCCAGACCAAAGTTGCAGAAAAATTAAGGACCCTACCTGTTTTATCGAAAGTCTGTCAATTTATGGTTTGTAATATAAAGCAAAGTTTGGGTTTGGATTATGAGACATTTACGTGTGTGACTTAAAATACATAAATTGTGAATGTTGCGTGCTACCTAGGTATATTAAAAGCATGTTAGTATCTATAAGGCTTCTGGTTATTCAGAGATCTTTTTCGAGTTCCGGCTCTCGGCGCTTCTAAAAGCTTTACAAGTACAATGGATTTTTTTTTTATAATAATTTATTTATGTATCCTCCTATAATCTTACATGTACAATTTAACATTTAATTACTCTCTAACAATTTAACAATTACTCTCTAAAATACGTATTTAATGTTAATTCTGGCAAATAGAAGCACTAACATTAATTCCAAACATAATTTTGAACCATCCCAAAGGGATAATAACAGAAAGTCACTTTAGTGGCGAATTAGCGCGTATTTATTTTTGTGAACGTACGTTCACCATTCAACTGATGCGCGCGCGAGTCTCGTGTCTCAACTAAAGGATTCGATCCCAGGATAACGAATCTCGGGATCCCGAAAATTATGGAATTAAATTTGACAAATCCCGGGATTTTCAGGATAGGATTGAAATTGATTTCTTATATTTATTCCTGAAATTAATTGAAGAATTTCTCCAAGCACGAAGTGTTCCTTCTGTTTCCATCGAGCCTGAAGACGCTTTTGCAGCCTCTGCACATATTATGTGCAACAAACTAAAACAAGATTAGAAACAAATCTTTATATCAGTTCTTAAGCAAATCTTTAAAGAATCTTAAAATTATTTGCAATTCAAATACTTAAATAATTATTAGTGAATACAAATATAAAGTAGTTACTGTCAGGTCAACTTTATTTAAAAAAGGTACTGGTTAACATAATATTGATCTCTGTAGTTTTTAAGTTTTTGTTGACTTACCTTAATGTCTTACTGAGTAAATTTTTTCACAACTTTAGAACCACGCATTTCAACAATACATGAGACCTATAAAATTGCAAATTAAATTTTATAGGTCTCATGTATTGTTGAAATGCGTGGTTCGTCGAAGTTTGATGTATAATCTTGTTAAATCGTTTTTATTTAAAACTTAAATTGCCAAAAGAAAATAATTTATATTTTGGCAATTTAACTTTTATCGGATTTTGACATTGATTACTAACTTTTTTATTGCTATTTCCAATATAAGTTCAATCCCGGGATTAGAAAAAGGCCCGGGATCGAATCCTCTAGTCTCAACGCTCGCGCTGCTGCCGATGACAATAGCATCATACTAACCAGTATACGGTCAAATCACGCACGTACACGTACTTACTAACATACCCACATACAGTCGCACTTTTCCCATACGAGTTACTAGTCGCATGTGGTACTTAACTTAATAAACCCTTATAATTTTGGTAGGTACCTAATGGTTTTAACAAAACTAGTATATTTGTTTGGGGATGTCAGAATTTAGCTGGCATAGTGGTTCGGGGTATGTATGCATTTCATTCCAAAGGTTGCAGGTTAAAATCCACGCATGTACTAATGACATTAATAGTACATTACTGCAGCAGCCGGCAACTGAGGCATTGATGGACGAACGTGCAAATGTGGGCCGAGGCGTAGCCGAGGCACACATACGTGAGTCCATCAATGCCTAGTTGTGGCCAAGGCTTGGTTAGTACTTTTCTCAAACAATGCGCAGAAATCAAAAACTTTTTTTCAAAAAACAGCTTTGTTGATTAGATATTATGAAAAGCCCCTTTCACCTAGCACCTACTTACATTTATGAGATGATTATGAATGACTCTTTGCGAGTTACTATTGTCTTTTTCTATTGTAAACATCAACACTACAATAATTACTTTATTATTTTTCGAAAACGAAAATAAAATCTCTTTCGATCAACATAAAGTTTTTTATTCGAAATCAACAAAATAAACACAAGCACTTTCATGCCTACAGATGAGTAGAGCGACTGCTTATTCAGTCGCTCCACTCATTTATTACTACTCATTTGGTACTCCGTCGTCGTCGTATGCTGTTCATTATTTCACTCCTTTGTAATTGTTGGTTCTTCATTCATTCTAGTTCATTGTAACCGCTGCGTTGTCGTCCACTAGTTCACCACTTACTTTACTCTTCTGTAGCTATTGCGTTGTTATTCAGTGTATCATGTCGTTCAGAGAATGACAATGCAACAGCAAGTGGAGAGGAGAGACAAGTAAACCAATGGAGGACGATGCAGCGACTACAGCAAAGTGCTGTGAGTGAAGAACAACTGAATGGCAAAGCAACAGCTACAACGGAGTGGAGCAAGTGATAAAGCAGTACATGACAATGCAACAGCTAAAGCGGAGTGGAGTGAGTGATGAACCAGTTTTCACTCGTTGCACTTCGCTGTAGTCGTTATTTTGTCCCTTAGTTTACCAATCGCTCCATTCTGCTGTGGTTATTGCGTCACCATCCTCTGGTTCTTTTCTCATGGCATTTTCTGTAAACGATGCGTCTTCCACTGGTAATTCGCTCGCTGCACTCCACTCTAGTCGATCGCTGCCTCGTATACCACTTGCTGCACTCCGTTGTAGTCAATGCGTCATACATATTTCGCTAGTTCACTACTCACTCGAGCATCATCTTCTAGTTCACTCGCTCCACTCCGCTGTGGCTGTTGCACCTTTGTGTACTATCCCTTCACTCGCTCAGTAACGTTGCTACAAAAGGAAAGAGTCCCGTCCAAAAAATAACAAGTATTGAGGTTTGATCTGGAGTCACGTTACTCCAGACTGATTTCTTTGTGAGTTTTCCTTTTTTTAAGACAAGATTCTCTACTACTTTGAGGAGAATTTGAAATACTAGCTAGACATTATTAAGTTACTGTAGCCAGTAATATAGTAGCCCAAACGTGCCAATGAGGAAGCCCTTGGCAAATGCTGCGCCCTGATTGGCCCATTTGAATTGGATCAACAACTGCCCATACGCCAAAAAGGTAGATTTGTATAAAAATCCCTTAATTATTATTATTAGTCATCGTGACACTTGTGGCTCCGAACAGAGCTACATATTTATGGTCAGCTGGCATTGGATCAACAAAAGACACCCGGATCAACAAGTGAAAATGGATCAACAAATTACTACCTATACGGCACGTTGGAGCCACAAAGTGCCCAAAGGGATAACTATATATATATATATATATATCCAGCTAATAGCTGCTGTGTCTCTTTGGTATGGTCAGGCTGGCCGTTCATGAGACTAAAAGTGAAGTGCGAGTCGGACTCGCCCACCGAGGGTCCCGTATAAAATTGTAGGTTATACTTTAAATAGAGACTAAATTTTTTATAATTTAATTACAAATGTGGAGTTTGAGATTTTCCCTGACTTGTAGTGTAAGACTATATAACTTCACAAATTTCATAGTTCTAGCTAGATCAACGAAAAGTACCCTATACATTTTGATGCCCGTGAGAATGTCGAAATATACGTTTTTGGCGACATAAACGGCCGTACCTTTTTTGTTAACTTAGAAGTTTGATTTTTTCACATCTTCAAGGGACTAGAACTTGTTAGTGTAGAACTGAGTAATTATATGGTTTTAATTTCAACTCGATACCTTCACGCGTTTCCAAGATAGTCTTGACAGACAAACGGACAATAAAGTGATCCTATAATGGTTCAGTGTTTCTTTTGAGGTACGGAACCCTAAAATTTGGACTATTTAAGTGACGGGTATTTCCCGTTATCTAAAATGTTGGAATTTTTCTATTGCAGAGATTCACAAATTCTATAGGAAGGAAATCGAAGACATACTGCTTTTATTTTATCGCTTAGATTTAATTCATTTTTTATCGCATCGCTTAGAGGTACTTGAGGTTAATCTCATATTTAATTTACTTAACCGAAAATTTAACCCTCATGGATTTTGAACCTTGGATAAATTCGTGAATGCTAAAACTACTATTTGTACATATGCTTGGAAATTAAACTAAAAACATTAACATTTGACCATACTTTATTGTTAAGACATTTTTCGATAGATTTATTACGCTTGATGTGCGGCCGGGCTTAGTTAGAATGTAAATTTTCCGAAGGCTGCGTTTTGATATTTTACCTTTTTGACTCTTTCTTTTCTTTTCTTGATTTAATATTTTAATTCTTAGAAAAAAATCAACTGAACTGGTTGTTCTTGGCATCAGTGTCAAGGATTCCTTAAAGAAATAGTTAAGAAATTAAATACGTTTTTATTTTCATAAATAATATTTTAGTTTAAGGATTTCCTTTCATTAAATAAATTGACTTACGTCATGACGTCTCCATTTCATAGTTTTACTACTAAGTACATACAAAATTAATCTGATGGAAAATATCTGGAGCAAATTTGACTATGCTTTCTTGGACTCCAATTTCGTCTGACAATACACTTTATCCATATTTTTTTATACATTGTCTTTAGGAAATCTGTAAAATAAAAATATCGACAAAATTTTACAACACTACGCATGATCAAGAAAACCTCAAAGTAATTTTCTAAAAATCGCTAAAACATAAAAGTGAAGTTAATATTACGTATTGTTTTTCTACAAAATGATTCAGCGATATTTCATATGTATATAAGTGTACTTATTAGCTCACATTCAAGTAACAATATGAGAAAACATGCCAATTTAAGGTCAATAAATTTTGATTGTTTTCCTTTCGCGACGAATGAGACTTGCAGCCCCAAACTACACAAGACATTGTATTACGGAGTGCACAAACACACACTATTTGTAAATACCTAAAGAATTCTTGCTTTCTAATCACTTAAATATTAATAAAATATCATCAAAATATTACTAGCCACGGCACGCACAAACAAATATAATACGAACAATTCAAATAGTTCAAACTCGGATGGTCTATCTTTGATACAAGGTACTATAGAATTTAGCCGTGTTATATATTTTTAACCAATTTTAATATTTTTAACCAAAATGACAATTCAATCAATTCATATACTGACCACCTTGTGATATGCCAAAAGACAAATATTACTCATCTCTTACATTTACACAGTTTTGTGCCGTATGTTAGAAAGAGACAAATAGTACACAATTAATTCTTGTTTTAATCTTCCTTCTATGCTGTAGTGATTGTTCTGAGAGTCATTCACAAGATGAGTGTTAGGTACTGATAAGTGTGACAACCTTGGGAGATATCAATTGGCGAAGGGACATTTTATATGCATCATTGACTTTCTATCCTACAATTCAGGATGTCCAACTTGTTTCTCTGTTGATGTAACTCACACAACTCACACAGTATAGTATAAGATAAATGGAATTCATTTATTGATACTGTAGTGCTTTTTCTTGCTAAATTGTAGTAATATAGGGAAATCTTAAAGTTGAAAGAAAAAAAAACAAACTCATTCCTTCAGTCCGATACAAAATGAAAAGCTTTATTCTTGTAGGTACATAACTCACTTATGCATATGTCACTAAAGTAAATAAAATCCCTTAATGCAAAGCACTTAACTAAATGTTTAATTAATACAAGCCAAGGGCAGGATGGTTCAGGTTTGTTTGATCAATCTCGGTAAGTTCTTGCTAAATTAACTGGGTACAAAAGTCATAATACAATCGGGGTAATAAAATACACAAACAAATAGTTTTCTTTCTTTTTCTAAAAAAATAGATTAGGTACCTTCGATTGTAAGTTCTTGCGATCACGGGTCAGAGATATGATATTCCAGTTTCTTAACTTATTCTCTCTCTATAGATATATTTATTACTTGTGTAATTCCACAGAATTCCTCCTTGATGTTAAGTTAGTTCGTCTAGCTAAGCAGCGGAGCCCTACGGCCTCCGGGAACTGCCCTGGAGATTCATAGCACAGTCAATACATTTGAATTTCAGGTAGTAAACATTGCAAGTTAATTTCCAACATAATTTCCAATGAATTGTCAAAGTCTCTTATTGGTTAGTTAATAAAAAGGACATATGGAAGGGAGAGCACCTATTTTGTGTATAATGATTGCTATTAATAAAAAGAAAACAGCTTAATTTGTGAGTTATTTGCCAAAGAAGGATGTGAAACTTAATATTGTGAAAATTTAGAATTTAACATAAAATTCGCAAGTGTTACTCAATATATGCCTTAATCCCACTAAGACGCCGCTTACTATCAGGTTTTTTTAATGAAATAGGGGATGAAAAAGGCGAATTTTGGAAATGTAATATGTTTGATTTAATAATCAATTTACCCACTAATAAAAATAAAATTAACAAAATCTGTTTTAAATCATGAAATATAATAAGTTAATTAGATACCTTATTGATTTTTTGCACTTATTGATACAATACATCCATTTAATTTAATGAATCGCGTGCCGGCGAGTAAATATAGTATTTTTTCCTTAGCTTTACTCTTCAAGCTGAAAACAAAAATAACTGACTTTTGTAGTCTCACTGTAGCTTTTCAAATTAAATTCACACGGAAAACGGGAGAAATACCTATGGATTTTATTCGCAGAAATGAATATAAATACTTTATGATCTTCGAATCAATAACAAATTCCTTCGGTCGATGTCTCACAGACTAACCAGTTCGGAGATCATAACATAGACGAAAGACGCGTTCAAAGACTAGGGTGAAAAATGGGCGCGTTCGTTCACCGAATGTTAAGCGTCGTATTGGCGACGGAACCTTCCCTAAAACCAAATTCATTTCATAACATGTGTGTCATGATGTGTCAAGTCAACATACGGAACTTTCGAATTTCTACAATATGCAATAAGTATTTCCAGCCAAAGTTATAAGTTTGGTTGGAAAACAAAACGTAATGTAAATTAACCATAAACAAACTGTGAATGCTTTCCAAATTCTATCCGACGAAACCATAATTATATGATCTGTAGCCTTAAGTGTACTTTATTAGGATATGTCTCTAAAAATGATCAAAACAAACGGTCTAAATGTCAAATTCCGAATTTTGAGAAAATCAACCCACCTAAAGGGGAGCACGGGATTTTGGGCGGAAAAAAACTATCTTTTTAAATAACGCCAGGATAAACGCGAGATTTATTTTGTTTATGCAAAAAGTGAATAATGACCAAAGATAATTGCAAATGTCACTGACGTGACGTGAAACGACGTTGACGTTGACACTTGACATTGTGAAATTAATTGACAAAGTTATTGTAATTATGATTTTAGTTGTGAAATTTGTGTTAAAACTACAGTGAAACCAAAGTGTTTTTGCAAAATTAGTGTTTTATGAAATTTTAAGAAAAAACGGTGTTACAATACGGCAGAAAAACATGGCTACAGGTGTGTCGTCTTCAGGACAAATCGCCAACAGGAACTATCCTTCATTAGGTACTCATTATGTGTTTTTATATTGAATAATAGCTAGAAAGAATTTCGTGAGATCTTTAGAAAATACTTAATCCGTCTATCCTAAAAAATAAGACAATAGATATTCTACTATCATCGCAGTCTCGTGAGAACACTTGGGGATTAATTAAATACACATTAAATAGGTTTAAATTCCTAGACAACCTTATATTATGTACCTAAATATTACTCAAAATATCAATGTTTGCTTACGTTTAGACTGACATTGACATTTTGACAATATCAATCAATTGACAAGCTGACGCCATCTTAAAAAATAGTGCTATTTTATGAATATTTCAAACGCTTCCTACATAAACATTTTTCATTTGTTTCAAGAAAATCATATACCATAGGATCAGGGTTTAATTTAGCTATTTTTTAATACCATGTACAGGTGTTGGCATTTTTCCCATACAAAATTAAACATCTCCTTTATAAATGCAATTCTGTTGTTTTTTATTGTTTCTTCCGCTTGTCTTAATTTTGTTCTTAACACTGTGACGCTTGTAATGTCCTTGGCGTATACTAATTCCTTGTAGTATCCCCAGACGAAAAAATCTATGGGGTTCAAGTCGGGGGACCGTGGCGGCCACGCAATGGGCCCTCCACGACCGATCCATCTGCCTGGAAATGTTTCAGACAAATGTTGTCTAACATTTCTAGCAAAATGGCATGGAGCGCCGTCGTTTTGAAAAATCATATTTCTCCGCGTTAATAGGTCTACATCTTCTAATAAGACGCCGAGATCACGTCGTGGAAATTGCAAGTAGGCCTCGCTGTTCAGTCGGTCCGGTAGTTCGAACGGACCAATCAGCTGTCCGTTTAGGATGCCTGACCACAAATTGATACTAAATTGTTCTTGGAAATTAGATTCCCTTGTGAGGTGTGGATTTTCAATACTCCACGAATGGTAGTTATGCGCATTAAACACCCCACATCGCTTAAAATGTGATTCATCAGTCCATAGAATATTTTTAAAGAAATTTTCGTTTTCAGCTTGGCTCCGTAACATTTCCTGACAAAATGCCACCCTTCTCGGGTAGTCTGCGGGCTTGAGCTGCTGAACTTTCTGGATGTGATATGGGTGAAAACGCTCTTGATGAAGTATTCGATGTGCTTGTGATTTCGGAATTCCGATTCGACGTTCTATTGTTCTGACACTAACTGATGGATCTCTCACCACTTCTTCGACCACTGATTGGACAGTATCTGGGTCACTCATTTCAGATGGGCGCCCCGATCTTCTACCTGGTAGGCGTCCTTCCATGTAAGAGTTATGTACTCTTAAAATCATGCGATGATCAGGCCAAGTTTCAGGCTGAGGTCCACCTCCATTTTGTACTTGCTGCCGGAACAACCTGGCTGCTTCAGAAGCATTTCCTCTTGCATATCCATAAAAGTAATGCATAAGAGCATATTCGTGCGATGAAAAAGACATCACAAAATGAAGAGCTTGAAAAGTCCGTTAAGAATGCCAAATTTGTCAAAATCCCGTATTCACACAAAACCAAATCGTAATCGCACTCAAGGTCCGTAAAGAAAGCAAAGTTTGTCAAATAATCACAAATGAGCGTATCGTACGTAAGGCGCAAACAAAAGCAGGCAAACGACTGGCGCCAGAACACAATAGGCGCTCGGACTACACCCCCCGCCTCATCCCCTTGTCACAAAGAATAGCATTCCTCAGTTATAGTTATCCATTTCGCCAATGACAGTGAGAGAGATAGCAATAATGCGGTCTCTTTCATATCCTCTCACTTGGGCAATTTTTTAGCAGGTAAGTACTGCGTTACATCCAACACTACAACCGATGTGATCCGCGAGAAAAATATTTAAATATGGGTTTCATGTAGTTAATTTTTGCTAAATTGCAATTAATCTGAACCTTAGAAATTATAAAAAGACCAGATATTTTTTTTTATCATCTGATAGGAATTTGGAAAATTTTATGAAATTTTCACCTCGCTGTCTTTGATGGCCGATTTAAGCCAAAGTAGCCCTATTAAGTACTTCTTTTTTTAAATGATTATGAAAGCAGAGAGTCTAGAGAAGTTTTTACACATACTTAGAAACCATGAATTCGCCTGTTTAGATTTTTAATTTAAAGATGAATTTTTAAGTAATTATTCACTAACATTCAAATTTTGACTTTACACTACTGTTTTCTAAATTTCCACTAAAGTTACGAAGCTGATTATTTTAGACATAAAAGAAGTACTAAAGATGATTCAGTGGCAAAAAGAAAAACATTAAAATATGTTCTACTTTTTTTTATTTAAAATTTTTAAGTTCTTTAGATCAAAATTTTCAAAAAGTCAGAAAAAAAATTATTACTCGAAAACTACGAATAATCGCGGAACATACATGGGGGTGATTCGGGTACTCCAAGAGGTGCTCTAACTCTGGACTTACGCTTGACACTATTTTTTGGGACTACCTGTATAGATTTATGTAGCATGCATACCTGAGATCCAAGTTTATACTCTTCTGGCTGTTGCATGTAAATGACTCTATCAATCTCTCCTTGCAGAAAAGCAGATACAGCATCCATTTGATCTCTTCCAATCCATGCCTGGCTGCTAAAGCGAATAGATAGTGGATAGTTGTGTACCTGACAACTGGTGAATATATTAGGTTGGGGAAAAAGACTTTTCGCATTATAGTATGTATAAACTTGTAATAAAATCTCTTTGGCTATACTATTTGTATCTGGCTGGTTTTGGTATCATTGAAAGTTTAAATTTTAAAGAACATAATTCCAAATTCAAATTAGGAAAATGTGTGATTTTCATTTGTTTTTCGTACCGCCAAGATGAGTGAATCTAATGAAGAAATTCGATACATTTTAAAATTTTACTACAAAAAAGGTAAAAATGCAACGCAAGCCGCGAAAAAAATTTGCGATGTTTATGGACCTAGTGCAGTGTCTGTGAGAGTAGCACAAATTTGGTTTAAGCGTTTTCAATCCGGAAATTTTGATGTCAAAAATGCACGTCGCTCTGGTCGCCCTATTACAGATAAAATGGATGCCATTTTTGAAAAAGTGGAGCAAGATCGGCCTGTCAGTAGTTACGACGTAGCTGAAGAACTGGGAATTGACCACAAAACAGTTTTGGCGCATTTGACAAAAACTGGGTACACAAAAAAGCTCGACATTTGGGTACCTCACGAGCTCACTGAAAGAAACCTAATGAACCGTGTACTCATTTGTGATTCTTTATTACGACGTAATGAAACCGAACCATTTTTGAAGAACCTGGTGATGAAAAGTGGATCACGTACGACAAGAACGTGCGAAAAAGGTCGTGGTCAAAGGCCGGTCAGGCTTCACAGACTGTGGCGAAACCCGGGTTAACTCGCAACAAGGTGATGCTGTGTGTGTGGTGGGATTGGAAGGGCATTATTCATTATGAGCTGTTACCACCAGGCAGGACCATCGATTCTGAACTCTACTGCGAACAACTGATGAGATTAAAGCAAGAAGTTGAGAGAAAGCGGCCGGAATTAATCAACAGAAGGGGTGTGGTTTTTCATCATGATAACGCTAGACCTCACACATCTTTAGCCACTCAGCAAAAATTAAGAGAGTTTGGCTGGGAGGTGTTAATGCATCCGCCGTATAGTCCTGACCTTGCACCTTCAGATTTCCACCTGTGTCGGTCTCTTCAGAATTCTTTAGGCAGTGTCAGGTTAACATCACGAGAGGACTGCCAAAACCACTTGTCGCGGTATTTTGACCAGAAGTCCCAAAATTTCTATAGCAATGGGATCATGTCCCTACCTACAAGATGGCAAAAACTTATCGAACAAAATGGTACCTACATACTTTAGTTAAATGTAAATAAACTATATTAAAAAATGTTTTGAATTTTCTTAAAAAATGCGAAGAAACTTTTTCCCCAACCTCATAGTCTGTGCCCCATCTTTGTGCATATCCCTTTATCACAAGCCTTGCCTTGTATCTCAGAACATTCCCACTCTGGTCTGTTTTTGTTTTAAACACCCACTTATTTGGAAGAGCCTTTTTACCTGGAGGGAGATCTGTCAAAGTTCATGTTTTATTTTTCATCAGGGAAGTATATTCCTCGTCCATGGCCCTCTTCCATTCTGTAGCTTGTGGTGATGTAAGTACTTGCTCAACAGTCTGGGGGTCAGTCAAATCAGTAAACAAACACAATAGGCCCATTTTACCATTTGGTGCCTCATCTTGTTTAGCCTGTGATCGTGCTGACCTCAATGTTATATTACTATTGTAATCCTGTCTTATCGGATATGGAGGATAGTAAGTTTCATCAAGTTCTCCAGTGTCAGTGTCATACTCACTTGAGTCTTCACTATTACCTCGTATATCAGAGTCTCTGCTGGACGTCACAGGTGCAGATGTGGATGACTCCTGAGTGTGTATCTTGTTTCTCTCACTGCCTGAGTTTGCATTTTCTACTGAGCCGGAACTTGCAGTGGCTGTTTAGTTGTCCTTTACTGGAATATAAGTTTTACAATCAACTGGTACACCGACATCCTCATTACAATTTTCGATAACAGAAACATCTCTACTTTTGATAACTTTGTGTGACTTAGGGTCCATAAAACGATATCCCTTTGTGTTTTCGCAATAGCCCACAAATATAATTTTTACTGATTTTTTATCCCACTTTTGGCGTTTCTCTTTAGGTACATAAACCATAGCTTCAGAGCCAAATATTTTCATGTGTGATAAATTGGGTTTCTTACCTTTCCACATTTCATATGGAATTTTACCTTGTAATGACTTTGTCGGGGAGCGGTTTATAACATATGCAGTCTTGTTATATGCGATTTTATTTTAATAAAAGATTTTATACTTTTCACTGTAGTTTTATTAATTGCACGTTTTACATTGATTTCTACTAGGTACTTCGCAGTAAGCGCAGCCATGACAAGAACATAGATCAGGATAGTTAGTATTCATAAAGTCATGTAGACAAAGGTATAAAAATTATTCAGCCAACATCCCCCTGTAATTTTATGTGTATTAAATTATCTAATATATATATAAGATATCAATCATGAACCTGTTTAGTTTTATATAGTTTCAGTAATACTTTACAAGACAAGATTCACACATATTAATATATTGACAAAAATAAAATTTTTGTAACTTAATTTTCTTATTAGTATATAAAAAACAAAAAATGAATGTTTTACAGTATTAGAAATATTGTTCTTTATGTAACAATCTTTGAGGCAAAATAATTAAACTTTACATTCTGCAAAGGCTTAGTAAACAAGTCTGCAATTTGTAAATTTGTTGGACAATAGTGTACAGACAGTTCTCTATTACTAACTTTTTCATGAATGAATTTGAAACGTACATCAATATGCTTAGATCTACGATTTAACACACCATTATTAATTAAATTTATAGCACTTTGGTTATCCACAAAGATTTTCACATTTATAGTCATGTTTAATAGTTCTTCACACACACTTTTTAAATATAAAAGTTCTTTCACACACTCAGCAGCAGCGATATATTCTGACTCGGTGGTAGAAAGCGAAACTATGGGTTACTTTCTCGTACACCAACTGATTGGGCATCCATTCATGTATATAATGTATCCAGTTGTACTCCTTCTTGTTTTTATATCCCCCGCATAGTCTGAATCACAGTATGCAGTCAAATCTATATCTTCACCTTGTCCTTCATTATATTCCAATCCCTTTCCTTTTGTCCTTTTCAGGTAACGCAGAATTCTCTTTATGGTTGTTATATCACTTTCTGTAGGATTTTCTGTATTTCTACTGCAATAGTTGACAGCAAAGCTTAAACAGGTCTAGTTTTATTAGATATATATGTCAAACTTCCTAATAATTGTCTGTACGGAAATGTTGTAATTTTATTACAGTTTTCTTCTTTAATTGCGTCCATAGGAGTTTGGGCTTTTTTAGCATCTTTCATGTTGTATTGGAATAAAAGTTTGTCAATAAAATTTTCTTGTTTTAGTTTTAGGTTCTCTTTGTTTCTTTGTATTTCTATTCCAAGATATTTCTTTGGATCCTTGTCAATTTTGGTTTTAAATTTAATTTCTATCTTCTCTAGAATATTATCAATATCTTTTCCATATTTTCCTATAAGTATTCCATCGTCCACATGTACTCCGAGATACACAGATTTATCTTCATTCTGAAAAATACAGGGTTCGGTAGCAAGTTGTTTTAAGCCTTCTTGTTTTAGGAAATTTGTTAGTGTCTCGTTCCATTTTTGTGGAGCTTGTTTCATGCCATAGAGAGCTTTATTTAACTTACAAATACCTTTTATATTTTCCATGCCTTCCGGTGGATACATATAAATATCTTCATCTATGTGTCCATAGAGAAAAGCAGTTTTTATGTTAAACGTCTTCATGTGAAAACCATTATTCTGTGCAATTACGAATAACATTCGTAATGGACTAATGTTTATGACAGGGCTATAAGTATCATAATAGTCTATACCTTTTTCTTGCTCAAAGCCTCTTATCACCAAACGAGCTTTATATTGACCATCTTCTTTGATCTTTAAAATCCATCTACTTGTAAATATTTTCTTATCTTTAGGTACTGATGTTAATACTGTCCATGCTTTATTTTCCATTAGTCAGTTTTTCTCTTCCTCTATTGCTCTTATCCATTTTTATTTTTCTTCTCCATTTACGGCTTCATTATATGTAAGTAAGACATAATCTCTAAGGTATTTTGGGATTTTTCGTTTTCTTACAGGTCTCTTGTTTTCTTCGTCTAAATTTTCATTGTTTTCACAGATATCTTCTTCAGGTGTTTTGTTTTCAGGATTGATATTACTAGATCCCTTCATTTCAGGTTTACTATTTTCAGGGTTATTGATTTCGAGTTTCTTAATTTCAGGTTTGTAATTTTCAGGGTTATTGATTTCGAATTTCTTAATTTCAGGTTTGTAATTTTCAGGTGTTTTGTTTTCTTCATTGTTTTGACGAATATTATTTTTCTCTTTACTAGTATTGTTATTGCCATTATTTGTTACTGCTGTTTGATGGTTGATTTTAGAATATTCTAAGTTGATATCGTCTACGTCCAGAAAGAAATCATCTTCAGGGTATATTTCATTATCATTTTTGTTTGTTTCAGTTGCTGGTTTTACATCCCTTCTTGTCACGATTATTTTTCTGTTTTCATCCCATAATCTATATCCATTTGTGGCATAGCCCACAAATATCAGTTTTTCGCTTCTGTCATCTAATTTACCAAGATATCCAAGTTTCTTACTGTACATTTCACTACCAAATTTCTTAATGATTTTTAGGTTGGGTTTCTCACCAGTTAACATTTCTATTGGCACTTTTGCTGTTGTTTCAGTAGCTGTTCTGTTGAGTAAATATGCTGCAGTACGTGCAGCTTCTCCCCACATATTTTTGTTCATGTTGGAATCACACAATAGGGCTCTTACTTTTTCTAGGAGTGTACGGTTAATTCTTTCAGCTTAAGCGTTTAATTGTGGTGTATGTGGAATTGTGTAGTCTAGGATAATACCTTTATTAAAGCACCATGTTTTGAGTTGTTTTGAAGAATATTCACCACCATTATCGCATCTTATAGTTGACACTTCATATTTATATTTTCTTTCACTCTCTTTTATATAGTTTTTAAGGTATTCAAAAGTTTCATCTTTAGTTCTTAAAAGTTGAATTTTTAAATATTGAGTGTAGTCATCAAGTATTGTAAGTATATATCTTTCATTGTTCCATGTAGGTGGATTAATTGGACCACAGATATCAGTATGGAGAATTTCTAGTGGTTTCTGCGCTCTTTGATGAATTGAATTGAATGGTAATCTCGTTTGTTTGGCTTTGTAACATATGTCACAAGTTGGTAAGTTTTCTAAGTCTTTAATTGTTATGTTCATTCCAGAAACTAAGTTATTTTTGATCATATTTTTCATTACTTCTATACTTGGTTGTCCAAGCTTGATATGCCAATCTAAGGCATTTTCCTTGTTGCTCGATAATAGGGCACTTTCTTCAGTGTTTGTTGTTAAATCAATATTGTATAAGCCTTTTTTATTCTTAGTTCCTTTTAATATGATAGTATTATGTTTCTTGACTATGACATTTTCTTTTGTAAATATAACTTCGCCGTCCTTTTGTGTAATAGCATTCACAGATAGGAGATTCTTTTTGAGACTAGGTACATAGAGAACGTTTCCCAATTCACAGTTGTTTGCTTCTATTTTTCCTTTACTCTGTGATATTATGACTTGTTCCTTTTTTGCAGTTTGTATTTCAACTTCACAGTTTTTTAGTTTCTTTTAACAGTTGTTGGTTGTTGGTCATATGAGTTGAACATCCGGAGTCGACAACAAAATTCTCTGTATGGGCATATAATGACACCGCCTTATCTCTTTTTCTAAAGAAGCAATCCTGTTCTTTGTGGTTAGTTTTTTTTGCAGATAGTGCATTGTCTTTTGTCTCTATAGTAACAGTCTCTCTCATTGTGGTTGGTTTTCTTGCATATTTTACAAAATTTTTGTTTAGCAGGATATTGTTTCTCGTAACTTGCTTTGAATGCAATGGGCGACTCGACTTCAGAAGTTTTATCCATATTGATTCTCTTTTCTTCAGTCAGTAATCGTGCAGTGAGATTAATTAGTGTCTTTTCGCTGAGTGGAGAGGAATCCCAGGCTGTTTTGAAGTTATTGTAGTTGTCAGGCAAAGTTGATATTTTAAATAATTTTTAAGATAATATTTTAGAAATTATCATATTGTCTGGTACTTTCTCGCCTAAGCTTTTTAACTGATATGATATATTTTCCATATTACTCACATGTTGGGTGATGTTTTTTGATTTGTCAAACTTATAATGAAAGAATTCTTCCCACAACACACATTTTTGATCATCATTTGTTTTTTAGAAAATGAAACAAAGCTTCTCATACATTTCTCTGGCTCTCTCACATGTCATTATTAATGGCAAATGTTTTCTATGTATAGTGTTCATTATAATTTTCTGTGCTCTGGCATCCGTTTGTATCATATTTTCATCATCATCGTCATCGGCAGTATCGTTTCCAAGTACGTGGTTATATAGGCCATAACTTTTGAATAGTATGCCAACTTGGAATTTCCACATCGCAAAGTCTTTTTCACAGGTTAATTTCTGTATATTGGAAATTTCTTCAAATTTTTCCATCTTTTTATTGTTCTTTTTTTTTCCTTTTCCTTTTTTTTGATGTTATTTTTCGTAAATTTTAAATGTTTTTAGTTGGTTTCTTACTTTCCACTTCAGGGCCACAGCACAAGACACCACGCGGTTCCCGATTGCTTTTTAGGTTATTTTTTTTTACAAAATTTTTACTGTTTTTTACTAGGCTCACTTTAGTTATGTTTCTGGGCCCATAACCTCTTGTTATATGCGATTTTATTTTAATAAAATATTTTATACTTTTCACTGTAGTTTTATTAATTGCACGTTTTACATTGATTTCTACTAGGTACTTCGCAGTAAGCGCAGCCATGACAAGAACATAGATCAGGATAGTTAGTATTCACGTAGACAAAGTTATAAAAATTACATTCACGTAAGTCACGTAGACAAAGGTATAAAAATTATTCAGCCAACATGCAGCGGTTGCCAGAGCTTCAGCCCAGTAGTTCTTCTCCAGGTTGGCATAGAACAACATGCACCGTGCTCGTTCAACTAAAGTCCTATTCATTCTTTCGGCCATGCCGTTTTGCTGGGGAGTGTATGGAGTGGAGGTCTGATGAATTATACCATGATTAGATAAGAACTTTTCAAAGTTATTATTACAGTATTCTTTACCATTATCTGTGCGAAGCTTTGTTATCTTATGATTCAGTTCTACTTTCAACTTGAAATCTTTAAATGTTTCTAAAATGTTTAACTTATCTTTCAGAAAATATACACAGACCATTCGTGTGTAGTCATCAATGTAAGTAATAAAGTATTTCATACCTCCAAATGATACATTTTCCATAGGGCCACACAAGTCTGAATGTATTAGTTCCAGTGGTCTTGTTGCTCTAGAACCAACATTTTTGAATGGCGTCCTTGCTTGCTTACCTTCCATACAACGAGTGCATGTGACATTACTTTTTTTCTGAGTCAGAGTCACACCATCAGTACAACTGGGCAGCTTCTTCACATCTGGAATATTCAAATGGCCCATTCGCAGATGCCACAGGTAAGTGTTATTACAATTCTGAGAACTTGAGGTTAAATGTGCCACTTCTTTACTGGTATCCATGATATATAACTTGTTGCTCAATGTTGCAGTGCATACCACCTCATCTTTCCCATTTTGAATTTCACATCCCTTTTTATTAAAAGTAACCTTATGTCCATTTTTCACAATAGTACTAACTGAAAGTAGATTGCTAGCCCAGGAACATACAAAACATTATTAACTTGTATCACTTTATCTTGACTTATATGTATGTCTACACAAACAACTGGAAACAAAACCTCGAAAGTCGCGTGCACTTGATATATTCCAACGAAACTATTTCGTATTTTTCTTGAATAAAATGAAAAGCAGAAAATATGAATTACTTCGATTATAACTAGGGATTGATTTTTCAAGGTCTGGTATTGTCAAGGTATTGGTAAAGGAATCCATAATACCCCAACCAGTTGCACAACCTATGAAATTCTCATTGTGATTCAAGAAGTGTTAAGGACGGACTTATCGCTTATCACCATCACCAGTAAACATATGAAATTTTTGAAGTTCTATAATATATAATCAGTGTTCTAAGTGAAAGTAATAAATGTTTGGTTGAAAAAGACAGAAGGTCATAATTAATTAACAATAAACAAAAATATAAAAGCTTTTAAAAACTCTACTCGACGAAACTCTTGTTATAAACTATCAATCTATATGTCTCGTGTTAAGTGTCTTCATTTAATTTGATCTATTAATTTAAAATATGTTTTGTTAAATGTCTCTAAAAGTTATCACAACAAACGGATTAAAGTCAAATTTAATCATTTTGAATTTGAAAAAAAAAATATATCTTTCTAGACTATGCCAAGATAAACCCCAAATTTATTTTCTTTAATATTGTCTATGCACAAATTGCACAATGATCAAAGGTACTTGCAATTGTCACGTGCAAAAATGACTTTGAAATGGATATTGTGAAACTAATTGACAAAGAATTATTGTAGTAAAAAAATATATTTTTAGAAGATTTTTATTTTTTAAAGAGAGATTTTTATGTAAAAACAACAGTGAAACGAAAAAGTTATTTTGCAAAATTTGTGTTTAATTAAATTTTAAGAACAAACGGTGTTACAATTCGTTAAACTGATGGTTAGAATAGATTTATTCTCAATGTTAAACCTTTTAATGAATTTGTTCAGAGTTGCCTTTTAAAATGGAAGACATTCGAACGGCTATTAAGTTGATGTCTAAATTCTGTTATATGGCGTTCATCGATTTATAAGATGTCTATTTTTTAGTCACTATACGCATCAATCGTCGAAACATTATCTTAGATTTAAATTTAAGCAAATAACTTATGATTTTTAATGTCTTCCCTTTGCAATTGCTTCAGCTTCATACATTTTCACTAAGCTTTTTAAACCCATATTATCTCATCTTAGAAGTCTTAGTTTACTATTATAAATTATTTTGATGATTTTCTGTGCCTTGAAATTCTTATCAAGATTCTATCAAGAGTCTATCATGCGTAATAAAACTCTTTAGTTTTCTGATTTAGATTTTGTTATAAATTATAAAAAAAAGTCAACTTATACCGAATTTACGACATTTTTTTTTCTAATTGAAAATTTCTCAAAATACTCTAAACATCCTACCTGGTTAATATATAAATCTCGAGGATGCAACGTCGTAGTATAATAAATGGTTAAACAAACTTACCTTTGTGATGTTTGACCATAATTATACGAGACGTTGCATCCGAAGAGATTTATACCCTACCCATTATTTGCTGTGTTGCAAATAAATACCCAATGTTTTTGAGAAATTTTGCTCTAAAGGAATGAGTCAAACGGCGTAACATCGCGCAAGCGGGTGAATAATACCAAAACTACCTACCTATCTTTTTATTTTTATGTCTTCGCTCTAAAATTGTACTTGGTGCCCGGTACATTGGAAAGTGGACTACCTGGTTAATATATAAATCTCTTCGGATGCAACGTCTCGTATAATTATGGTCAAACATCACAAAGGTAAGTTTGTTTAACCATTAATTAGACGCTTCAATCGACATGAAAAAATCTTATCTTATTTACGAAATATGCAAATATTCCAATTATTTATTCTCCACCAATGAAAGAGAGCTACAAATTGCCTCCTCGTTGCGAATTGAGAGTAAAATTACCCGTAAATTTATTAAATGGTGACGCAATTTTAAATTATGTTCAGTTTGCAGAAGGCATTAGAATGCCAGATGCAATAGTTAATTGTAAAAACGGGTTTGCTTCTACAGTAATTCAAAATTGTACTGACATAGAACAAACCATGGTTGTTACATCACCATTTCGCGTAGAAGCCTTTGTAGAACCTTATTTAACTACAGTAAATAACGTAAATTTTACGGATGAAAATAGTTGTTTAGATAAATTATTAGAGAAAAACCTAGAAAAACTAAGACTAGAACATATGAATGACGAAGAAAGAATGGCGATAGAAATTGTGTAAAGAGTATAAGGACATATTTTACTGTGAAAATATTCCATTGTCATTCACAAATGAAGTCAAGCATCATATTCGAACGAAAAATGAGGACCCCATTAACATTAAAGCTCATCGGTTACCGCCTGTTCAAACGAAAGAAATTAAAGAACAAGTCAAAAAAATGTTGAAAGACAATATAATCCAAGAGTCACATTCTCCGTGGAGTGCACTAGTCCACCTTGTATCAAAAAAATTAGACGCATCAGGCATACAAAAGTAGAGAATGGTAGTTGATTATCGACGTTTAAATGACATCACTATGGATGATAAATATCCACTTCCAAACATTAGCGACTTATTTGACATGTTAGGAAAAAGTGTATATTTTACCACGTTAGACTTGGCATCAGGCTATCATCAGCTTGAAGTTCGCGAAGAGGATAGACCGAAAACAGCCATTAGCACACCGTTCGGACACTTTGAATTTAATAGAATACCTTTTGGTTTGAAAACAGCGCCTGCTACATTCCAAAGAGCAATGGACAATGTACTGAGAGGACTACAAGGCCTACATTGCCTTATCTACCTCGATGACGTCATTATCTTTTCAAAAAGCCTAGCAGAGCACATAAAAAAAACTAAAAACTGTTTTCGAACGCTTCAGAAAAACTAACCTTAAAGTACAACTTGATAAATCACATTTTCTCAGAAAAGAAGTATTGTGCCTAGTGTAACACCGTTTTTTCTTAAAATTTCATAAAACACTAATTTTGCAAAAACATTTTGGTTTCACTGTAGTTTTAACACAAATTTCACAACTAAAATCATAATTACAATAACTTTGTCGATTGTCGGACCTCGATTCTAGTATGCGCGTAGATGGAACGCGCCCATTTTTCACCTTAGTCTTTGAACGCGTCTATCGTCTATGTTATGATTAGTCTGTGAGACATCGACCGAAGTAATTTAATATTGATTTCTTGCTAAATCTTAATTTCTACATTATCTTAATTTCTGCGAAGAAAATCCATAGGTATTTCTCTCGTTTTCCGTGTGAATTTAATTTGAAAAGCTATTTCCAAAGTCAGTTCTTTTTGTTTTCAGCTTGAAGAGTAAAGCTAAGGAAAAAATACTATATTTACTCGCCGGCACGCGATTCATTAAATTAAATGGATTTATTGTATCAATAAGTGCAAAAAATCAATAAGGTATCTAATTAACTTATTATATTTCATGATTTAAAACAGATTTTGTTAATTTTATTTTTATTTGAAATTGATTATTAAATCAAACATATTACATTTCCAAAATTCGCCTTTTTCATCCCCTATTTCATTAAAAAACCCTGATAGTAAGCGGCATCTTAGTGGGATTAAGGCATATATTGAGTAACACTTGCGAATTTCATGTTAAATTCTAAATTTTCACAATATTAAGTTTCACACCCTTCTTTGGCAAAGAACTCACAAATTAAGCTGTTTTCTTTTTATTAATAGCAATAATTATACACAAAATAGGTGCTCTCCCCTCCATATGTCCTTTTATTAACTAACCAATAAGAAACTTTGACAATTCATTGAAAATTGTGTTTGGGATTAACTTGCAATGTTTAATACATGAAATTCAAATGTATTGACTGGCATTCCTTCAGAACTCAGTGTTAGACCCACTGACCCTAAGATTATAGGCATATTTAATTATATTTTTAACATAACACTGTGCTATGAATCTCCAGGGCAGTTCCCGGAGGCCATAGGGCTCCGCTGCTTAGCATAACAAAATAACCTGATATCAAGGAGGAATTCTGTGGAATTACACCAGTAATAAATATATATACAGAAAGAATAAGTTAAGAAACTGGAATATCATATCTCTGACCCGTGATTGCAAGACTTAGCATAGAAGGTACGATCCACTAACAACCGCTCCGGGGAAGGCTACTAATTTCTTTAAAAAAAAAGGAAACCTATAACTATTTGTTGGTGTACTTTATTGCCCCTCATTTTGTAGTTTTGTACCCAATTTGTACCTGATTTTTACCTGCCGAGATTGATCAAACAAACCTGAACCATCCTGCCCTTGGCTTGTATTGATTAAACATTAAGTTAAGTGCTTTGCATTGAGGAATTGTGTTAACATATGCATAAGTAAATTATAATTATGTACTTACAAGAATAAAGCTTTTCATTTTGTATCGGACTAAAGGAATAAGTTTGTTTTTTTCTTTAACTTTAAGATTTCCCTATATTTCTACAATTTAGCAAGAAAAAGCACTACACTAGGACATATGATAACTAGTGAAGGTAAGGCCTTCACTAGTTATCGTATGTCCTAGGTACAAATAACGATAAAATTGATGCCGTTTTAAAGCACCCCTTGCCCAAAACAGTTACAGAAATAAAAAGTTTTCTAGGATTAGTGGGTTATTATAGGAAGTTTATCAAAGATTTTGCTAAGATTACTAGACCTCTCACAGCTTGCTTAAAGAAAGGGCGTAAAATCATAATCAGTAATGAATGTAAGGAATGTTTTGAAACTTGCAAAAAGCTTCTAACCAACGCACCTCTATTACAATTTCCAGATTTTGAGAAACCATTCGTTCTTACAACTGATGCTTCCAATTTTGCTATAGGAGCTGCATTATCACAAGGTGGAATAGGTAAAGATAAACCTATTGCATATGCCAGCCGCACCTTATGTGACACAGAATCACGTTATAGCACAATTGAGAAAGAACTTTTGTCTGTTATATGGGCAGTTAAACATTTTAGGCCGTACTTATATGGAAAAAAAATTACCATTTTCACTCACCATATGCCTCTAGCTTGGCTATATTCTCTTAAAGAACCTAACAGCAAGTTAACACGCTGGAGGTTAAGACTTGAAGAATACGATTTCGACATTAAATATAAAAAAGGACAGCAAAATACTAATGCTGATGCACTATCTAGAATAAGAATTAATGCACTTAATGATGAATTAGATTCAATTTTTGTTAATATAGATGATAATGATGATAGGGATATAAGATTTAAATACAGATTTTGTAACTCAACGTAATAAACAAGAAAAGAAATCTTCAGTAATATCAATATCCGATACAGAAAGCGAGAAAACTCTGGAGTTGATAGAAATTTCAACCGATGATGCTACAGCTAATTCTGTTTCTAATAGAGAACATGAAGGCATGCCGATTCTCAATGAAGCTATCGATACAAAACCGCGACAAATATTAGTTCATACTTGGCTATTAGATAAACTCTCAGTCAAAGATACGTCTAATAAAAAACAGGGTATACTAGAAGTTCATATGCCAATTAATAATCAAACACTAGTAAAAGACTTTCTCAAAGAGTACATTGACAATAGATATAATATTTTATTTATTTCGAAGATTCCGCATTTAGGAAATCATTTTCAAGCGTAGTAATTAATTTATATAAAAAGGGAACGTGTAAACTTGTTGAGTGTACGGAATGGGTTATAAATCTGACGGATTCGGAACATGACCAACGGGAATTAGTATTAAAATATCATGAAGGTAAAACCTGCCATAGGGGTATAAATGAAACACTAACTAAATTAAAACGTCATTACTGGTGGCAAAACATGAAGGAAACGATAACAGCTATAATAAATTCTTGTGAACAATGTAGGAAAATGAAATACGAAAGGAAACCTATAAAACCAAGCATCCAATTAACACAACATCAATATACACAATTCCAAGAAGCTTTCATGGACCTTCTGTTCATTGAAGGAAAATATTACCTAACAATTGTTGACGCTTTTAGCAAATTAGACCAAGCTATAGATATTCCAAATCGTAGTACACCCGAAGTTGTTAGAGCTTTAATTAAATATTTTAGCATGTACGGACTACCCCAGAAACTGAACAGTGATTCTGGTACGGAATTCAATAATGAATTAATAAAGGAACTTTTAAATCTGTACAAAATAGAATTGCATATTAGTACACCAAACAACCCAAACTCCATGGCTATAGTAGAACGTTTTTACTCTACTATTATCGAGATATATAGATTAGCACGGTACGATAAAAGTGATCTTGACGCTTGTTACGTAATGACTAACGCTATCATGGCATATAATAAGAGTTCTGCAGCAGACTTTACACCATTCGAGATTGTTTTCGGTAATTCAGATTCTGGAAACGTATTTGATATTGATAAAGAACGTTACACAATGCAAAAACTATTGCAAGATCACAGAAAACGCTTAAAAGTTCTCTACGAATATGTAGCCGATAAATTACAAGAAGATAAAATAAAAGTTAGAGAAAAGAGAGGAGGTGAGGAAGTCCCTGAGCTAAAAGAAGGTGACAACATCTTCATGAAAACAACTAGAATAAGAAAGGCCAAACAATTACCTCGTTTCGAAAAAACTAAAGTTATAGGAAAACCAATTCATAATATAATACCAGTTGAAAGAAATAAAAGAAACACGAGAGTTGCTATAAAAACATATTAAACGTCCTCCACAGATCGTGGCTAGTTTTTCTGGCACTGGTGAAACAGAACAGCAGCCTGGAACTTCGAAACATGAACACGAATCCGGGAATAGCTCCTCTGAAAGTGGGAGTAGCAGCGATGAGGAATAACTCTGACAATTTTAAAAACATTAGACTTAGATTATATCATAGACCAGTTAAATAATAATATAGAGAAGTATAATACTATTAGCAAAATAATTAGTAATGATAATGAACTTAAAGGAGAATTTAATAGTTTAATGGAACAAATAGAATTATTTATAAAACTAACGAAAAGTAGGGTAAATCAGATATCACCATCATCCAAAATAACTAAATGAGCAATATTCAGTCCAATTGGTTCGTTGGTTAAATTAATTTCGGGTAATTTAGATGAAGAAGATGCAAAAATTTTTAATCGTCAAATTAGCCAACTAAATAATAACGAACATTCGGTCGAACAAAAAGTCTCGCTATTACAACAAGCTTTTACTAAATTAGTGAATATTTCAGAGAGCATAAATTCAAACGTCAATCGCTTAGAAATTGATGAAATTAATTCAGTCATTCAAAAGGAGAGCTATATACATAATACTATATCTATACTTAACACTTTATACCAAATTCTAAATAGCTTTCGTACTATTTTTGATATCATACAAGAAATTGAGACAGCCATTGCTTTTAGTAAATTACATATATTACATCAATCTATCATAAATACAACAGAATTCCATTTTTAGGAGCGTCACCAAGTAACTGAAGAATATCTTCATCTAGTTTAACCTCTTGTGTAACGGCCGTGACTTCCTGACGAGCAGAGGGTCCATGTTGCGGACTCGAAGGTGGTGGCTGCGATGGTGACGTGGGTGGCAGAGGCGGTGACGAAGGCAGTGGCATTTGTGCTACTGGCTGTGGTGACGCCATATGAGACGAATATTGCCTCGGTGAGAGTGAGTCATAGGCTGCCTCTATGGGCGGCGACTCGCTATATGATATTTGACCATAGGTCGAGTCCAGTGGTGTATGAAACGGTTCCTCAATCTCTTGGACAGAGTTATTACCGTTATTTGTTGTTTTAGTCACCTTTTCCGTTAACTTCTTGATTTTTCTACGGAGTTCTTCTTCCGTGTAGTCATGTTTTCTCTTCCCCATATTATTACTGCTAGTTCACTTGTATCGGTGTTAAGGAGACGTGCGAAGGCTTGAGCACGGAAACACAGAATGATCCGATATTCGAGTGCAACAATTAAGAAATGTTGGTTCGAAAGTGTCGGTATAGCAGCAAAAATGTCGGTAAATAATCAACTTGGCACAAGTCGGAAGCACATGCCAAATATCGACAAAAATTTCAAAAAAAAAACTAAACACGTGCAAGGCTGACGCTCGGAGGCGCCACTACAATAGGTAAACAATAATAAATTGCGTCGAATGAAGCCGCGAAACATAATTGCTGCTTTTTTGGGTATTAATATAAGTACCATCAGCAATTACAATAAGATGGCTACTCTTTGCAGGAATTTCAGGATTCCCAAATAAATTATTTGCTAAATGGCTGATTGCATAAAACTCTTCCCTTGTCTTAGTGCAGCAATTTGTGCAGCAAGTGCATAATCTGTAGTGTATAGTTTTGTGTGTTCTTACATCACGTAGATACATTCATCTCCTTAATCTTTCCAGTGATAGTTTACGATTTTTTTGGAGTAAAATACATTCAACTTTATTTATTTTTTATGTTTTCAAATGTAAACAGTCTTTTAAAATATGAGGTCGGATTTCGCCAGTCTTCTTTAAAATGTCGAATAAGATATTCATTAATTTAATGTACTCTACAGTGGGATGGACTCCTGCAAAGGTTGTGTCATGTTTTTCACAAATTAATAACGCGTCTGCTACACTGATGCTAAAAAGCTGGCTGGCCAGTTAAACTCTAATTTTTTGACCAATTAAAATTGATATGAGACTCTTTTAAATTGTTGGCAATATGTAGTCCCTCAAACTTTTGTGGAAACATGGATCCACCACTACACGCCTGAATCAAAAAAATCGTCAGCTGAGTGGACAGCATCCGGCGAAGGTCGTCCAAAGCGACCAAAAACAATTAAATCAGCTGGCAAGATTATAGCATCCGTATTTTGGGACGTGCATGGAATTTTGTTTGTCGATGCTACCTCTGATATCCGTGTGTTGTGTTGCCTGAATTATTACTCGATCCTTCGTTAGCTAGCGTAGATATAGATTTAGGTAAGGTAGCTAAGTCCGAAGTCCGAGAACGTGAGGTATGTTTGGCAGCCACATGAAGATTGGCTTAGTTTTAATTTTAATTGTTTTTTAGATAGGTTAATTAGTGATAAGTTTACCAAGCGTGAAGCTCTTTCCCTTATGATGTCGATTTATGACCCGTTAGGATTTCTCGCACCTCTTGTTGTGGCAGCGAGAATTTTGTTTCAAAATGTTTGGCGAAAAACTATTGACTGGAATCATCAACTCACTCGGGCTGACACTGGAGAGTTGGAAATCTTGGCATGCTATTTGTGTTCAGTCTATTACGCATTTAAAAATTCCACGGCGATACAACCTGAGTGAGGTTGACGTTTCTAAAAGGCAACTTCACATTTTTTGCGATGTAAGTGAAGCTGCTTATGCATAGGTAGCTTATTGGCGCTTGACTTACGTAGACGGTACGGTAAAAGTAGTGTTGATTGGCAGTAAAATTCGAGTAGCCCCACTTAAACCTGCATCTATCCCGCGTCTGGAATTACAAGGTGCTTTGGTTGCTGCTCGTCAAGCTGATACAATCTGCAACGCTCATAAGTTAAAACCATGTATGAGGGTATTCTGGTGTGATTCTATGAATGTCATAGGTTGGCTCCGAAATGACGCTCGTATCTTTTGCCAACCATTTGTTACCAACCGCTTAGGCGAAATGTTGGAATTATCAAAAGTTTATGAATGGCGTTGGCTGCCTTCGGACATCAACGTTGCAGATGATGCCACACGGGTCAACAAAAAATCGTTGCATATTGAGTCACGTTGGTTTACCGGTCCTTCTTTTCTGTACAACGTCGATCAATGGCCTCCAGAGCCTGTTATTAATATACCTATCTCTAGTAACGCCGAGTTAAAGCCAAAGCATAGAGATACATGCCATGCCATCAATGAGGAGTCATCCCATCCTTTAGCTCCCGTTGCTGCCAGCCCTCATCGTATAAGTAGATGGTTATGTCTCATTCGTTCAACTGCATTAGCACATTTATTTGCTCGTAAAGTGCTTGGTATTTGCCGTAGAGTAGTGCCAAATCGCTAACCCCTTCTGTTCTAACAGCTTCTGATCTGAAGGTGGCGGAGTGCCACGTTTTATGGCAAAGCCAATTAGATTGTTTTGAGTTAGAGATAGAATGCCTAGAGAGAGCCAAAATGTTGCCACGGAATAGTAGATTATTAAACCTGTCTCCCGTCGTCGGCAAGGACAATTTACTCCGAGTATCTGGACGCATCAGCGCGGCCACAGAGGTTAGCACACAAACTAAAACTCCTCTCATACTGGACGGAAAACACCCTGCTGTTCGTTTGCTTGTATTCCGTTTTCACCAGAGAGCTACATACGCCAATACAGAGACTGTCGTAAATGAACTTCGGCAGACCTACTGGATCATCCATCTCAGAAACACAGTAAGATCAGTTGCTAATCGCTGCTTAATCTGCAAACAACGCAAAGCCACGCCATACAACCCGCCCCAAGGACAGCTTCCACCTGCAAGACTGGCACATGGCGAGAGACCCTTCTCATACACCGGGCTCGACTACTTTGGCCCTATTCAAGTCACCGTTGGCCGCAGGCGAGAGAAACGCTATGTCGCCCTTTACACCTGCTTAGTGACACGAGCGGTTCATCTCGAAATCGTCTTCAGCCTTTCTACCGACGCAGCCATGATGAGTTTGAGGAGGTTTATTGCACGCCACGGATGTCCTCGTCAGATCTATTCCAATAACGGCATAGCCTTCGTCGGCCTGAACCGGGAGCTCAGAAAGCTGTATGGCGAAGAGATCACAACATTTGCTACAAACGAGATGATCCAGTGGAAGTTTATTCCGCCTGCAGCTCCTTTAATGGGCTGTGCCTGGGAGCGTTTAGTACGCAGCGTGAAAACCGCCTTAAAAGCCACACTTAAAGAGAAGGCTCCAAGAGACGAGGTCTTGATGACTCTGTTATATGAAGCTGAAACGGTGGTGAATAGCAGACCTCTCACTCACGTGTCCCCTGACCCAAGTCATCCTGAAGCGCTGACCCCTTCCCATTTTTTAATCGGGACTTCGTCTGGGCGCAACGTTTCATGCAACCTGGAGGAGAGTGACCTCTGCGGCAGACTCTGCTGGAGAAAAGCTGCGAAAATGGCCGATCAGTTTTGGCAGCGTTGGATGGTGGAATATCTGTTCTATATTTATATTTCTAAACCGTTCAAGAAGCGTACATCAAAGACGTAATATCGCAGTGGGAGACATGGTTTTGATTGTAGATGGCAATCTACCACGGAGTGTTTGGCCTAAAGGCAGAATTGCCAACTTATATTTGGGCAAAGATGGTGTCGCTAGAGTTGCTGACGTGGACACTGCGGTTGGGCAACTCAAGAGGTCCCTAAAAAAATTGGTACCTCTCAATTGAAAAAGGGGAGGATGTTACAGATCCATCCTTTTTAATATATATTTTTCTATGGTGTTGTATTATTTTCATGTTTTTTTACTTTGGCTTGTCAAAATTATCAGTAAACTATTGTCACTGAACCCTTTCCTCAGCCTCTTATTTTTCTCCTCTAAATTCCCAAAATATTCCTATTTGTTTCTCCATTTACATATTTAATTTTGAGCTATCGCGAACATATTTATTTAAGAAATATAATCAAATAAATAAAGCCCACATTTTTTTTACTTTTCAGATCAGTGGAGAATACATCAAAAAAATTGCAATTTCCATATTAAACAAAATTGTAATATATGTATATCATAAGCAATGTAATAAAATGTTGTGTTACACATTTTATAAAACATATATTTAAATTTGTAACTAAATTAAATATAAATTTCCGCTTCACGGGCAGGTGTAAATATATCCAAGCCACAAATGATTGTGGATTATAATAAATACATGGGGGGCGTGGACAGTAGAGACCAACAACTGTCGATGTACCTCATGGAGCGTAAGCGGGGAGAGAAATGGTACATGAAGGTGTTCAAAAGGCTTATGAACACAAGCCTTTTGAATGCGATCTCACGCATAGGCAATTTCGCAGAGCTGTGGCAAAGGGCCTATTCGAAAAGTTCCAGCGCACGCCGTGAGCCATCAGGTCCGCCGTTTCACCCGCCCCTACGTTTGGGCTACCCAGGCGCCTTCATAGGGATGCTAACCACTTTTTGGGACGCACGGAGCTCAAGGACCCGTCAAATCCCAAATCTCGGTATCGGCAGAAACAATGCTTGCGATGCGCAGCAGAGGGCAAACGCACAATGGTGTCACAAAAGTGCAAATACTGCAATGCGCCATTTTGCGCTGAACGTTGTAGAGAGAATTATCACACCCGCCCCAACCTTTAAATTGTCAATGTATAATATACAGGGTGTCTCAGAAACAATGGATAAACCTTTAACTGTTGATAGGTTTCTGTTGGAAAGGCAATGTACTGCAAACTGTAACGTCAATGTATATCAAATTTTATGTATGTCGAACAACTGTCAGATAAAGAGCTGCCTTCTCTTGAGCAATGTCGCTATGTGTGATAGGACGAAATAAGTTAAAGATAAAGTTATTGTGAAGAAAATAAAAGTCATCGTTGTTCAAATACGTTTTTTATTAAGCCCTCAACAGGTTATGGGCCCAGACATAAGATCGGCAGTGTAAAGGAAAAAAGAGATCAAGAGGAAAAGAAAAATAAAATTTTCACCACGTGCTAGGTACTGCGCACTATTGTACAATCCGCAGTTGAGTCGTGAGAGTGACAAAATAGTCAAAAAGGATGGAAAATAATCAAGCAGGTATTATCAAGCTAAATGGCCCGGAAGATTGGCCAGTGTGGAAATTTCATATCGAAATAACCTTAAAAAGCAAGGGGTTATACGGCGCCGTAAACAAAATGGTGGCGTCCACGTCTGCTTCCGAAAAAGATGATATAAAAGCACAGGAAATATTGGTATCCAGAATGGGGAAGGGATCTATAATCCATATTATCAACTGTACTACGGCATCTGAAATGTGGAACAAACTCAAGGCAGTGTATGAAAAAGAATCTACTGTGTCGCAGCATCTATTACAACAGAAATTTTTTGCCCTCCAATATCAGCGAGGAGAAACAATGTCTGAGTTTCTTTCTAGACTTGAAGATTTAAAAAATAAACTAGCTCAGTTGGGAGAGAAAATCTCAGATAAAATGATTATTACTAAAATTATTATGGTGCTGCCTCCAGAGTACAAACATTTCACATCAGCATGGGAGTCAGTACCTGCTGATAATCAAAATCTTGAAACCTTAACCTCAAGACTTCTAATTGAAGAGGAAAGATGGCTTGCAAGTACAAAGGAAGAAACAGATCAACAAGTAACAGCATTAAGAGTAGAAAAGAAAAGTGATTTCAAATGTTATATCTGTGGAAAAGCAGGTCATTTCGCCAGAAATTGTTATAGAAGAAAGGAAAGAGAATGTCATGCATGTCATATGTTTGGGCACAAGGCCAAATATTGTAGAAATAAAAAACCAGAGATGAGTACCAATAAACATACCGAAAGATCGAATGCATTCATAGTCACCGATGATACACAAGCAAATGTATGGTGTATGGACAGCGGAGCGAATGAGCATATGTGCAGAGATCGGAAGTTATTCAGCGAGTTTACCACTAGATGTCCCAAGATGAGTGTTGTGGTCGGTGATGGAGCATCTTTACAAATAAAAGGTATGGGAAATATAAACTTGTATGCTAAGGTTGAGAACCAATTTATTGAGACTACTTTATATAATGTTCTATTTGTTCCAGAGTTAAAATTTAATTTATTTTCCGTGGGTAGTGCTTTGGATAAGGGGTATAATTTAGTGTCTAATTATAAAACATGTAAATTGTTAAAAAATGGGGAAATATTAGCTACTGCAAATAGAATAAATAAACTATATTTAATGAATTTTCTCTATAATAAAAATGAAAATACAATAATTAATAACAATTCAATGTTTTATGACTGTTACTCAGTGAAATCAATAGAAAGTTTGTATACTTGGCATACAAGACTTGCACATCAAAATGTCAGACAAATCAGAGCTATCCTTGATAAATTTAATAAAAGTATTTAGATGAAAAACATTTCACTTGTGAAAAATGCTTATCTGGTAAACAGTGTAGAAATTCTTTTGCAACAAGTCAAAGCCATGCTGATGACTGTTTACAGCTGGTACATGCTGATGTGTGTGGTCCTATGGAGGAAGAATCACTAGGGCGAGCAAAGTACTTCCTGGTCTTGAAAGATGACTACTCATCATATAGGTTCGTTCATTTTCTTAATAATAAGAGTGAGGTGAAGGATTGTGTGAGAAAGTTTATTAGTATGGCTGAAAGAGAAACAGGGAAAAAGGTAAAGGTAATCAGATCCGATAATGGGTTAGAATTTGTTAATAAACAAATCGATGGAATTTTATCAACGTTAGGTATTAAACATCAAAGATCTACAAATTACACTCCACAACAGAATGGCCGGGCGGAAAGAGAAATTAGAATATTGGTAGAGGCAGCGAGAAGTATGATAGAAGGTATGGAAAAGAAATTTTGGGCTGAGGCCGTGAATACAGCAGAATATACCTTGAATAGAACAGATACATCTCATGTGACAAATAAAACTCCTTATGAGCTGTACTATGGCCGTGAATCTAAAACAAATGATTGGAGAGAATTTGGTAGTCGAGTGGCTGTACATATTCCTAAGCAAAAACGGTTAAAGTGGGATTCTAAAAGTAGCCAAGGAATATTTTTAGGTTACGGAGATGTAGTGAAAGGTTATAGGGTATATTTACCACTTCAAAATAGTGTAGAGATAATAAGAGATGTGGTATTTTTGCCAGAAGAAGGATATCAAGAGAGAAAGTTAGATGAGGTTGCGGTTACAGAGATAGAAAAAGAAGAGTGTGAATATGGAACGGAAAGTATGGTACATGAAGAAGAGATGAGAAAAGAAGTAAGTGAAAGTTTACAGTGTGATAAAGAACATAATGAGTGTTTAAGGGATGATAAAAGGGATAATGTTGCAGAATGTGATAGTGACAATATATATGAGTCTACACCTGAGCAAGAAGAAGGTGTGCTAGGAAAGAGACAAAGAAAAAAACCTCGGTATTTGGATGACTACTACTTGGGTGATGATTATGCGTGTATGCTGTGTGAGGATGATCCTAATTCATATGATAGTGCCATAAGTGGTGAAGAAGGGACCGAGTGGAAAAATGCTATTGAGAATGAGATAAGAGCATTAGAGGAAAATGATACATGGGAGATAGTAGAAAAGTTACCTGGTATAAGTGTCATCGATTGTAAGTGGGTGTTCAAAAGAAAGAAAGGTGAAAATGGAAATATTACCTATAAAGCTCGATTAGTGGCTCGCGGTTTTAAGCAAACAAATGTTGATTTGACTGAAATATACAGTCCAGTTGCTCGATTGTCTTCTGTGAGAATATTTTTAGCAGTTTGCAATGAATTTAACTTACCTATAATACAATTAGATGTATGTAGTGCATTTCTTTATGGTGATATAGATAGCATAGTTTACATTGAACCTCCTAAAGGTATTTTGTTAAAAAATAGAAATACAGTTCTGAAGTTAAAAAAGTCACTATATGGCCTTAAAAGCTCACCTAAAAATTGGAATAACAAATTCAATAGTGTAATGGAATCTATAGGTTTTAAAAGATCTGAGTATGAATATTGTTTGTATATAAAAATTGATGATAATAGCAGAACATATGTGTTGCTCTATGTCGATGATGTATTGTTGGCTAGTTCTAGTAATAGAATTTTATGTAATCTAGTAGAAACATAAAAAATTCATTTCAAAATAAAACATTTAGGAAATATATGCCATTATCTAGGTATGAAAATATGTCAAGATATCAATAAAAATACAATATCTATAAACCAAACTGATTATCTAAAAGATGTATTGTCAAAATTTGAAATGCAAAATTGTAAACCTGTTATGACCCCTATGGACCAGAACTTTGATCATAGTTACTTAAAAAGAATAGAATCTGAAAGTATAGAAATAGAGAAGAAATGTAGAATGTTGATTGGAGCTATCATGTACGCCATGTTATGTTCAAGGCCTGACTTGTCTATATGTATAAGTATTTTAAGCAGATATCAATCATGCGCTAGTGATGATCTATGGATATGCTTGAAAAGAGTTTTAAGATATATAAAGGCTACAATTAACATGAGTTTAGTTTTTGAAAAAGGTAAAGAAAGTATTATAAGTATATTGGGATATATAGATTCAGACTGGGCAGGCGATAAGGTTGATCGCAAGTCAACAACTGGCTATTTATTTAAAGTATTTGGAAATACTGTAATATGGGTTTCTAAAAAACAAACAGCGGTTGCCTTGTCATCAACTGAAGCCGAGTATGTAGCCTTAAGCCTGGCAGTTAGCGAGGCATGTTGGATACAAAATTTAATTAATGATTTTAACTTGTATAAATATAAAGTAAATATTCAAATCTTAGAAGATAATCAAAGTGCAATTAAAGTCTGAAAGAGTCCATTCTATCATTCGAAATTGAAACACATAAACATAAGAGTTCATTTTGTTAGAAATGTTATAAAGGAATATGATATTGAGTTAGTGTATTTGTTCACGCTCGAGGAAGAGCGAGTGGCACACTGCATTGTGGTCTGTGCAGTGACAGCTTTTTTGGCGGCCGGCCGCATGTGACATGTCAGTTGAGTCGAGTCGAAATGTCACGACATCGAATTAGGTTAGGATGATGTCCGGGCATCGATAAAATATGCGGGCCGGAATATATAACTAACAAATTGTATTTTGCGCGGCGCACCTAATATCGGGGTGCGAAAGCCCGCTTTGTGTTGTGCAAAGGTGTCAAAATCGCGTGTGTGAGCCGTGGTGGCCTAATAGGCATTTGTAGTGCCACCGGTGGATCCACTGCAGAACTTCAGGAGCCGCGACTTCCTTCGAGCTAGCTCAGGAAGTCCACCGGCTACACACGGAGACAATTGAGATCGGGGTAAGCCACAATGCTTTCTATGAGTTGGTAGTAGGGTGCAAAATTCAGCAATACAAGTCGGCGAAACGCCGACGTGGTGGTGTCTACCTTGGGCACCACCATCTCTTGGTAGCAGAGCGTGGTTTTTAGATTTGAGTGGTTCTTAGATTTGAGTATTTGATTAGTATTGTACAATTAATATTGTAATCTTGTTGGTTGTCCAAACGGGCAATACATATTAATTGGTTTTGATTGCTGATTTTAAACCGACTACCAGCTCATTTGTGGACCGATCTCCTTAACTAATTGTCATTGTATATGAAAAATTGGGGTTAAATGTCTTTTGTTGTTCTAGTTAAGTTCTAGCATTTACCTATATTTGATTTTGGTTTGTTTTTTCATATCTTTGTTTTGCCCTTGAATATTTTGTTTGTTAAGTTGTAAACTTATATTTGAATTTAATTTGTTGAAAAAATTTTGCTGCTAAATGACTTTGCTGTTGTTGTAATACACTATATTGCTGTGTTAAGTTTTAGCATTTACATTTGATTTTGTTTTGTTTGCCTTTGAATATTATGTTTGTTAAGTTATTGACTTAATACTAGAATTTAATTTGTTTGAAAAATTCTGTTGTTAAATGCCTTGTTGTTCTAGTTAAGTTCTAGCATTTATACTTGATTTTGGTTTGTTTATATATTTTGTTCTGCCTTTGAAGTTCCTCCCGATCTGTTTTGTTGTCTGCGGTTGTCGGTCTGTTTGTCCGTGTATTATTATAGTGTTTATTAATTTTGGTGCAAAATGGTCCCGCCAGTCAGCCCGCTTAGTGGTGCCCGCGCGGGTGCACAAAAGATTTTGAGATGGTTTGCTAGTGCCGTCGCTTTGGTAGACCGACCAGACCGAGAACAGGCTTTGTTAATTCGGCATGAGGGAGTACCTGCTCGCTTGAAGGAATTGGAGCAGCTTTTCGTTGCTCATCAACAATATCTGCTCGACCATCCAGCCGAGGGTGCCGCTGAGTTGCGGGCAGTCGACCAATTTAATGCCGATTATGATCAGTGTTTTGAACAGGCGGATGTGATCATAAACAAGGCTCAGGCTATCCTATTCGCCCGGAGGGGTGAGTCGTGCACGACCGGGGAGGTCAAGCCTACCCCGGCCGGCTTGCTGGGCAGACTGCCCACTTTGGACATCCCAACCTTTGATGGGAACTTGGCTGCTTGGATGGGGTTCATTAACCTCTTTGATAGCCTGGTTCACTCGAGGGACGATCTGTTCCCTAGCCAGAAATTGGCCTATTTGCTCTCTGCCTTACGTGGAGAGGCTGGTGTGCTTGTCCAGCATCTACCTGTCAACGATGACAGTTATGAGATTGCAAGGGCGTTGTTGACCGCCCGGTGTCAGAATGTTCGCTTGCTAGCGGACACACATGTGGCTGCCATTTTAGGGCTGCCACGAGTATCGCGGGTCTCCTCATTGAGGAAGGAGATTTTGAACCCGCTGCTAAGCGCTATTAATGCGCTCAAACGACTTGATCTACCGGTGGACCAGTGGTCCTTTATTTTGCTCCACCTCATCCTCGATAAGCTTCCCATGGAGATGAAGGGACGCTTCGAACAAAGGTACGGGGGCAATAGTGCCTCGTACCTCCCCCCCTTCTCGGATCTCCTCAGATTTTTGGAGGATGAGTGTCGGATGACCGACCACTTGGATCTGGCTCCTATACCGGGACCGAGTACAGGTCGCTATGAGGCGACCCGGGCAGCGCCACGGAGAGAGCGCCGCCCGTACAAGCAGTATACTGCAGTGCGGCAGAACTCTCCACACGGGGAGAGGCCGATGCCTTGCAAGTGTTGCAAGCGGGATGGCCATCGTTTGCCGGCCTGTCCCAAATTTGTTGGCCTACGCACCGAGGGGCGTAGGAATATGGCCAAGCAGCGGAATTGGTGCTACCGCTGCCTGGGGGCTCATATGGCATCGGCTTGCCCCCACCCACGAGATTGCCACTGTTGTGGAGGGGCCCATCATCCCCTCTTGTGCTCTAATAATAAAGACACTCGTGAGGTGGTGAGAGCGAGGGACTCGCACACGGGCGGGGGCTCTCGTAGGTCCCCCACATCTCCGAGGAGATCGGAGGGGCGTGCCACCCCTCCGCGGAGATTGGACAGGCGCCCCCCCTCCAGTGAGAGGATTGGGCGCCCCACCCCCCCTACGGGCGGGGGGGATCGACGCGCCGCTTATGAGGCGCCACCGCGGGATTGGGCCGCGGTTATTACGGAGCCACGCCGGGAGCCGATACGCTTCTCTCCCCCTCTGATGGAGAGACCCCGTTTGTCACGGGCTCCCCCAACTTTCGCCCATCATGGGCACCGTCCGGCCCCCCGATGCCGCTTTGATCGGGGCCAGTACGTGCCGGATTGGGACCCGCTCGAGCGCCTTGAGCGCCCTATTCCTCCGCCGCGCACGCATTTTTCCTCGAACCCCCCTTCCCCCCCGTTGCGGGGAATGCGGGAGGATTTTCATTAAACCAACTGTCGGCTGCAACCCCCCCACAGGAGCAGGTGCTGTTACCAACAGCCTCCGTACAGGTGTGGGGCCCGAGGGGCACCTTTGTTTTAGTTCGCGCCCTTTTGGATACGGGAGCTCAGGGTTGCATTGCCTCCAGCTGGCTGGTCCGGCAGTTGAGTTTGAACACATCTCCATACCTTGAATCGGTACGAGGAATCGGAGACCTGCGGATCCCGGATCCGATCGGTCAGGTTTTGTTCTCCTTCTCCCCCCACTTCTCTTCAGCGCCCAAAATTGGCGCTACCGCGATTGTTTATGAGAAGGTTGTTGGTCAGCTTCCGCAACAGCACGTTTCGCGCGCTGTCGTTGATGCGACATCAGGATTGACCTTGGCTGACCCTTCCTTCCACCGAACCGGTCCGATTCACTTATTGCTCGGTGCCGATGTTCTAGGCCGCGTGTATTGTGGGAAGAGGAGAGAGTTACAGAAGGGTGGGCTGGTAGCCTTATCTACATCGCTTGGGTTTGTAGTGATGGGACCAGTTAGGCATAACCCACCATCTCCATCGGTGGACAGTTACATAACTGTTAGCTCCACCTTATCGGATGTCCTTCAACGGTTTTGGGAGGTGGAAGAGTCACCTACCGTGAAGCGAGTGAACCCCTTAGACGAGGAGTGTGAGTTGTTCTACCAGAACAATACAGGTCGCCTTCACTCGGGACGGCTGATCACTCGTTTGCCCTTTTTGTCAGTTCGCTCCTCACTTGGCAGCTCCCGGCCGTTGGCCGAGAAGCGGCTGCTGTCCATGGAGCGTCGTATGAGTAGGAACTCCGACCTCAAACAGAAGTATGTCGACTTCATGCGAGAATATGAGCAACTGGGGCACATGTCGGTCTCGCGACTGGACTGGCGAAACGAGGAACATAATTTTCTTCCTCACCACGCGGTTTTGAAACCTTCCACTGGGAAGATACGCGTTGTTTTTGATGGGTCAGCTCCTACGTCTACCGGAGTTCGCTGAATCAATGTCTGCATGCTGGACCGAAGTTGCACCACGAGGTGGGTGATGTATTGACCAACTTCCGTCGCCATGCCGTCGTCTTTGTGACCGATATCCGGATGATGTTTCGGCAGACTGTGATTCACCCGGACGATAGACGATATCAGCTCATATTATGGAGGGAGGATCCCAGAGATCCCATGCTGGTCTACGAGCTGAACACCAATACATACGGTTTGCGTTCGAGCCCCTTTGTGGCAATTCGCTCACTTGTGGAACTCGCTGAACGTGAGCGGTTACGATACCCTCGCGCATCCTTGGTTCTCAAGGAGGATGCATTTGTGGATGATATTTGTACGGGCTCCTCTAGTGTCGAGGAAGCCTTGATTTTGCGAGATGAACTAATTGCTCTTCTCGGGGCTGGTGGTTATGAACTGAGGAAGTGGATGTCCAACTCACCTCAGCTTTTGTGTGACTTGCCAGACGACCACCAGCAGGAGCCTCATATTTTTGAGAATGCCAACACTCCAGATTTACTGTCTGTTTTGGGAGTGCAATACAGACCTGTCCAGGACACGTTCACCTATCGATTGGAGCTGCCAAGCCCCAAGGTCTGGACGAAACGGTTGGTTTTGTCTACAGTAGCTCGTACCTTTGATCCAAATGGCTGGATTAGTCCCGTAGTGTTTTGGATGAAGTGCTTCCTACAGGAACTTTGGTCAGCCGAAGTGTCGTGGGATGAGCCCCTCTCGGGCCGTTTGCTGCGAGATTGGGAGTCCTTCATGTCGTCTCTCCCCGACATTAACCGGGTTAGTATCCCTAGACATATACTGCCTAAGGGACGGTTTACGGCCAGCCTTCATGGCTTTTGTGACGCGTCTGAGAGTGGATACGCAGCCGTCGTATATATCCGGACGGTCGATGATAGAGGAGCTGTTAAGCTCCACTTGCTAATTGCTAAGAGTAAGGTTGCTCCACTTCGGACTCGATTAACGATTCCGAAGTTAGAATTGTCTGGAGCTACTCTTCTGGTTCGTTTGATGAACCACGTTGTTGACACCCTGGGACGTAGTGTGGACTTTGAGTCGCTCTTTGCTTGGTCCGACAGTCAGGTTGTCCTGTGTTGGATTAAGAACTCCGTCCACTCCCTGGAAGTATTTGTGGCCAATCGGGTATCCCAAATACAGGCCTCGAAGGCCACGTTGATTTGGCGCCACGTGCCAGGTGAAATAAACCCTGCTGACTGTGCATCACGTGGCAGCGAAGCCCCTCAGCTTATTGACCACACTCTGTGGTGGGGTCCCGAATGGTTGTTACAGCCGTCTTGGCCTTCCACACCAGCTGTGGTGAAGGTACCAAATCCGGGCTTGCGTGTTCACGCTGTCGAGACTATGGCGGCTCCAGAGCGGGAATTTTTATTAGACCGCTACAGTTCTCTGGACAAGTTGCTCGGCGTGACCGCTTGGATAAGAAGATTTATTCGAAATTGTCGCCGGCCTCAGGACAAAGATTTGTGTCCGGTCCTCTCACCGCAGGAGCGCCAAGATGCTCTTCTGCATTGGGTGCGTATGACCCAGTCTAGAGCGTTTGAACCGGAACTTAAGGTTTTCCGTACCGGGACGTCCAAATTAAAGGGACCCTTGGTGCGTTTGACTCCCTTTCTGGATGATAAGGGATTGTTGCGTGTAGGAGGCCGATTGAGGCACGCTAACTTGCCTTATAGATCACGTCATCCCCTGTTGCTCCCCAAGGACGGACCATTGGTGCGATTGTTGATCATTGATCGCCATGTGAAGAATGCTCATGCCGGATGTAATGCATTAACCGCGCTCCTCCAACGGGAGTTTTGGATTTTGTCAGCGCGAAGAATCATCCGATCTGTTATCTTTCGATGTCTGCCCTGCTATCGTTTACGCCCCGAGACGATGCAGCCCCAAATGGGTGATTTGCCTGCTGATCGTGTCAATGAATCGATGACCTTCTTAGGAGTTGGAACTGATTTTGCGGGATCATTCACTATAAAAGCGTCGCGACTCCGTAATGCTAAGACTGAAAAGGCTTACTTGTGTGTGTTTGTTTGTTTGGCCACTAAAGCCGTTCATTTGGAGGTGGTGAGTGCGCTCACCATGGACGCTTTCTTAGCAGCGTTAGGCAGATTTGTCTCCCGCCGGGGACTGCCTTCTCTAATTCGGTCCGATTGTGGGACGAACTTCAAGGGCACTGATAGACATATAAGAGAAGTTTGTGAATTTTTAGATAAAAATAATATTGAGATCGGATCCACACTCTCCCGTAGGGGGGTAACATGGCGATACTCCCCGCCGTCTTGCCCTCACTGGGGAGGGATTTTTGAATCTGTTGTAAAGGCCGCCAAGACTCACCTTCGCCGCGTTATTGGGGAGACTATTCTCACGTTTGAGGAACTCGCGACGGTGTTTCATAAGATTGAGGCGGTTGTCAACTCGCGTCCGTTATGTCCGTTGTCTACCGACGCGAACGATTTGCAGGCCCTCACGCCGGGCCATTTCTTGATAGGCAGACCACTTAACGCCCTGCCCGAGTATCCTTATAGAGATGTCAATCCAGGACGCCTTTCGCGGTTTGAGTTGCTCCAGCAGCTTACCCAGAGCTTCTGGCGCCGCTGACACCTTGAATATTTACACATTTTGCAACAGCGCGTTAAGTGGTCAGATAAGACAAACCCACCGAGGGTTGGAGACCTCGTGTTAGTGAAGGACCCAAACCTGCCACCCTTACGTTGGCGTCGCGGACGCATTGTCCAACTTACTCTAGGGTCTGATGGTGTGCCCAGGTTTGCCGAGGTCCTAGTTGGGGATTCTGTTTTGAAGCGCGCGGTCGCTACTCTTTCTCGCCTCCCCTTAGACTGATTTGGCGGACAGTCCGGGACTGTCCGGAGCGGGGGGGATGTTCACGCTCGAGGAAGAGCGAGTGGCACACTGCATTGTGGTCTGTGCAGTGACAGCTTTTTTGGCGGCCGGCCGCATGTGACATGTCAGTTGAGTCGAGTCGAAATGTCACGACATCGAATTAGGTTAGGATGATGTCCGGGCATCGATAAAATATGCGGGCCGGAATATATAACTAACAAATTGTATTTTGCGCGGCGCACCTAATATCGGGGTGCGAAAGCCCGCTTTGTGTTGTGCAAAGGTGTCAAAATCGCGTGTGTGAGCCGTGGTGGCCTAATAGGCATTTGTAGTGCTCCGGTCTCCACCGGTGGATCCACTGCAGAACTTCAGGAGCCGCGACTTCCTTCGAGCTAGCTCAGGAAGTCCACCGGCTACACACGGAGACAATTGGAATCGGGGTAAGCCACAATGCTTTCTATGAGTTGGTAGTAGGGTGCAAAATTCAGCAATACAAGTCGGCGAAACGCCGACGTGGTGGTGTCTACCTTGGGCACCACCAGTATTTACCAAGTAAAGAACAAGTAAGTGATATATTAACAAAACCGTTAGGAAGAATCTTATTTCAGTATTTTAGAGGTAAGATAGGAATAATGTAAAATAGTGTGTAAGTTTAGTTCAAGAAAAATAACCATTTAGGGGGGGTTATTACATATTTAAAATGGATATTTTTCAACTTAAAATAGATTCTATGTGTATCGTTATAAGAAATAAAACAGTTGTGTAAGAAATAAACATTAGTATTGTTTTCAATATCTTAGGTTAATTTTTTTTTTGAGTTTATATAGTTTTGAAAAGTAATTTTTACAAATTACTTTTCAAAGAGAAGTACATTGAGGGGGGGTGTTGGAAAGGCAATGTACTGCAATCTGTAACGTCAATGTATATCAAATTTTATGTATGTCGAACAACTGTCAGATAAAGAGCTGCCTTCTCTTGAGCAATGGCGCTATGTGTGATAGGACGAAATAAGTTAAAGATAAAGTTATTGTGAAGAAAATAAAAGTCATCGTTGTTCAAATACGTTTTTTATTAAGCCCTCAACAGTTTCGTCGAGACCTCTCTAATCTCAAATTTTGACTTTAGTAAAAATATCTCGGTTTTCAAGATATTTGATAGTTTATGATTTTTTTTAAAAATGCCACTTTTGGTTGGTTTTTAATGTGCCATTTTTACAAATACGGACTTTTTCTGATTCAGGTTTTTTTAGCTTCTAACGGAATAGTTCAGCTATTAATAACAGTGGTTAAAATTGAGCTAGCTAATCACGAAGTGCTTGGAAAAAACAATGTTCCAAAAAAAATTAAACAAGAAATTATTTTTCTTCGTGTTTGGTCTGCTACCATGTAAAAAAAATGTATGACGCTCATCCTGCCCATTATCTTAAAAAAATGCTTAGTTATTCTAGTTTCAAAAAAGGTATGATAAACTTATGCTTAATGTATCTCTGAACTTTTATTACTGCTTGAATAGCAAATGGTATGAACATTTTAAAAATATTGTTTGTCGGATTAATTATTTTTCGGATTAATTTTATTCGGTTAATTTAGTTTTCCAGTATTAAGTTTATGCTTTCTTGACTTTCTGACTAGTTGAATAGCAAATAAAATGAAAATTTGAAAAAAAAAAGGTTTTTTTTCCACTAATAAGCACTTAAAGCTTATTTGTAAACATTCGTTTGCGAGTCACAGAGTTGAGAAACGTGTTTTTTTTTGTGGCCCCTGCCTGCCACATGTCTCATCCACTATGCGCAATCAAAAAGGAGCCTTATCATTAACAGCACATGAGTCATAAGCATTTGCAACCTTACCTGCTATCGAATTTCCTGGAAGGACTTTTTTTACCTGCGTCTGATCATTGGGTTCTTTGTTACGATTGTTAGTGTCCTTCTGAACTCCGGTTGTGACCTACGCGTGTTTTCTGTATTCGAGAGATTCGATAGAGCTTCGATGATTTTAAACGACATTTTGCTGTGATTTTGGACTTGACTAGCTTTGCGATTCGGATATTGTTTGTGCTGTGAAACCTATTGACAACTGGTGATCATATGGACTTGGCTAGCTTTACGATTTGGATATTGTTTGTGCTGTGAAACCTAACTGACAACCAATACATAACACTAAACATGCCTAGACATCAGTACACGTCGCGCCAATATGCAAACATGCATTTCGTTTATGGCGAATGTCGAGGAAATGCTAACGCTGCTGCTCGTCTGTACGCAGAGAGGTAAGATTATTTATTTTCTCTTTAATTCAATCAATCTTATTTTTTTTTAAATCACACACATTTATTGCAACTTTAGTTAAACGTATCAGGATGGGTCTTACATTATGTTATCCTTCTAAAAATAGTTACACGCCGTGTTTAATTAGATTTTAAAATTAAATGAATTAGTAAATTTAATAACGTCATTTTTTGTATTAGGTACCCCAACGCACGTCACCCGGACTATCGAGTTTTTGCTCGGGTACATAATTCGTACTGCGAAGGGAGGCTTCCCGGAAGAGGCATTGGTGGTGCAGGGCCAGAAAGACCAGAAAGAAACGACGATGAAGAAGTAGTAGTCCTCGACGAAATAGAAGAAGATTCAACACGTTCTGTGCGTGGAATTGCACGTCGAACCGGCATTAATAGAAGCAAAATGCATCGCATATTGAAAAAATACCTTTTGCACCCTTTCCATATTCAAAGGGTCCAAACTCTACAGCCTGCTGACTATCCGCGCAGGATTGCATTCTGCAGAATCATGTTAAATAAAATAAGGGAGGACCCGCAATTTTTCAATAAAATTTTATGGACGGATGAATCCTCATGCCGGAGAGATGGATATTTCAACATCCACAATCTACATAGCTGGCAAGTTGAAAACCCACATTTGATGAGGGAAGATCGGTCCCAAGTTCAATTTAAAGTTAACTTGTGGACTGGGATTATTGACGAACAGGTGATCGGGCCATATGAACTTCCAGCTACACTGAATAGTGAAATTTACCTTAATTTTTTACAAAATGATTTACCCGGCATGCTAGAAGATGTCAATTTAGAAGTGAGGCGGAGAATGTGGCTTCAAAATGATGGGTGCCCAGCTCACTACGCAATAGTAGTAAGAAATTATTTAAATCAACACTTCCCACAAAGGTGGATAGGCCGGCTCGGCCCTATTTTATGGCCGCCCAGATCGCCTGGATCTAAATCCCTTGGATTTTTTTTATTGGGGATGTCTGAAAGACCTTGTCTACGCGAGGCCAGTATCCTCAATAACAGAGTTGCGTACTCGCATACAAAATGCAGCTGCACACATAAAAACGTCTGGTTACGCGCGCCGCATCAAACTTTCTTTTATAAAAAGATGTAGGGCGATCAGAGCGCAAGGACGCCAATTCGAACATTTATTGTAAATTTAATAAAAAATTAAAATTTCATGTTGTTTTATTTCAAATTCTTTATTCAAACTAAGAATTAATAACTATTCCGAAAAAAATCTTTTTAAAATTTCATACCATTTGCTATTCAAGCAGTAATAAAATTTAAGAGATACATTAAGCATAGGTTATCATACCTTTTTTGAAACTAGAATAACCAAGCATTTTTTAAGATAATGGGTACGATGAGCGTCATACATTTTTTTTACATGGTAGCTGACCACGAAGAAAAATAATTTCTTGTTTAATTTTTTTTGGAACATTGTTTTTTCCAAGCACTTCGTGATTAGCTAGCTCAATTTTAACCACTGTTATTGATAGCTGAACTATTCCGTTAGAAGCTAAAAAAAAACTGAATCAGAAAAAGTCCGTATTTGTAAAAATGGCACATTAAAAACCAACCAAAAGTGGCATTTTTAAAAAAAATCATAAACTATCAAATATCTTGAAAACCGAGATATTTTTACTAAAGTCAAAATTTGAGATTAGAGAGGTCTCGACGAAACCTATCAAAAGTTAAAGGTTTATCCATTGTTTCTGAGACACCCTGTATAAAGCTCGATTTTTTATATATATATAATAAACAATACAAGTTTCCGTCTGACGTAGCGATTGCTGATATGTATAGCGATTGCTGATATTGATATGTATAATAAACAATACAAGTTTCCGTCTGACGTAGCGATTGCTGCATCCTTATCGTGCTACTCATCGAACTCACTGTGCTGTGGTATAATAACATTCTCAAAGACCACACATTTACTATGTTGCATATGCCGTTTTTTGTGTCGTACAAAATTGTCAAAAATTGTGGTTGGAGCGCATCTTGAAGATGCCTACTCTTGTTGGCCGAGATGGCCTTTACAGCTTTACTTGAGACACCTGAGAGGGTGCGGGTCCTTGAACTTTGCCTTCATCTTACGTGATGGTAAGTGACGATTTAATAAATTAAATATTCGAGCTCATAATAATATACAAATTAATGTAAATATTCACTAATGAATACTAAAATATATGGCAAACTGCATCAATTCCAACAACGACACGAGCAAGGATCGTTCCAATGTTAAAAGCATATCATTTAAGAAAAACAAAAATCTACTCAAGTCTATCAAGAGACTCTCCTCGGACATGGTGAATAGTTTTCGGAAAAGTAAAAGACTTTTTGATATTTCAGCAGGCAAGTGCAAAGAATTCGCCCAATGTATCTGTCAAAAAGGTAAAGGTACACAAGAGCAAACTTTTTTGACCGATCAAAGAACGTCTCGGGTAATGGTAATCAGCGGAATCGACGTAACTGCTACAAAAAAGTTGCAAAAGACTCTAAAAAAGAAACATGAACGACAGAATCGCCGAAACACATCCTTAAGCACTTCAACTTTAGCTGATTTAAATGTTAGTATTTAATTTTTACTATACGCAGATGACCTAAAATTATATCGAACAATTGATGACATCTTTGATCACCAGAAATTCCAAGAAGATCTCAATCGATTTACAGATTACTGTAACATTAACAAACTTAAGCTTAGCTTAGACAAATGCAAAATTATTACCTTTACCCGAAAAAGGATATTTTATAAATTTAATTACTCACTGTGCGGTTCTGATCTTAAAAGAGTCCAAAACATCAGAGATCTGGGAGTTTATTTAGATGCTAAGCTTACCCTGGACACGCATGTTGAACATATATGTAATAAAGCATATAAAATGTATGGATTTGTTATGCGTTCTAGTACCGGTTTCAACCGCACAAATACGTACCTTTATTTATACAAGTCATTGATACGACCACAACTAGAATATGCTGTGCCCATATGGGACCCGTATTATAACACTTACTCTGACAAAATTGAAAGAGTTCAAAAGAAATTCTTACGCCGCATGGAGTACAAATGTTACCGAAGTCGTTTATTATATCCTAAACTTTTAGAAAAATATAAATTATGCCATTTAAAATACAGAAGAGTACAATTACAAGCACTGTTATTGTATGACTTTTGCCATAACAAATACGATTGTATTTCAATAATAAACAAAATTTGTTACCAAGTGCCGCTCAGGCCACGCATCCGAGCTTGCCGTAATATAAACCTGTTTACTTCAGGAGTAATTCGCACTAATGCAGGTCAACGTTCGCCAATGTATCGTCTGACCGACATATATAACAATTACTTTAGTAATATTGATATATTTTGTGTCTGTGCCTTCGCTTGACCCTTACGAGATTATCCATTCGTTACCACACAGTACAGGCCTACTATTCGCTCCCGTTCGGCGCGCGGTGACGATGTACGGTCGTCTCGCTCGCACACCGCAGCGCCGTCCGCTCTCGCGCCGGCCAGCTCGCCTGGCGCTTCAGTACGCATTTATTACTTCACATGACGGGCGTGCTACTCGCTCCCGCCCGCTCAAGTTACGTATCGTTTACCAGTGCATTTAAATAAAAGTGAAATTCTAGTTGTAACCACAAAGTGCAATGGATAATGAATCCCAGGTACGTAACGTGTTTTTATATAACCTATAGCATAATACGACCAGTTATTTTAAAGTTGTGATTTCAGAAATACTGTTTTGTATATTTTGTGAAATCTTGTGTATATTAAGTGTTTTCTATAAAACATTCGTGACTCGTGCGTTTCTTACCTCAGTCACTTGAAGTTTGCTACTGTCACCTTCAGTAGGATAGCTCATTAAGGCTGCGGCCCAGTGCACAGTTTTCCCTCTTTGTTTGCTAGTTCAAAGTGGCAATTTGTGGGCATAATAATCCGTTATAGCTCGGTTAACGTGCTTGGGGGCTCACACTCCTGACCCTCACGGATGGAATTTCGGGCCTTGCGGCTCGAAATTCAAGCCTTAACGGCTCTATAATCGGGCCTTACGGCTTAAAATTCGAGCCTTTACGGCTCGATATTCGAGCCTTTACGGCTCAGTATTCGAGCCTTTACGGCTCAATATTCGGGCCTTTACGGCTTGATATTCGGGCCTTTACGGCTCGTAATTCGAGCCTAAGGGCTCGATATTCGAGCCTTTCCGGCCGAATACTCAGGCCTTACGGCTCAAAAAATCGAGACTTAGGGTTCATTATTTCTGTCCCCCTACGGCTTCAATTTCGAGCCTTCGGACACTGAGCCTACACTAGCCTCGGCCCATGGCACTTTACACTAGTGGCTTAGTTTTCAGTAACATTTATTTATTTGAATATAAGTGTGAAGGGGTGACGATTCTAATTATCTCCCCCCCTTTCAAATGCCTGTATATTATGGTTCAAAATTGAACTAATAAATACATTTTTGCTGCACAGATGGCTATATCGGCGGCTTACAGGACTCTCCGAGATCTCTTCGACGAACCCTCCGAAGACGAAGTCTTGGCCAGGTTGAAAGTAGCGGCTGCAAGCTTTCTCCCCGATGGATGGGAAGACTGGAGAGTCCGTGCAGAAATCAACATCGACCCTGACCCAGTCTTGCTGAATAAATTGAGATTTTGTCTGCCTGCGCTCGATATCGCTCGGGCTTTCAATCCAGAAGCGACAAGTCTCCAAGAGAGACCTTACCGTGATATGAAGGTAAAAATGTTGTCCTGGCCCTTTTGTTGTGGGTTGATCATAGGCCCACCTTCTCTGGCAATGCAAGTCAGAGGTTCGGCTCTACACTTTGAATTAATCAATCAGGCGACAAAACATCTGAAAGACCGCCTGCTAACCAGGAAAGATGCTTCAAGGGCCCTTAGTGCTTCATCGGAGGCTGAAACGGAAGAATCCATGTCGGCAGCACCAAACACCCGCAAACGAAAACCTAGCGTGGGACGACTTGAGGCATTAGAAGAGGAAGCAAAGGCAACACGTTCGCTTCTTCACGAAATCCTGTCTAGACTAGACAATTACAGCCGTCCAGACGACTCGAGTTCTGAAGAAGATGAGGCAGAGAGTGACATGTCAGAGGATACCCCGTGGAGTCCTCCAGCCCTCGGAGACATGGGGCCAAGTGGCAGCCGGATTGAGTTTTTGCCTCAAACAAAAGAACAAGAACCAAGTGTTCCGGAGCCGAAGCCTGAAATAAGAGCTCAAGGTCTGGAATGTCAGCGTTTGGGTCGGGATACTTGGAATAAGATTCGCTATGCAGAAGTGCAGAAAAAGATTAACGCAGCACCAGTATTTGCAGCGTTGTCAGTCAACCCACAGCTGAAACACTTATCTCCAAGTAACTCTTTTTCTGATTACCTAGAGAACACCGAAGGTTCATACGGCACAATCTCCCATGCTCTATTATTACAACGAGCCGCATTTACAATAGCTATAAATAATGTCGTCGAGAATTGTCCTTCGGCGCTACCTGCAATTAATGCTGGGCTGGCTGACCCGGAGAGTGAGTTTCGACAGCTTTCAGATAACCTTTTACAATTTGTCTGTGGAAAGAGAGCAGAGGCCATCGAACAAAGACGAAAAGCCCTTTCACCACTGAGTGAGAATCTGGTTGGAAAATTATCAAAAATGAGGACCAACATTTTGATATAGTACACTGGGTTAGTGTTCTAATATCTCTCTCGAATAATAGACGAAAAGCAGTTCTTGGCTTAGACTCTCTTTTTATATCTACTAGGGGTAAAGTATGTGCAGCCTCTAGGGCAGTTATTGCAGGTTGGGTTAAAACCGCATTAAAAGAAATCGGTGTAGATACCAGTCCTGGTTCTATACGCTCAGCAGTAGGCTCTTCTCGTTTTCATTTAGACATGCCTTTAGATGATATTTTAAAGAAAGGGAACTGGAAAAACAGTCACAATTTTTTAAAGTTTTATTGTAAGAGTATAGATCGGGTACACGCTGATACCTCCCAACACACTATGTCGCTCTCCAAATGTTTTGAAGCGATTTGATTGATAGTGTTGATAGATATTGATAGATAGATTGATTTTACCTTCAAGTTCTTAATTATAAAAAAAATGTGATCTCCTCAACTAATGTTGATCTCATATAATAATAATTGATAATTATAACGTTGATCTCATATAATAATAATAATAAGAAATATTTAGGCACCAGCCTTGTTTTTGTTTTTAATCATTAAAATGTGATAAGAACTTTGTTTTAAATTTTGTTCTGAAATAAATCTGGTTTATTATGCTATATTATATATGTGGTTTAAACTCGTACAACCCTAATGTCACAGTACGCCATCAGTGCGCCGGCAGATTACAAACACTTCTCGTAAGGGTCAAGCGAAGGCACAGACACAAAATATACATGTTTTTCCCCCGAAGGGATAAAAACATTTATTTTGGGTCTTGCCGAAGCTTGACCCTCCGTTTTAAGACCTAGCCGGCTTAAAATGATACTGAAGCGCCAGGCGAGCTGGCCGGCGCGAGAGCGGACGGCGCTGCGGTGTGCGAGCGAGACGACCGTACATCGTCACCGCGCGCCGAACGGGAGCGAATAGTAGGCCTGTACTGTGTGGTAACGAATGGATAATCTCGTAAGGGTCAAGCTTCGGCAAGACCCAAAATAAATGTTTTTATCCCTTCGGGGGAAAAACATGTATATTTTTTGCAAATTATAATACATATAAAAAATTTGTAAAACATAGGTTACAACAAATAAATTTAGTTACTTAATTTTATACTATGTAGACTGACTGATCATAAGTACTGTTAATGAGTAATTAATTAATGCTTTGTACAGTAAGCTCCCATTCAACCTATACATTTACACTACGAAAACCGCCACTATTACGAGCGACATAAGGACGGTCCAAAGGTCAATCAGTATAGCTTGATAAGGAGCTTACTGTACACGTTACCTCTCATTAACTATACCTTATTTAATTTGTGGTTAACGGTGTTGGTCTCATAATTACTTAAGTTATATACTTGTTATAAACATATATTGTGATACTGTTTGTTAACCCCAATAAAGAGAAAAAAAAAGTACTTCTTCAGCGACATCATCAGAGTCAGAAAAACCAGAATGCTCCGTGATCAATGGCACTTTTGAAAAGAAAATAAAATAATCGACGCTTAATTTTCTTACGTTTTCGAAGACATGCGATAGGGTATGGAGTGTCTGATAGAGCAGCAGCAGCAATAGCATCATCTGTTTTGTTCGACATTGGGTCTGATGTTGAGGTCATTGATCGGCACAAGTTACGAAGAGAAAAAACAAACTAGAGAAAAAATAATGCAAAATGCAACAGTTACAGAGCTGTTGGCTTTATACTTTGACGGGAGAAAAGACAAAATTTTGAAAATTGTTAAAAAGGGCGGTAAATGCTACAGGACTATGGTTGTGGAGGAACATATCTTACTGATTCAAGAGCCGGGATCCATTTACATGGGATACGTGGTACCTGATGTCGGTACAGCAAAAGGAATAAAAACCGCGATAACAGTTTCTATTACATAAAGAAGTTTCCCAAGATGGAATTATGGGAATTGGTGTTGATGGTACGAATGTTAATACTGGAAAGTATGCTGGAATTATAAGACTGCTTGAGAAAAGGCTACAAAAACCACTTCAGTAGATAATTTGTTTGCTCCACATGCCTTTGCAACGTACACTCGACGGGTGTACTTCGGGACCTAAATCTTATATTGGTCCATTGGGAAAATCACTGGAAACCTGTGAAAAGCTGCCTGTTAAAAAAATTGAACGCATCGAAGGTCAAATGCTACCAGAAAGGGCCAAAGATCTGAGTACAGATCAACAGTACTTATATAAAATTGTCTCGGCAGTCATTTCAGGTGAATTTCCAGAAGACCTAGGCAATAAATCTCCAGGAAAACTATCACATGCCCGTTGGATCACGCGTGCTAACCGAATACTACTTTTGTATGTAAGTATCAACTGAAGAACCATCTGAAAATTTAAAAACTCTGGCTACTTTTGTGGTCAAAGTTTACGCACGTTCTTGGTTCCTTATTAAAAATAAACCATCATGCAAAGATGGCACGCGTCATCTGTTCACATTTTTTTACGTTTCAGATCAGTGGAGAATACATCAAAAAATTTTCAATTTCCATATTAAACAAAATTGTAATATTATATCATAAGCAATGTATAATAAAATTTTGTGTTACACATTTTATAAACCATATATCCCTTAATAAGGCAACAGGAACATTATTCCCACATTGAATTTCACATTTTAAACGGTCAATTGGATACATGTTCCCATGTGCTGTCACTGTCATTTCGTAGTTGAATATATTATCTATGGTTTATAGGCCAGTGATCGTGTTTTCGAACGAAAGAAAAACAAAAAAGATATGTCAATGTCATTGTCACAATAATCATTCAACAGTTGAGGCGTTTTTGTGCAATTTTGCTAATGAAATACATATTATGTCGAAAAAAAATACGGTAAGTGTTCATTTTTGGTTACTTTCCATAGATGTAATGTTTAGTCAGTTGTTGATACGTTTTATTTTTCAAAATAACAAAAAAAATTACTTGGTTTGATGGATTCTAAGTGTGTGGGAAATATTTGCTTGTTGCCCGTTTAGATTTTCTAGGTAATAATCTATGTAGGAAAACTGTTTCTGTAGGAAGCATGTAGGATTTCTATTTGTCTCATAAGCACTGTTTTACGTTTCGGAAACCACTTCGCGATTCGGAAATTGAGTTCCACCTGTCACAGCTACTTTGTTCATCGGAAGATGATGAGAAAGCAGTTGACTCTTTTGCTTAAGACTTTTGACTCCTCAAGTAGCTTCAACTTCACAAGATGCAATCGCTGATTTAAATAAAAATATTTCATAGGAATGTTATTGGACTTTTATTTATAAAATAACAACAGTTACAGGGTAAATTTGCTAAGGTTTTGCGGTTTGTTGTTGCACGTTTGTCATTGCTCTCATCTCACAATTTCACAGTTTAACGCAAAGTATCAAAATAATGTGTAATTATCAAAATATTATCGATAAATACATAACTTCACACTTATTTTACACAATATTGTATATTTAAAATGTTTGTGTTGTGTGAAACATGACAATTTATCCGAGGAGACAATGGCGATTATGGAAAAACCAACCGCAAAACCCTACTAGATTCACCTACAACCTAGTTCCATGGTTACAATAGAGTAAGTAGATTTTTTGGTAGATCATATTTTCTGTTCAGTAGATTTTGGTAGATTTTTATAAGGTTGCACAGTAGATTGGCCAAAAAAAATCTGGTCACACTGACAGTACACTGGTGTACAGCCGAAATACCGACAACAGAAAATAATACAGGGTATACATAGATACTATAATATTTGGAGAAACTTTGTAAGCGTCATTACATACAGGGTCCACCTCATCGTTCATCAACAACGAAATAGGAGAATTAGCTAAGAAAAACTTTGCCAAATTCAAACAAACTGCAACCAGTATCGTTCTTGCAAACAATACAGAAGTCGAACTGACGAACAGTAAGGAGCACCAAAAGAGGACTCATTGGTAAAACATAAAATAAAATTAAAACACAATGAACCGATTAAACAGAAGTCGAAACAACCCGCGAAACCCTGAACTGCAAAGCATTATCGACGAACTCGTGAATAAAATGTTAATGGATGGAATATGAGAGAAATCATCAAGCCCATACAGTAGGGTTAGCGAAATTATTTTTTCACTGGACGGTAATGTAATAGTCAAAATTTGATGGTTTTTAGGTTTAATTTAAGCCATGTCAAATATTATTTAATTTTGTTTAGGGTAACCGCCTCCGCAACGGCATTGCATTTATGAAAACAGTCGGTTTTATGCTCTAATTGGAAGTCATGTTTATGTACGACATTTTTGAATTCACATTAATTTTTATCAAGAAAGTTTACTTGGTATAATATAGATTCGATACAAAATAAAAAGAAGTTCGAATTTGTGTTTTATAATTTAAATAAGTGAGAGGGAGTGAGGGAGCGCGGGAGGTGATACTTAGCTTGCACTTGTCGCGTCGCGCGTCGTCCTCTATTTGGTGATGTTTGTGAAATGAAAGACAACATTCTATCTACTTATGAAGATGTAATGAAATACTATGAGTGGACGAGACATCAACTGAAATTACAATTAGATACTGCAAAAGAACCAATGTTTGGCGAGATAGCAGATATAATAAGGTCGAGAATTAAGAATATATGGCAAACTGCATCTATTCCAACAGTGACACGAACAAGGATCGTTCAAATGACTGGTGAATAGTTTTCAGCAAAGTAAGACACTTTTTGATATTTCAGCATGCAAGTGCAAAGAATTCGCCCAATGTATCTGTCCTAAAATGTATCTGTCAAAAAGGTAAAGGTTCCTACATAAGAGCAAACTTTCTTGACCGATCAAAGAACGTCTCGGGTAATGGTAATCAGCGGAATCGACGTAACTACTACAAAGAAGAAGTTGCAAAAGACTCTAAAAAGGAAACATGAGCGAGAGAATCGCCAAAAAAAATCCAATGAAAATCCGATGAACCTTCAGACATATGCAACATGTTTTCGTCATTCTTTGAATCAGTTTACAAGCCCTCTTCTCTAGATGTTAATCACTGGAAACCACCCAATACTACGGTTAACAATGACGTTCATAGTTCTAAAATTGTCTTATCATGTGACATTCATGTCATCTTCCTTAAAGAAACTGCTGAAAGTTTAAGCAATTCCCTCTGTTTAATTTATAATAAGTGTCTGCAAGAAGGTGTATTTCCAAGTGTTTGGCGATAAACATAATATTGAGAACTATCGCCCTATCTCTATCCTTTCTGCTTTGTCGAAGCTATTTGAAAGTTTGGTTCACAAGACTCTCCTCCTCTATTAAATCGTTCATTATACCCGAGCAACACGGTTTTGTGCAGGGACGATCAACCACTAGCAATCTCCTACTATTTTCCAACACTCTGTTTCACAACATGGATAGCAGGACACAGACAGATGTGATCTATACTGACTTTTGTAAGGCTTTCGACAAGGTCGATCATAAAATACTTCTGGACAAACTGTCCTTTAATGGCATTCGCGGAAATTTGCTAAGATGGCTGGTATCTTACATAACAAAAAGAACCCAAACTGTAGTCGTCAATGGATATAAATCGAACACCGTAAACATCACCTCTGGCGTTCCACAAAGCTCAATAATTGGACCCATACTATTTCTTATATACATTAATGACGTCAGGGAGTGTTTCATTAACCCAAAAATTCTTTTATACGCTGACGATATGAAAATTTTTCGCGCTTGTTCTAATATTAGCGACTGTGAACTGCTTCTACATGACCTGGATAGGTTCTCTCTATATTGCATCGCAAATAAACTACAGTTGAGTATTACAAAATGTAAAGTTATAAACTTCACTAAAAACAAAACAATTATAAAATTTGACTACAAACTACTGAAACATTCTCTTGCAAGGGTTGATACTATCCGTGACTTAGGTATACTATTTGACTCCAAGCTACATCTTGACCAGCATATTCAAACCATTATAGATAAGTCATTTCGTATGTACGGATTAAATTTTCGCTGCTCTAAAGATTTTAAGAACGTGTCTACACTTTTGTTACTTTATAAAACCTTAGTGCGCTCGCAGCTTGAGTACGCTGTACCGATTTGGAGTCCTCTGTGTGCAAAATATAATGATTCCATAGAAAAAATACAACGTAAATATCTAAAATATATGCACTATAGGTGTTACCGCACTCGTCTTTCTTATGCCGATCTTTTGAACAAGTACACCCTTGTGAAAGCTAATGTGGACAAAATATTTTTTTCATATTGGTATGAATTGCACTTAAATTTTTGTTGTGACAACATTCAGGAGCTGTCATTCTTATTCCAAATTCAAATATATGTCTCGTGTTATCTGTTCTCCATTGTTTGGAGCGTGAAAGGGAGTCCCTATTTATGCTATTCAGCTGGATGAAAGCACTGATGTAGCTAATGTAGCTCAATGTCTGATATTTATCCGATACCAATATGAAAACGACATATGCGAAGATTTGTTATTTTGTCAGGGATTAGAAGGAAGAACAACCGGTGAAGCAATTTTAATGCAGTTAATACCTTTTTTGAACTCCATGACATAAAGTGGGAGCCGGTCAATGCAGCTGTCTGTACACACAGAGTGTACAGACGGCGCAGCTTCATTGACCGACTCTAAAACAGGATTCAAAGCAAAAGTAACTGAGATTGAACCTCACGTAGGCTTTGTTCACTGTATGATTCACCGTGAAGCCCTTGCAGCAAAACATTTGCAACCAGATGTAAATAAAGTGTTGGAACAAGTTGTAACAATAATAAATTTTATTAAAGCTCGCGCATTAAACAGTCGCCTTTTCAAAATAATGTGTCGTGAAATGGGATCAGAATACGAAAATCTACTGTTACATACGGAGGTTAGGTGGTTATCGCGAGGAAAAATACTCCGACGTGTATTTCATCTCAAAGATGAAATCAGAATATTTCTACTTTGAACGGGAACCAAAGCTAGCGGAATATTTCTTGAATGAAAATTTGCTGGCAACAGTTGGCTATCTTGCGGATATTTTTGAAAAACTTAACGATTTAAATCAATCGTTGCAAGGAAAGAGTACAAATGTATTGATTTTAGCTAACAAAATAAAAGCTTTTTGTAGGAAAATAAGTTTGTGGATAGACGAAATCAGTGCTGAAAAGTACGAGATGTTTGCATGTTTGGAGAAATTTTCTGAAGAAAACAATATAAAGCTCGAAGAAGAAATTAAAACCAAAATCATGATGCATCTTACAAACCTTAAGCAAGACTTGGAAATAAGATTCCCAGATACATCACACGGCGACCAATGGATAATTAATCCATTCACTTGTGATCTTAACACTGTGAAGATGAACTTAAAAGAAAAGGAGCAGCTGATCGATTTAATGTCCGATGAAAGCCTTCGATCTATTTTAAAAACCACGGATCTATCCAAGTTCTAGATAATGACGGAAAAGGAATATCCACTGTTATTCAAAACATCTCTACTGAAATTGCTGCCATTCGCATCTACATACCTTTGCGAGACAGCTTTTTCCACATTAACTGCTATAAAAACAAAATATCGCTCCAGACTTAACGTAGAACCTGATTTTAGGGTGTCTGTTTCTGATAATATATCACCAAGAATTAATATACTGACTGCAAGTGTGCAAGCACAAGGTTCACATTAGTTTGTAAGGTTACGTATATGTACCTTTTTTTTAAAATAAAATATTAAAATAATTGCTTGTCTCATTTAATGCCATCATAAATATCGCTCAGTCTGTTAAATGCATATTTTCTAGTTTGCTCTAATATTACTTTCCAAAATAAATAAACTCTTAAATATAAACAATTTACGAAATAATGTTGTTTATATTTAAGAGTTTATTTATTTTGGAAAGTAATATTAGAGCAAACTAGAAAATATGCATTTAACAGACTGAGCGATATTTATGATGGCATTAAATGAGACAAGCAATTATTTTAATATTTTATTTAAAAAAAAAGGTACATATACGTAACCTTACAAACTAATGTGAACCTTGTGCTTGCACACTTGCAGTCAGTATATTAATTCTTGGTGATATATTATCAGAAACAGACACCCTAAAATCAGGTTCTACGTTAAGTCTGGAGCGATATTTTGTTTTTATAGCAGTTAATGTGGAAAAAGCTGTCTCGCAAAGGTATGTAGATGCGAATGGCAGCAATTTCAGTAGAGATGTTTTGAATAACAGTGGATATTCCTTTTCCGTCATTATCCAGAACTTGGATAGATCCGTGGTTTTTAAAATAGATCGAAGGCTTTCATCGGACATTAAATCGATCAGCTGCTCCTTTTCTTTTAAGTTCATCTTCACAGTGTTAAGATCACAAGTGAATGGATTAATTATCCATTGGTCGCCGTGTGATGTATCTGGGAATCTTATTTCCAAGTCTTGCTTAAGGTTTCTAAGATGCATCATGATTTTGGTTTTAATTTCTTCTTCGAGCTTTATATTGTTTTCTTCAGAAAATTTCTCCAAACATGCAAACATCTCGTACTTTTCAGCACTGATTTCGTCTATGTCTGTATAATGTATATCTAAATAATAATATCTGTATAATATATATCTGTATAATGCGAAGCAAAATATAGATACGGCACTAGCCCTTAGTAAAATTAGGCGAAAATAGTTCGCAAAATGCGAGATGCCGCTGCAGTCGCACAGTTTGTTATACAAAAGTAAACGTTACCTAATGAACAATAAGGGCGATATTTAAGTGCAAAATATCTATCAATTGAATGTTTATCCAATAATTTTACTTGTCAGATCTTGTTTGTTTTAGTTGAAGTAACAGGTCGTACAGTTAATTAAATCAAAAATAATAAAGAAACCTATGATAATAAAGTGATAACTAGTGTTTGGTGTTATAAGTGTGATATTTAGTGTTCAGGTAAGCTACCATGAAGTAATTTGAGTTGTAGTATTTTATTTAGAGCTAAATCAGAATTTGAATCCCTTTTTATACTGGCTTGTGAACTTTTTAAACATTAAAATTGATTTGATCGAGTTACATTTTATTAATTTACCGTAGTCATCAATAAAACAATTATTTTTTTGTGTAGATAACTAAAGTTATTTGCAGTTTACAATTTTCTATCGATCTATTATTGTAAATAGGTATAACTAAAAGTATATTTGCTAATTGATTAATAAGACAAGATTTTAAGAATCTCATATTCTGTTGTGTGTGTTACTAGGTAGGTACTTTACGCATATCAATAATTAATATAAAATTTCACCAACCAAATAACTTTAATTAGATTAGTACCTATATGCTTTGTGACGACCCGTTTAGCGCAGTGATAACGGCGCTGTATGAGACGCAAGGGTCGTGGGGTTCGATTCCTGCACTAGCATAAATGTTTGTTGATGAGCCAGATATTTGTAGTGGATCTGACGTTTGTGGTACCTTCATTGATTCTGGTTTCCATAGCACAAGGACACCTTAGTTTGGGACGAGGACAATGTATGTGATGTTGTCTCATATTTATTTATTATTTTGTTGTTTTAGTATTTCATTGTGAAAACAGTGTTGTCTCGTATAACAAAGTATTTTGTTGCATAACATAATGATTACATAAGTAAATAGACATTTGATTTGTTACAGATTAAGACTTAATAACAATGTCACATAGAAACACGAGGTTGATGATGATACTAGCTCAAAAAAATAAAGATTTAAAAATCAAATTCAAAGGATCGATAAAATTACATACCGACATTCAAAATGTCGATCCAGATTTTTTTCCTAACAGTGATAATTCAGATGAAGATTCAAGCTTTGAAATACAAAATATTTCACAATCAGCCACTGAAGATATCAACACAAAATATTCCAGTGAAAAACTTAATAACAACGTACCTAATACGTCAACAGCTCTATCAGCGTATGAAAATGAGACGTTGCCAGAACAGTCAACAATAACCAAGGATTTCATTAACCAAGATGAAATTGACATAAGGAAATCTACATTAGCATCCAATTCGATCAACGAACATGCAGGTTTAGATACTTTGGATAACATCTCCATTAAATCATTGATAACATTAACATCGGTTAATTTACCATTGTCTGCAGTCAATGATACTTTTCAGATATCCCAGACCCAGAATCTATGCTGGAAAATAATCAAGAGGCCAACCTTTATATTGATTCCAATGAAATCGTTGCATTGACGGCACAAAATACTGAACAACCTATTTCTAATAATGATTTAAGTAATTTAAATGGAGAAACAAATAATGTTTTACAACATGCGATAGTAAAAGAAGTTATAGAAAGTGCCAATAATACTGAAACAAACGATACTGTAGAAAATGAAACAGAAGATGAAACGCTGAGAGAAAATTTTATCAGTTACACAAAAGCAGGAACAGTAAGGAAAAGAAAACGGTATGACGCATCACTTGAAGCCAGAAAAGAAATAAAAAAAATATTTTGAAAAAGAAACATGTTGTTACACCACCTTGCAATACAAACTGCAAGAAGTCTTGTGTTTTAAATATATCTGAGGAAGAACGAAAAAATATAAATCATGACTTTTGGAACTTGAGTTACAAAGATAGAAAACATTTCATGTTGCATCATACTTCCAAAAAACCTGTAAAGCAGAGGACAGTAACTGAGCCTTTGGTAACTGACTATCGTAGACAAAATACCTTGGCATATTCTATAAAAGGATGAAAATGGTACGTCACATATAGTTTGTAAACATTTTGTTTTGACTACCTTGGGGTTTAAGGCATCTAATGATAAACCCTCACAGACCCATTGGAAACAATGGAATGGAACATCAAAGTGGTTCACCTAGGTGTTCCACTACAGACTGCATTAGCAAATCTAAGCAATTCAGTATTAGCTCCAGGAGATAACAGATGTAAAATTGTTCCACATAATAAAATGGATGATGGTCCTATTACAGAACATATTCTGAGTTTCGAGCCTTCAATTTCACATTATAGACGTGAACATGCCCCAAATAGGATGTATTTGCCTAGTGACATGTCAATAGCACATTTATATAAAGATTTTAAGAACAAGAATCCTTCTTCTATTATTTCTTACGATAAGTATCCGAATGTGGTTCGTGGTTTAAACATCTCTTTTGTAAAATTGGGGCATGAAGAATGTGAGATTTGTGAAGGATTTCTTTTGCATGATGATACACATGATAAAAATAATTTAAAGGATGACTGTATTTTCATAAAGTTTATTTTGATTAAAAATGACAATTTGTTAGAACTTGTTTTAATTTTATTCGATTTCTTTGTGGTTTTGACCCAAAAGGGCTATTTCATTTTAAAAGATAATTTCTCTTGCTTGATATTTTAATGTTACATGAGCTGTAAAATGGCATTATGTTCATAATAATTATTTTTATGATAAAAATTATGAGTCATTTTATACAATTAACGTCTCTTTGGTTGAAAGGTAATTGGTATTTATTTATTCATAGATATTATTTTATACTTTTTAGGTTTCAAAATGTCTAAACGAGGGTTGCTACTTTGTAACCTTGCGCGTCAAGGATTAAATCCTAATGCCTCATCTACTGAAAAACAAATATTGAGTAAAGCAGAGCAGTCTGTCTGAAATAAGTCATAAAGGTTATGAGCAAACTTTTCAGCAAGATAATAGCAAACACAATATAACAGTACATACAAATAAGAGGCATAATTGTGATACATAAATACGAGGCTTTCACATCATCTATAATCTGTAATTATTTTTATTTTTAGATTTTAGAGTATTACAATGCCATAATAATAATCAAAAAATAGATTATATCGAAGAAATAGAACAGGTCAACAAAAAAACAGACAATGCTGAAGACACTACAGAAGAGCTTAAAAGAAAAACCATATGATGTTGAAGAAACTATAGACATAGTCAGAGAAGTAATAGATAATGCTAAAGAAAGAAATTTTTTCTTTTTTTTTCTTTTGTTTATAATATGTTTTTAATAGAAAGTGTATTTTATTATTAAAAGAAATGGTTAATAAATTGAGATCATAAAGTTTATTTTGATTAAAAATGACAATTTGTTAGAACTTGTTTTAATTTTATTCGGTTTCTTTGTGGTTTTGACCCAAAAGGGCTATTTCATTTTAAAAGAGAATTTCTCTTGCTTGTTATTTTAATGTTACATGAGCTGTAAAATGGCATTATGTTTATAATAATTATATTTATGATAAAAATTATGAGTCATTTTATACAATTAACGTCTCTTTGGTTGAAAGGTAATTGGTATTTATTTATTGTTATTTATTCATAGATATTATTTTATACTTTTTAGGTTTTAAAATGTCTAAACGAGGGTTGCTACTTTGTAACCTTGCGCGTCAAGGATTAAATCCTAATGCCTCATCGACTGAAAAACAAATATTGAGTAAAGCAGAGCAGTCTGTCTGAAATAAGTCATAAAGGTTATGAGCAAACTTTTCAGCAAGATAATAGCAAACACAATATAACAGTACATACAAATAAGAGGCATAATTGTGATACATAAATACGAGCCTTTCACATCATCTATAATTATTTTTATTTTTAGATTTTAGAGTATTACAATGCCATAATAATATTCAAAAAATAGATTATATCGAAGAAACAGAACAGGTCAACAAAAAAACAGACAATGCTGAAGAAACTACAGAAGAGCTTAAAAAAAACCAAATGATGTTGAAGAAACTATAGTCAGAGAAGTAATAGATAATGCTAAAGAAAGAAATAATTATGTCACAGAGGAAAATACAACAGGAGAAACATTTCAGTTAGGACAGAGTATGCTTCTCATTTTGATATCCATTAGGTATTATTACTCGTATATTATTTTGTTTGATAATGTCTTAATCTTTTATTTTTTATAAATAACACAGATGCCGATTCTGAAAGTGATGGAGCTGATTTTTCTTGCTTCATACGAAGGCGATTGGATTGAAGTCAATCGTAATCAAACAGTAAGGCGAAGCACAAGAGTCCAACAAACTCACGAAGTAACATTAAAGCAGGCGTATGAAAGTAACATTCCCTTAGCTGCTCGAAAGAAGGCAGATATTCAAAACTTAATTAATACCAACATTATACCCAAAGTATATGAAACTATTTATGACACAATATTTTGATATTTCTTTATTTTAGACTAGTGGGTCCGGCAGACGTTGTCCTGCCCAATTGTTGTAAATAATCAAACCTTCCCTGAACCTATTCAAACACACACAGAAAAACTCATAAGAATCCGTTGAGCCGTTTTTGAAGTTTAGCGAGACTAATACACAGCGTTTCATTTTTATATATATAAGATTTGAACAAAAGCGAGTGCTTTATGCTATGGTTTGCATAGTTGAAAGCATTTGTTACTGATTATCTTTATAATTTTGTTACCAAAGTTATTGTTCCTGATTGCATAAAATAGTTCTGTGAGAATGTGATTAGAACCCACTCGAATAACTAATTTAATATTATAACGATTATGAAGATGTTTAGGAATTAAATATAGTTTTTGAAACTGTTTAAAATAAGGACAATATTGTTATGTCAACTTTAGAATTAGATTAAGTTTAGATTAAGTTTTTAGTGTTATGATTAGTTTTTTTAGGATACGTATATTTTTTAAGATTTTTATTAGTATAACATATATATTTAGATTAGCTTTAATAAATTGGCTTATATATCATTTATAATAGTTAATTGACGACACGTTTAGCGCAGAGGTCGAGTGATCACCTACTGCGCAACGGGTCGCGGGTTCGATTCCCGTACGGGACAAATGTTTTGTATGGCCTACAGAAATTTGTTCCGGTCTGGGCGTATGTGCATGTGATATTCTATGTTTGTAACTGCACCCACGACACAGGAGCAAACCCTAGTATGGGCCGACGTTTTTTTTAAGAAAAAAAAATTGATAAGGATTAATAATTAAATGTTATCCCTAGTTATAATCGAAGTAGAAGTATTTTAGAATTTATTAATAAATATCTTATAAGTTCACATTGTTGATATAGTATAACAAGCTAGCAAAACCTTGGGTTTTATTATGCGCACAGCGGAGTATTGCTCAATAATCTGGGATCCAAGCACAGCAAAGCATACACTATTAATAGAAAAAATTAATAAAAAGTTTGCACGCTTTTTATACAAAAAGAAGCATGGCTTCTAACCATTTTTATATCCATCTTTGTTCGTAGCCGGAATGGTGGGCCTGGATACTTTGCAGCTTAGGCGCATAACACATTGCACCGGACACCGCTGCGGTGTACGGAGGGACGAAAACCGCATGCGGCTGCGGCGGCACGGAACCGTGCCACCGTACGGTTTGCTCCGTATCACCGTCCGGAGCTGCGGTGCACGACGACGCCCCGCATCACCGCATTATCTATGTTGACATCTATTACGCGTATGCACGTCCTTTCTACGCAAAAATCCGTACGATACTGCGGCACAGTGTGGCATACCCCGCGGACCGCACCGCATCACCGTCCGGGAGTGCGGTGCCGTCGCGCGCGCCGCACAACCGCACGGTGATGCGGTGCGAGTGTGTTATACCCTGCGGTTTTTGTATACAAATTAAGATTCTCCAGTCAAAATTAAAAACCGCAGCACCGCACACCGGAGCGGTGTCCGGTCCAATGTGTTATGCGCCTTAGACGAAATGTACATTTATTCGTCCAATATTGCTTAATATTGCGAAACAGTATAGATGACCCTGTTACTGTTGGGCGAATAGGATTGTACGTACCAAATAATTATATGCGGGGATCTGGTCGCAGGCGACACTTATTGTTTGCGTATCCGGGTGCCTTACGTACACGACATGCTAGTAATAGCCCTACTGCTCGAGCTCTCCGCCTTCTCAACAATTTCCTTGTTGAGGTCCCGGATGCCGATATATTTGTTGACACTCTTGGGTCATTAGTCAGAAAATTTGTGAGGTTTATTTCTTATAATTGTATTATTGCTTAAGTTAGTTTATATGTTGTTTGTAATTATATATTTGTGTTTTCATAATTTTTAGTAACTTGATTAAGTTAGTAACATTGTAAGCGTGTTGGCTAGATCTAGCTGTAAGTTTACACTGTAAATAAATAAATAAGATTTTGTCTGCCATGCTCGTTGTAGGTATAATAATATGATTGTCTTAGTATTAGGACTGACGATGATTTATTTTAGTTTCAGATTTAATTAATATGTGTGGGGTATGCCTAATTTTGTTCAGATTTGACATAAAACAAATTGATAGTAATATCTTGTTTTATTAAATAAACCTCCATTTTATCGTACAATCAAATTAAATTACCTTTTTTCGTCGTTTTCTGCTCGATTTAGTTTGTATAGGTTTCCAATAAAATACAGCTTTACTAAAAATAAAGGTAAATCACCTCTAAACATACTCTAATACACACTTTTAAAATTTTGTTATTTTTAAAAAAGGTCATTACTGCAATACAACAATCAGCGATTTGTAACAAAAATACACTTTTGGTACCCTCCGCTCAGCGTATGGCTTGCTTCTCAAAATTGCCTTCTTGAATTTTTTTTAATAGTGACGATTATCTGTGAAGAATTTATCAATCTAAAACTGTGAGAATCGCGTTTTTACTCTAAATCAGTATTGAGTTATTTAAGAATTACGTCAAAAATATTATTTTGCTCCTCCTGTAAAGTTAAAAAAACATGCAGAAGTGACCCTTTGTTCCCAAACGTGCGATATCTGATGAAGAGTTTAATTTGATCGATACACATATTTTTTTCTTTTCATATACATCGACATTTATTGCCTATTATTATTCTTATCCTAATGTAATAACATTAAAATTAGTTTATGGGTACACACTGTTAGCTGTAATAGCAAGTTGCACATCATTAGCTGAATACAATATTATCCATCATTACACTCAATTCAGATTCGAATTCTTGTCAACATAAGTTACACTCGATCAAGTACGGTTGTATATTCAAATTAAAACAAAAACTCTTAAAATGTCAACTGTCCTCGCTTGGCTTTTCAAATATTATTATTATTAATATGTAAAATTATATTTATTAAAGGGAAAGGTTAAATTAACATATTTACTTAGTCAATACTATTTACATTTATTTTGTGTGCAATAAGAGAAAGAGAGAGAGAGAAAGAACATAAAATACTCAATTGAATTCAATGAATTTAAATTAAATTTATTTCATACTTTTTATGCCCCTCTGTCGGTGGGGACGTATATGAGCTGTGATGACTTTTTAAATTAGACACACTAGTTACATAATATTATAAAAAAATATGTAATTCGTCATTTTGTGATAGCGACCATCTCGGATTTGAAATTTATCATAGTATGTATTCTATTAATAAATCCCTTTCATTTGATACCCATATTGAGGGAGTTGTGAAGAAATATGTAATCCACCATTTTGTGACGGCGGCCATCTTGGATCGATAGTCATCAAAGATAGCTAAAAAGACTTCCGACTAATTCACCTTTCATACGAAAAAAACTAAGAGCACTATCAATTAAAGGTACCTAAAATTATGTCTACATGAACACACGTAGAAATGAAGTAGATGTAGATCCTTGATCTAAATTTAACCGATGCAGCGCAATTGATCGTTAGCAAACAAAAAATTTGAAGGCAAAAGTCGGTGGAGTTTCACTTGAGATCTTCATCGAGTCGCACTTCGTCGGTGACTTCCGCGGCGAGGTCCGCGAACTTCGCCACGTAGTCCACGCTCGACTCGGTTATTAGCGACTGCAGTTGTGAGTCCACCTGTCAAGTAATTATTTTGATCTAATTAATAAAGATTAATTCATTATTTCGTTCGAGACTTGCGACGAGGAGGACTCGACGTTTTTCGATTTGATCGTTCACTAGTTCAAAACAAGTAATGAATGAGTTTCGTGTAGAACCATGGATGGTTGAACCGACTCGACTGCCAACCATTCTAGTCTTATCTAAAGCGATCCCTTCAGCCATATTAGTCAAAGTAAGAATATGCATTCTGTAACGCAAACGCATAAAGCGGTAACGAATGGGTATGGAATAACTAAACCATAATATGAAAAAACGATAATAAATCTAATACAAGAAAAATTTCGCCCCGGGCGTGACTCGAATCCGCGTCTCCAACAAACCGTGTTGACGCCTTAACCATTGGGCCACCGAGCACGTACTGACCGCGAAGAAATATTCAACTGTACTAATCCCTTTTGTACTTTGTTAAGGCAACGTAGTCTTTATTCACTTTACTACGTATGAAGTAAGTAAGTTTCTTTAATATTAACTAATTTTCAAGAAGTCTTTAAAGATTTCTAAATAAAATGTCAATACGTAGTTTTTAACAGTGTATAGAGACTAGTATGGCTTAACAAAATTTCGTCGCGGTTGGTAAGTGCTCAGTGGCCCAGTGCTATGTTGGAGACGCGGGCTCCAGTCACGCCCGAGACGAAAATTTTTCTTGTATTTAATTTATTATTATAATATTTTCAAAGTAACCATAATAATTATATGGTTATATAAAAAATCAACAAATAAAACATTTATTTAACAAGTACTTATTGGCGTCAAAAACAATGAAATTTTCGGTGCGTACCCGTGGTACTACCGTTGGTACTACTAGTAGTACCACGGGTAATTTTTTTTGCCCGTGGTACTCACGTGTCTGGTAGTACCACGGGGGATTTGTTTTACCCCTGGTACTACTCATTATTTTTTGACAATAAAAGAACACCATGTGGGTAATTATCATTTTTAATACCATTTTTTATAATTAAAATAACTCAGGAATTAAGCAAATTTAATACATTTGCTCAAAAAGAGTTTAGCATGCAGAATCTTATTCTTTTGCTTTTTATTTAATTTTTATACATGATTATTTTTAAATTAGTACAAAAATTTTGTGTGCTTGTTCAGACAAGCAAACTGAACAACTTTTACTGTGAGACCAACTTTGAAGTCGCCAAAAAAATCAGCTGTTCCATACAAATGTTCAACATTCACTGAACCTAGATGTATGGAACAGCTGATTTTTTTGCGATTTTAAAGTTGATCCTATAGTGAAAGTTGTTCAGTTTGCTTGTCTGGACAAGCACACAAAATTTTGTACTAACTAAAAATTACCTTGTATTAAGGAGATTTTTAATCAAAATGCATAAAGGAGATTTTTATTCAAAAAGTTTTATGTACATACAAAATTTTTGTATAAAGTGAGTATTTTACAGCGTAATAATAATAATAATAATAATACTTTATTTGCAAGAATATGGTAAAATACATGATTGGTGTGAAATTAATTATATACATTATTCCTCATATTCTACTGCTAAATTGGCAGTGCGCAAATATTTCAAAATTTTAATAGTAACATGTCAAAATAGAAATAGAATATTATTTTATCGCCATTGAAATTTAAAAAAATACAAATTATTGATAAATTACAAATGATAAAAAAATACAAATTATTATAAATTACAAATTGTCATTATTAATATTATCATTTAAAAATGTCGTTACAGAATAATATAATTTCGTCATCAATAGCTTATGTAATTGTATTCGGAATTTAGTCATAGTTAAATTGGTAAAATTAATTGGTAATTTATTATAAATACGCACAGCCATACAATATGCATTTTTCGAAAACATTATCAACTTTTGTTTTGGTACTCTCAGTTTGGATCCGTATCTACCGCGGTAGTTAGCTAAGTCACTGTTAGTCTCAAATAGAACCTTATACCTCTTCATAAAAACAGCTACCTCAAATATATATAAACACGGTATAGGCATAATATTAAGTTCTTTAAATAATGGTTTACAAGAATCCACATAGCCAGCTCCACATATTGACCTAATACATTTTTTTTTAAGTATGAATACTCTGTCAATTTCTACAGAGTTTCCCCACAGTATAACGCCATAACGGAGAACTGATGAGACGTATCCATGATATGCAACCAATGCTGCTGCCTTGGAAACGGTCTGTCGTATTCTTCTTAGAGCAAATATAAATCTGTCCAATTTTGACATAATTGTAGCTATATGAGCCTTCTAGTTGCATTGACTGTCTAGCATAATACCCAAAAATTTTATAATCGTTACTTCTTCAATTTTATTTTCATAAATGCTTATATCCAAATTCTGAAACGGAGCAGTACTCCGTGCATTAAATATAACATATTTAGTCTTATTAACATTTATGTTTAAATTATTCAACTCTAACCATTTTACAAATTGACTCATTACCACATTAGCAGTTTGCTCTATTTCTGTGATAGTGTGACCCTTCACAAAGATTGTTGTATCATCCGCGAATAAAACGCACTCCTGATTGGTTATATTTATATGTATTAAAATGAGTAGCGGACCTAACACGCTGCCTTGTGGTACCCCAACCTTCTTCAACTGATATGATGATTGGTAGTGTGTTTTTTCACTAGCGTTTACATTAGTTATTTGAACACATTGTTGCCTATCTTGCAAATAACTTGCAAGCCATTTTAGTGCAGCTCCCCTAATCCCATATCTTTCCAACTTGCTAAGCAATAGCGAATGAGGGACAAAATCAAATGCTTTACTTAAGTCCAGGAAAATAGCTAGTGTTTTCAAACCATTATCCAAGCTCTGGGTTATGTGTTTGATAAGATTGAAGCAAGCAAGAGTTGTTGATCTATTTTTTCTGAAACCAAACTGTTCTTCACGTAGTAAATTATTTCTAGAAAGAAAGCTGTATAGTCTTTCAGACATCATTTTTTCGAATACTTTGGATATTATAGGTATTAGTGTTATAGGCCTATAACTCCCCAGTTCTTCAGTGGGACCACTTTTATATAAAGGTTTAACCACAGATAATTTTAATTTAGAAGGAAAATGGCCTTCACTAAGTGATTGATTAATAATATGTACTAACGGTGTCAATATATAGAATACAATTTTTTTCAAGATGATAGTATTAATGTCGTCATATCCAGTAGCAAATGTATTTTTTAATTTCATAATTATATTGTATACTTCCTTCTCATCAGTTGGTATCAGAAATATAGTATTTTGATGGATAGGTAGATTTCTTACAGCAATGGTTTCTGATATATCATGGTGTCTTTTTTTATTATTCGTGAAATTTATAAAATATTTATTAAATTCATTGCATATTTCATTAAGATCAGTAGAATAATTATCGTCAAGCTTTTTAATTTTTATTATATTGCAATGATTCTTTATATCTTGAGTTGTATTCTTAATAACATCCCATGATGCTTTACACACGTTCTTTGAATTAGCAATGTACCGAGTATTTATAGTGCTTTGAGCATGTGATATGCATCTTTTAAGTATACTCGAATAGCATGAATATTTTCGTTTATATTCACGTTTGTTTGCGGGGGATAGTCGGTATTTAAGATATAATCGCCTTTTATTAATACAGCATTTCTTGATTCCTTTAGTAAGCCAACGATTTTTTATTATTTTATTTACTTTCTTTATTTTAATTACAGGAAAGCATAGGTAGAACTATTAATACATGAATTAAATTTAAAATAAATATTATTAAAACGTATAACGTAAATAAATAACGCAATTAAATAGAACGAATTTAGATATTCTATTGTCATGGAATTGGCTGAATGTACAGAAACCGTTGCCCAGTCATGACAACTAAAAAAAGAACTTTCTCCCGGAAAATTCTTTTTTTTTCGATTTTTTTTTTAATTTCTTCAAAATTTTGTGGTGTAATAAACTCATTTGCAAAAAAACGGGCACCTAAGTAATGAACTATTTCAAATGTTAATATTGCTTTGTTTGATAATTATAGGTAGTTTTATCCTCACAATTTGGTAAATTAATAAGAAAATAATCGTTTTCATCAGTATTTCATAAAATTTTGATACAGTTTATGGGAAATAATGCTAAACCTCACTAGTAGTGTATGTTCGCTAGTAGTGCATATGCTCATGAAGTAAAAATAAAAAAGTTTTTTTGTTTGTTTTTCTTTAATAAAGTAAAAGCAGATAAATGTTTAGTATCGAGTGTGACCCCCTCTAGCTAAAATCACAGCTTGAATTCGTCTGGGCATGCTAGCGAGTATATCCCGGATACTTGTTTGCGGAATACGTTCTCACTCCGCAGTAATCACATTCTTCAGCTCTCTGATGGTCTGCGGAGCTGATTGTACTGATCTCACACGCCGTTTCGGAACGTCCCAGACATGCTCTATGGGATTGAGGTCGGGACTTCGAGCTGGCCAATCCAAACGACGAATGCCGACCTCTTGCACATACGCTTTAACATCGCGAGATGGGTGGGCGCGAAGCATTGTCGTCCATAAAAATCGAGTCTTCACCTAGAGCGGCCAATGCGGGTTGTGCATGAGGAATTAGAACTTCCGTTATGTATCGATGCTCAGTCAGTGAGCCGTTTTCAATGAAGACTAACTTTGTACGATCCATTGAATTTATTCCTGCCCAAAACATAACAGAACCCCCACCATAAGGTGTGATTTCTTCGAAACATGCCTCTGCAAAGCGTTCTCCTTGTCTTCTTAGCACTCGCCGACGTCGATCTTCACCGAACAGAGATATCCTGGCTTCATCAGAGAACAAAACCCTATTCCAATCTTCTTGAGTCCATGATTCACAATTTCTAGCGAACCTAAGCCTGTGAACTCGGTGCTCACGGAGTAATTTGGGGCCGGGCGGTGACTGCGTATATTGGCAGCGAGAAGCCTCCTCCTGACCGTCCATAGACTCATATGCACATTTCTTTTTCTTCCAGAACCAGGCCTTCTCTCGACGGAACCAGTCTCCTGATATCGCTGCCAGGTCCTTTGGACCGTCGAGCGACTAACATTTAGCCTCCTAGCCACGAAGCATTGGCTGCAACCCTCTTCAAGCAGCGCGATAATTTTGGTAGCTTTTACCACTTTATCTACCATTTTTGATACAGCCAAATAGCAACAAATAAAGCTTTGACAGTCAAGGATATGAAATTAATCGATGAAAATTGAATAAAAGTTATGAAAGTCGATGTTAACTTCTGGAACTTCGCGCCAAAAATGTAGGATAAAAAGGGGTTTTCTGTAAAAATGAGCATCAAATGAAAATTTGAATTTAGAACGTACTTTTTTAAATACCACGGCATTTTTAAAACCGGCCAGTAACGTGTACAAACGATTGAAACCTTTTTTGTATTGTATCTTTTTAAAGATGAATGAAAATCAAAACCGCCCGTTTTTTTTTGCAAATGAGTGTATAACTAAGTTATTGTTAACAAATCATATTCTGTCAAAAAACCATAATAAATGAACAAAAAAATTATTTTTGCAATGTAAATCGTATAATATTTCCATCATATTGCACGCGGAATCAGTTGTTTGGATCATCGAACGTCAGCGCACCGGTGTGAGCGGAACAAAAATGATGCCGGCGCGCCATACATTGCGTAACATGAATAAAAATAAAAAATGAAAACCCCTTTTTTCGCCTTAAAAGCTTTTCCGGGAAAAATAAACATTGGTAAACAAATATTAACATTGGTCTGAACTCACTGCTGAAAGCGGTATACTTACTAAAAATGATAATCACACACATGGTGTTCTTTTATTGTCAAAAAATAATGAGTAGTACCAGGGGTAAAACAAATCTCCCGTGGTACTACCAGACACGTGAGTAGTACCACGGGCAAAAAAAATTACCCGTGGTACTACCAGTAGTACCAACGGTAGTACCACGGGTAAGCACTGGAAATTTTTTATTAAACGAAAAAATATTATGATGCCTATAGAGCATTATATCCGACCCATAATTATTATATCTAACGCAATTAGAAGAATGAATGAGTCTGCGTTTGCGTTAACGAATGCAGACTGTTACTTATGCTAGAGGTTGGGTAGGGGCTTACAGAAAGAATTGGCATTTAATGAGGGTACCGGTGATTTTTTATGTAGAATTAATATAATTAATGCTACCACGGATGACTTTTTTATTGCTGAATATTTTTGATATATTAGGATACTAAAACCACTGAAAGACATAAATTATTTACTAAATACATAGTTTAAGGTGACCACAGGCTAAAAGCCAACAGTTCGAAAACCGTGATAAATGTTGCCAAGAATTAAAATACCTTTATATTCGAGTACGACGTACAAAACAAAGTAGACCTTGGAAGGTACTTACAACTAAATCAGGTTGCGGCTTCCCCTCCAGGTGTCCGAGGAAGCTGCTCAGGGAGAAGTCTTGCACCGAGCCCTCGAACCAGCCCTCAGTCTCGCGGAGCAGACGTGATGGCGACATCGATATCGACTCGGACGGAAGGAAATCTACATTGGAAGGTTCACATTATTTATTGTATGTTATGAATATATATTGTAGTGTTAGATAAGTACAACTGTCGCAATAGGTTAGTCCTGTAATGGTAGTTGTAAGTTGGATAACAAAATAAATAAACATTGTATTGGCACGGTAATACACTCGCGAGCAAAAGTTTGGAATCAGTTACTTGAAATTGGTTCCGCGTGATCTTGTTTACTAAATACATTTTTAATAATCATAAAAATGACATCATGTTAAAGGTGCAACTGTCCACTTTAAATCGATATAAAATGAATTCATATCGAGCCCGTAATTGTGGAGTTATCCCGGATTAAGTGAAGGAGGTAGGAAAACAAGGAAATAGGGAAAAATAATGAATGAATAAAACAACAAAATTATTAAATAAAAAATTTATTTATCTTTAAAAATAAGTGTCAATATTTTGTGTTCCCTCCCCTCGCCCTAATAACTGCTCCAAGACGATTCTTCATAGACCTGATCAGCTTCTGAATTGATTCTTGTGGAATACCTTCCCACTCCTCAATCAACGCTGATTTCAGCTCATTCAGACATGAAGGAGCAGGAGTTCTGGAACGAACCTTCCTCTTCAGTTCATCCCACACGTGCTCAATGGGATTCAAGTCAGGGCTGAGCGCTGGCCAGTCCAATGTGGCAATACCGACTTCTTCGAGGTATTCCGTTGTTACACGGGCAGTGTGACAACGAGCGTTATCGTGCATAAGGAGGAAGTTATCACCGATGTATCCCGCATAGGGAACGACATGTTCCAGGAGAATATCGGAAATGCACCAGTCCGAAGTTAGACCGCCTTCTCGTCCCCCGCCAGGCACGAAAACAAGCTCGGTTTTACCATCGAAGGAAATGCCGGCCCACATCATACAAGAGCCGCCCCCATAAGCCACTGTTTCAGCGACACAGCACTGTGCAAATCGCTCCCCAGGCCGCCTGTAGACCCGTCCTCTTCTGTCGCTACCGTGCAAACACATCCTGCTTTCGTCGGAGAACAGGACTTGCATCCATTGCTCAACCTCCCAATCAAGATGGGTGCGAGCAAACTGAAGGCGTGCTTGTCGGTGAGCTGCCGTGAGTTTCGGGCCTGTGGCAGGCCTTTTTGGAGTCAGATTCGCTTGCTTGAGTCGTCGACGAACTGTCCACTCGCTGGCTGCTACCCCACGAACATCTCGGAGCTCCTGTTGGACGTCGACACCAGTCAAATGCCGATTTCGGAGAGAGGTTGACACGATAAAACGGTCATCCCTCTCCGATGTGCACCGGCGCCGTCCAGATCTTGGTCTCGGGATAAAGCCACCAGTCTCCCGAAAGCGCTTATAAACTTTCGAAACACAGGATTGGCTTATGTGGAGCCGACGAGCGACAACCCGCTGGCTGAGCCCTTCTTGCAATAGGGCTACGATTTGTGCTGCTTCTGTAGGTGTTGTCTCCATTGTCGTACAAGGTAAAGGGTCAAAAGTGGCGGAGATATGTACCGGTCAACGTGTGAAAGTCATCGGATTTTCTTTATCAGTCAACTGATAAAGAAAATCCGATAACAGATGCTTTTATAGGGGGTCAATAGGTCGCAACTCGTGACGTATCAAACAATTGAAACACGTCTTTTTCGATACACCTTCACTTAATGCGGAATAGCTCCATAAATACCGGTTTGTTTTTAATGAATTCGGTATCAGTTTAAAAGTAAAGAGTTGAACCTTTAAAATTATGTCATTTTTACGATTATTAAAAAAGTATTAACTACTCAAGATAACGCGCAACCAATTTCAAGTAACTGATTCCAAACTTTTGCTCGCGAGTGAAGTATATACAGTAGAATGACTTCATAGAAACAGTCGAAATGCGCGCTATGCCTACGCGCCTCAATACTGGATAGCAAATGGATCGTATCTACAAGGGCAGTCACAAACGCAGTTCGCCGAAGGTTACACGCACGAGCTAAATGGAACTTTATAATATTAGTACTAATATTATTCCCGGGCGCGTCGGTAGTGGTAGTCGCAGTGTGGACCCTACCACGCGCGCCCATAAGGGCAGGGAGAACACCGGGGGGTTTAGTGGGTAGGCCCGGCTCTCTGCCGGGAGAGCCCCACACACGCTCGCCCCACACACGAAAAAAAAAAAAAGTACTAATATTATAATATTAGTAAGGATATAAGCTTGACGTTTTACAAAAAGGTTTTCTTGGTTCTTCACGCGATCTTTCGCCTATTTGGTTAGTAAGTGAGTGAAATAAATAAAATATATTTGCTTATTTACTATTAATTTATTATATCGAAGGCATTTTAGGCAACCTACATGTTAGTTTAGTTAACCTATTTTATTGCATAAAAACCTATTAACTAAATATATAAACCTTAGATCGACAAATTAATTCTATATGCATTCTGAAATAGTATAATTACAAATCTAGGCAGAAACTGTAAGCGCGCGGGCCTACCGCGGGCCAACGCACCAAGCGATGCCGAGCGGCCGTAGGTATAAAATTTCGAAGAGGGGCCGAGTTTTTTTTTTCTATTTATTTGGGTAAAAAAACAGTGACAAAATGTGTAAGTAATACAACATAACTTATACTAAAATACGTAATTTTGACACCAACAACGTTTACCACGAGTTAAATTAATAAAGTGTAGGTATACAGTAGAGATTTATTTACAGTAGGTACTGCAAGTAATAATTAGGTATTAGCTTAGTAGTTATTACTAGTGATGTGTCGTCATATATTATTATATATATGAGATAGGTCTTTCTGTGTCGAGATAGGTTAGACTTTAATGAGTAATGAAGGGTTAAACTCTAATTGCCGCCTTCGAGCGCAGCAGCAAGTGTTTTATGCAGTTCCTGCTTAAATTGTCCTGGACGCAGCGTAAGAATATCTATGTGGTTGAAGAACCTGTTGAAGGAATGGACAAGGCGAAAGAGTGGCGATCAAAAAGAGTTCACATACTGTATACACGGTTATTTTTTTATCACCCTGGAAAATTTAAGGGACGCTTCACGACATGGTATTAGAATGATTTAAATATAAATAAAAAAAATAACCGGTTAAATTTTAATTTTAATAAATTCCTTAATTTTATATTAATTTTTTTAAAAATACAAAAAATGCTGCACTAGTTGAGAGCAGCATTTTTAGAGATTTTTTTTATTTTTTTAATATTTTTTTTTATTTTTTTATTTCATTTTTTTTATTTTTTATATAATATTGGATGTGTCCTGAAGCGTCCCTAAAATTTTCCAGGGTGATAAAAAAATAACCGTGTATACTATTACCGTGGTATTGGGGTGTTGAGGGCCATTCTGCCGACCAACGCACACATCTCAACCACAATTTTACAGTAACTTAAAAAAATTACACTGCAATCATTCTGAAATCTTCTCAATTCTTATTTTAGTGAATTCAATAACCACACAATATCATAATATTGACCTTGACTCCTATTTTCACATTTTGTTTTTAGTGAGATATCTTCATTAATCTCGTAGACCAATTTGACAAACGCAAAAATAATGTCAGCTTATTTTCGTAGTAGACTTGACAAAATAATGCAAACGTCAAAAGCAAAAAGAATGTTGTCAGCTTATTTTCAACCTATGGTACCGGTTTTATCAATCGTATTTTTTGACCGAAAGTCTTTTGCTATTCGGACCCGATAGAAGCGTATTCGAAAAATAACTTTTAGGATCAAAATGAAAACTGTAGGTAAGGTTAGGATAGACATTGTAACCAACATACAAACTGACGTAAAACTGCACGTTTCATGCTCCGGATCCGAACAGCAATCGACTTTTATAGGGACCCAGGTCCGAATAGACACAGCCTTTTTTGTTAGATATTTATACAGTTATTAATAAGCGAAACATTAATAAATACGTATTTTTTGAAATTGATAAGAAAACAATATTTCGGACTTCTTTAATCACTTGGTGATAAACATGAATTTCACGACTAAGATAGCTGTATGGACTCTTGTCACATGCTCACCTTGAATAGACGAAAAATAGACCGCCAAATTGGACGCCATTTTAGGACTTTTTGGCGGGAAGTCAAATAGCGCGGTCTATTTAAATTTCCTTCATTGAGTTTTTTATTTTAATTTCGAGTTTTACGTAAAAATATGGGCGCAAAGCGTAAAAAACGAAAAGCTGTCTCTGATCTAAATGTAGACAGTGGCGATGGAGATTCGGATCTTTCAACAGAAGCTGATAAATATACACCCTTTCGTGTTGAGAACTATTCAAGGCAGTACCCTGAAGATGGCGGTAACTTTGAATATTTAGTATTTTACGAAAGTTCAGACTCGAAACCAATTAGTGAAAGAGATCTTATGGTGGTTGGTACGACACTAAAACGTTATAATAAAGGCATCAAACACTTTAGGAGAATAAATAAATTTAAAATAGATGCAATTTTTGAGCGACCAGGGTTAGCGAACTTGGCTTTGAACAATATTAAAAATCAAAAAGATCTTAATTTAAAGGCCTCTATACCTGCATCTTTAACAGAAGTTACTGGAGTTATCAGGAATGTTCCTACCTACATGTCTAATGAATCAATTTATAATGGTTTGACAAGTTGCAGAGACGTCGTTTCAGTGTGTCGCTTCATGCGGCGCGGTATGGATGATGATGGTAAACCTTGTTTGCTGCCTACTCAATCTGTGGCCATCACTTTTGGCTGCCCTAATCTTCCTTCACATGTAGACATCAACTCATGGTTCTTCGAGGTATGTACATACATTCCACCAGTTACGCAATGTTTGATATGGTCATATCGGAAAATTCTGTAAAAATGAACAAAGATGCTCTATTTGCGGTGGTGATCATTTCTACAAAGAATGTCCCAATCAAGATAAAGATCCTAAATGTGTCAATTGCGGAGGTAGCTACATTGCTATATCCACTTCATGCCCTATTAAAAAGAAAAAAATAGAAGAAAACAAATCTAAGCACTTTAAAACATTTTTAATGGTTCATATCATACGAAAGAAACTTTCCACTCATCGGTGAAAAACAAAATAAAAAAGAACAATTGAATAAAATTATAGCTACAGATGAATTTATAAATACGTTGATTACTCCAATTGTGAAAATAATTCAACTTCACAAGTGCCAAGACTCCCCAATTAATTCAGATAGCATAAAAAGCATATTATTAGAAACTTTCTCTAACCAACACATTAAGGAATCCCCTCTTAGCAATACTTCCAATAATAGATAGTTTAAATTTAATTCATTGGAATGCACAAAGCTTGAGTAGTAATAAACATGCTTTCACTTACTTTTTGTATGATAATAACATTCACATAGCTCTTATTTCAGAAATCTTCAGCATCATAAACCATTTACTATTAAAGGCTATGCTATTGAAAGATTGGACATTGGTAGTAGTCACAATGGGGTTGCAATAGTCATTAAAAAAAACATCCAATATACTTACTAGAATAAACACATTTAATGACGATTCTCTACAAAACATTGCAATTAAAAGCCACTTTAATAGCCAACTAATTACTCTAGTAAGTTTTTATAGTCCTCCAACATCAAATCAATCTTTTACATATACTCGACTTAACAATCTGTTTAATTCAGTCCCATCCCCTAAAATTATAGCCGGAGATTTTAGCACACCACTCCATGTGTGGCTGTAACAATACAAATAATCGAGGTATTACTCTAATGGATCTAATTGATGACAATAATCTGTGTTTGCTCAACGACGGAAGCACCACTACTGTTGGCTCCCATTTATAGAGGCCAAATGCATTAGATTTAACTATTGTATCACCAACTCTAGCTCCGCGTTGCAATTGGTCCGTATATGAAGACCCTTTAGGTAGTTATCATCTCCCAATAGTTGTTAATATTTCAGGGTTTTCTGTAAATTCAAATAATAATGTAAGTCATAGTAATTTTTCCAGACCAAGTTATGTTAATGTTAATTGGAGCAAGTATCATGAACTGTTATCAAATAAAATTTGTTGTTTTTAATTTGATAATTTTGATCCTCTTTATGCGTACAAGAATTTTTGCAAGCTTTTACTAGATTGTGTTAAAGAATCAAATCCAAACCATGTACATACATTTAATCATAGTAATAATACTTTGAAAAAGAAACTGAGGAGGTTACCATGGTGGAACAGTAATTGTACAAACGCTGTTGATCAGTCGAAAGCTGCCTATATACGTTTCAAGAATGATCCCACCGAGCAAAATTTTATTATGTTTAAAAGACAACAGGCTATTAAAAAGTTGATTTTATAATCTGAAAAACAAGCGGACTGGTTAGCATTTACTGAGTCTTTTAATAGAAATACACCTGTTTCTATAATTTGGAAACTTGTTAGAAGATTCAATAATACATCCAATGTTTCGAATAATAGTACAAATTCATTAAATAATTGTAATGACTCTTGGATACAAGATTTCCTTGATAAATTTTCTTCCACAACAACACCAACACAACAAACACATTCACAGACTACTAATAGTTATGATTTGGGGAGCACAGATGACACAAATCAACAGATTATCATAGACCCACAGATACATGACACTTGTAATAATTACTTGATTAAACATTTTTCTTACAATGAATTGTTAAGTGCTTTTAATTCGAGACGTGATTCAGCCTTTGGCTTAGATAACATTCAATTTCGTATAAAATGATTAAAAATATTCCTGCTGATGGAAAAAAACTTTTATTAAATATTTTCAACTCCCTTTGGAATCGACAGATAATCCCAGATGAATGGAAAACAGACTGTCTTGTACCTATTTTAAAAACAGGTAAAGATGTAAATAATCCGGATTCATATAGGCCTATAGCATTAACATCGTGTATGGCAAAAATATTTGAACAAATGCTCAAACAAAGGCTTGAATTTTATATTGAATCAAACAAACTGTTACCATCTAATCAGTTTGGTTTTCGAAAGGGTTACTCCGCAGTTGAAAGCCTAAATCATCTTTGCTTGGATATTCATAGATCATTTTCTTTTCACAACTTTTTAGTGAGTGTTTTCTTTGACATTGTAGGTGCTTTCAATAACGTCAATCATAATGTACTAGTAAAAGAACTTCAACTCATTGCTATAAGTACCGGATAAAATTCTTAATTGGGTGTTAAGTTTTTTACATAATCGCAAAATTCACGTAAAATATAATAATAATTTATATGGTCCTAAATATTCTCATTTAGGTGTTTGTCAGGGTGGCATATTGAGTCCATTATTATTTATTTTATATATTAATAAATTAAATATTGTTCTTGGTCCAGATGTCAATAACTTACAATATGCCGACGATTTGGCGGTATATTGTTCTGGATCGAGTATATCTATAATTGAAAATAAAATTAATCTTGCTTTACTGCGACTGAAAACTTATTTTGATTATTTGCACTTAGAAGTTAGCACAAGTAAAACCAAGGTAATTGTATTTAGTACGTCACGAAATATACCGGTTAAAATATTTTATAATAATAATTTATTACCAACAGTAGATGAAGCTAAGTTTCTCGGAGTTACTTTCACAAAACATTTAAATTGGAATAAGCATTTAGTTAACATCTCGGATAAAGCTTTACGTACTTCTAATGTATTAAAATGTCTTACTGGTACAAACTGGGGAGCTGACCCCAAGGTTCTATTAATGTTATATAAAGCTATTGTTTGATCTCACTTTGAATACAGTTTTTCTTGTTTTGCTTCAAATGATAACTTGATAAAAAAAATTGGAAGTTATACAAAATAAAAATTTAAGAGTTATAACTGGTGCAATGAAATCGACGCCCATTGTTTTAATGCAAGTAGAATGCAACATTCCACCATTATTGATTAGATTTAATTTTTTAATGACAAGGTTAATTCTTAAGTTATTCAGTATCGATTATAATCCATTTTTACGCAAATTAATACACAACGAAAATTTACCTTCAGCGGTCACGTCCAAATATCCCTTTATACTTAAATGTTTCTCTGCAATCAACGATTTATTAGGTCAGCAACATATTTATAAAGCAACAAATAAATGGGCATGTTACGAAGGATGTTTTCCTAGTAAGTTTTGTGACATGAAAATTATCATAAATAGAACTATAAAAACCAAAGAAGAGACATAAAGTCATTTTTCAAATTGGAATGATTACAATCTAATTTTTACGGATGGGTCAAAATCTGAAAATGGTGTATCACTAGCTTACTATCATAGTCATATCGAAAGTGGCTATGGCTTGAAATTACCTGCATTATGTAGCATTTTCACCGCTGAAGCATGTTATATTTTATTTGCACTAAAGTACATTAAGGATGATGAATGTGCACGAAATTCCAAGAAGTGGCTGATTGTTTCCGACAGTATGTCAGTATTAGAAGCTTTATAGAATCATTCTTTTAGCATTCGCACTAATTATATTGTATACAAAATCAAAGAAACTTGGACCGAACTAGCATCTTGTCAGATGGACGTTGAATTTACATGGACTCCTGCTCACAAAGGTATTAAAGGAAACGACAAAGCAGACTATCTTGCTAAATTAACAAACAACACCGAATGCGCCAGAGTTCAAGATGTGTTACTACCATGGCAAGATTTGCTTGCTGAATTAAGGAGATTATTTTACGAAGAATGGATTCAAAACTGGCAGGAAACCATACAAAGTAAAGGGACATAGTATGCAGGAATCATAAAAGAGTTCACGAAAAAACCTTGGTTCGCTCTTTCTAATGTTTTCTTTAAGAGAACCTTTTATACACAAATTTGCAGACTAAGATTTGGACATTGTCGATTTAATGCACACCTGAATCGCCTTAATATTATTTCTTCAGCAAATTGTACCAATTGCAGCATGAATGTATCACAAACATTAAACCGTATTTTCTTAGAATGTCCTGCCCATAATATACTTGATTCCTGCCTTACAACTTTCGACTTGCAATCACTAAAGATCAGGCTGTATGGCGTAGTTCCATTGCCTTTCCTTCGTGGAAGAAAATAACCTCTTTCTGGACGCCATTTTATTTACTTCATTCGTTGTCTCGAATGCGTTGTGTGCTTGTACTGTATCTGCTTGTATTATTTTATAGTTTGTTTTTTTTTGTTTGCTTAGTGTTTTGTTTGTATTAAGTTTTGTTTATTTGGTTATTTTTTTGTTTGTGTTGGTTGATAAACCTAAGATATAAGCCAGTGCTTATCTATCTACTTCATCGTCTTCGAAACGACCGGCAAAAGAATGTTTGTCACCACGAAAAAATGTAAACCAAGGTCATTTAGCCAAACAAAAAAAGAAATGAGAATGAACGTGTACTAATATGTTTATGCCAAAAAAATAACTAAATCTCCAACTGAAACGCCGAATAAAAACCAATGTGTTTTTAAAACAGCTGAAATTTTGGTTGTATCCAGGGCGTCTAACTACATGTATTGAAGGAGCACCAAGAAAACCCAAACCACACCCCGGACACTCCATACAACGCTTGCAAATCAATTACCTATTACTACTACATAAGCAAATGACGTTTGTACACGCGCAAATGTGTGCGTGAAATTACGGTTAGTACGGTGCGGTTACGCATTTCCCCCCGAGAGAAAAAAAAGGGTTATCAATTGAAATGGCGCGAAAGTGCGGCGACTTCAACTTTCCGTGACGTCGCGTTGGTCGGCTGGAATCGTTCGGCACGATTGACGTAGGTAACCTTGTACTAGCGGCGTCATTAATATTCACTAATGTTTGGGTGTTTAGTAAAACAATAAGAGTTAACTTCGAACAGGATTTTATTTTTGTTAACAAATATAAAACATGTAATTAAATATTACTTACACTAAAATATTTCCGTTTGAATGATTTATCCCTAAAAGATCTATTATTAAAGTGAATGGTATTGAAAATTCGAAATCTCACAAACAGTTTCTGTAAATAAATGTTTGGAAAACATGAACAGCAATCGTTAACACAAATGTTTTTTATTTTGTTTAGAATTTAATTTCCAACTGACTTAAGAATTTTATTTTCGAATAAATATTTAAATTGATCATCCATCGCTTTTACACAACTGACAAAACTTATTGGAGGGTTTATGAGAAGAAGAGTATTCTGATTAAAAGATTTTAAATGTACAAAAACGTTGTCATCTTGGGACTGAGAGCTGGTTTTTAAATAATGATTTATACCTTCACACTGGTGAATGTCAAAACATTTTTTTAATAAGTAGCCACAAACATATATAAATGCGTTTGTTTCTGGCAAATCAAAACGGTAGTCCACTGTACTAACTACGACAGTTAATGGATTGTTCGAGGATTCCTCATGGGAGTTGTCATCCATACGACAGTCCGAAGGTATAACGTTTATATTGCCTATGTCATCAGTGCTCATAAGTAGTTGACCTAAATCGTCAGTACAGTTGGCATTATCTGAATGTTTTGGAAAGTTCACCATGAACAATTTTCTAAATGCCCTGCAAAACTGAAGTGGTGTCGGCTCTCGACAATTTCCACGCTGTTGCCTAATTCCGCCGAAAAATTTTTCCAAAGGATCTTCGTTTAACCTCCGGGTGAAAATAAAACTGAAACCATTAGACTGTAGACCTTGTAGTAGGCTTTTAATACTATTTAAAGTAATTTTAAAACCTTTTAGGCATTTTATTGCATTAGTCACATTTTTCTTGTCACTATTGCGAACAGTGACATTAGATAAAACAAAAATTGAACTGATCTAGTACTTCAGTTTGGTGTGATTTGGCAGCAAAGGTAATTTTATACATATTGGAATCCACTATTGTAGATGAATTTAATATATCAAAAGTTTTATCCATTAACGTGATCAATTTAACAGTCCCCGAGGAAGATTTTTCTAGCCGACCGCATTCTATTGTACAGTGCATAGCTACCGCAAAAGTGCTGCTAAAGACCTGGGTAGCGTATTTCACCTTCATTTTTTCAAAATTATTGGGATTGATATGAGAGTCGGTTAATTTTGGTGCTAAGCGATAAGCTCTGCCGCAGTCTTGTTTATAAAATGTCTTTACATCTTCTCACTTTGCGACCTCTATATTTCCATTAGTGTCTAAAAACTCAAATTCATATTTCATAAGGTTGTTTCGCACTGATTTTATTAAATGCGGAACGTCAAAGATATAGTCTCAGAACAATCACTACGCATAGAAGGAAGATTAAAACAAGAATTAATTGTGTGCTATTTGTCTCTTTCTAATATACGGCACAAAACTGTGTAAATGTAAGAGATGAGTAATATTTGTCTTTTGGCATATCACAAGGTGGTCAGTATATGAATTGATTGAATTGTCATTTTGGTTAAAAATAAAAATTGGTTAAAAATATATAACACGGCTAAATTCTATAGTACCTTGTATCGAAGATAGACCATCCGAGTTTGAACTATTTGAATTGTTCGTATAATATTTGTTTGTGCGTCCCGTGGCTAGTAATATTTTGATGATATTTTATTAATATTTAAGTGATTAGAAAGCAAGAATTCTTTAGGTATTTACAAATAGTGTGTGTTTGTGCACTCCGTAACACAATGTCTTGTGTAGTTTGGGGCTGCAAGTTTCATTCGTCGCGAAAGGAAAACAATCAAAATATATTGACCTTATATTGGCATGTTTTCTCATATTGTTACTTGAATGTGAGCTAATAAGTACACTTATATACATATGAAATGAAAAAAAAAATGATATCGCTGAATCATTTTGTAGAAAAACAATACGTAATATTAACTTCACTTTTATGTTTTAGCGATTTTTAGAAAATTACTTTGAGGTTTTCTTGATCATGCGTAGTGTTGTAAAATTTTGTCGATATTTTTATTTTACAGATTTCCTAAAGACAATGTATAAAAAACATATGGATAAAGTCTACTGTCAAGAAAGCATAGTCAAAAAATTGGAGTCCAAGAAAGCATAGTCAAATTTGCTCCAGATATTTTCCATCAGATTAATTTTGTATGTACTTAGTTAGTAGTAAAACTATGAAATGGAGACGTCATGACGTAAGTCAAGTTATTTAATGAAAGGAAATCTTTAAACTAAAATATTATTTATGAAAATAAAAACGTATTTAATTCTTAACTATTTCTTTAAGGAATCCTTGACACGGATGCCAAGAACAACCAGTTCAGATGATTTTTTTCTAAGAATTAAAATATTAGATCAAGAAAAGAACAGAAAGAGTCAAAAAGGTAAAATATCAAAACGCCGCCTTCGGAAAATTTACATTCTAACTAAGCCCGGCCGCACATCAAGCGTAATAAATCTATCGAAAAATGTCTTAACAATAAATTATGGTCAAATGTTAATGTTTTTAGTTTAATTTCCAAGCATATGTACAAATAGTACTTTTAGCATTCACGAATTTATCCAAGGTTCAAAATCCATGAGGGTTAAATTTTCGGGTAAGTAAATTAAATATGAGATTAACCTCAAGTACCTCTAAGCGATGCGATAAAAAATGAATTAAATCGATGAAATAAGAGCAGTGTGTCTTCGATTTCCTTCCTATAGAATTTGGGAATCTTTGCAATAGAAAAATTCCAACATTTTAGATAACGGGAAATACCCGTCACTTAAATAGTCCAAATTTTAGGGTTCCGTACCTCAAAAGAAACACTGAACCATTATAGGATCACTTTATTGTCCGTTTGTCTGTCAAGACTATCTTGGAAACGCGTGAAGGTATCGAGTTGAAATTAAAACCATATAATTACTCAGTTCTACACTAACAAGTTCTAGTCCCTTGAAGATGTGAAAAAATCAAACTTCTAAGTTAACAAAAAAAGGTACGGCCGTTTATGTCGCCAAAAACGTATATTTCGACATTCTCACGGGCATCAAAATGTATAGGGTACTTTTCGTTGATCTAGCTAGAACTATGAAATTTGTGAAGTCATATAGTCTTACACTACAAGTCAGGGAAAATCTCAAACTCCACATTTGTAATTAAATCATAAAAAATTTAGTCTCTATTGAAAGTATAACCTACAATTTTATACGGGACCCTCGGTGGGCGAGTCCGACTCGCACTTCCCGCTTTTAGTCTCATGAACGGCCAGCCTGACCATACCAAAGAGACACAGCAGCTACTAGCTGGATAAGTTACATAAGAAAATCTACCCTTAATTATTTATGTTATATTTCTCGTAATAAAGACATTTTAGTATTAGGGATCTATTAAATACCTACATAATATAATTATCGACGTTGAAACTAGGTGAGTGATGAGCACGACATCACTGGGAGAAGAACTGACAAGCGAGAATTAGTGACGACCTACAAAATTTCGAAACATCTTGCATATACGTGTCTCTGTCTAACTTCTATTATCAGCGCCTAATGTCAAAGTGAGTCAAATATATTAAGTTCAGTAGCTATTTTTGCTAGGTTTCTATGCTTTAGTTATTCTTCTGAGGATATAGTATATTTTTGTTCCTTTAATAAAAAAATATGGCTTATCAGCAGTCACATTTCTTTCATTAGCTATGTTTAAAAAATTTGAGCCTTGATCTGAAACAAAGGCTACAACATGAAACCCAATATCCAAAATTTGGGAAATAACTTGATCTATCCATGCACTTAGTTCATTGTAATTTTTGCTTTGAGCCAAAAAACAGTATGAGAGTGGTTGTTTCCAATTCGAGTATATACCTCTGGCCATGATTACAAAAGCTTGCGTTGCTGGTTCTGCAGTTTGTATCCCGTCAATCTCATGAAAACCAATGATCTTATCCTCGTTAATTTGATAATGTAAGAACCGTTTTAATGAAATTTCGTCAGCGCAAACAAATGCAGTATTTTTCTGATTGTTTTAAGTATTTCAATTTATTCTCTAAGTATTTTAAAACGTTAGATGAAAGTTTTGTACCAATATTTACATTAATTCGGCGCAATGTAGTTTCACTTGGAAGGCATAACGTTTTTGCTAAGACTCTATAGGCCAATGGACTGGCAAAATATAAATTTAAGGCAAATAATTTTAAATCTTTATTGTACCTATTGCCACGACTGTTTTGTTTTAGTTGAGTTTGAAAATTTATTATTTTTTGTAATTGTGGTGATATATTTGTGACTTTTTCAGATGAACATTCTTGCTGAGTTTCCAAAATTTTACGTTTTTTACACTCTATTCGTAAGTCACTTAACAATTTCCTTTTACGTGGTGTTGTGGCCGATAAATTTTGTGTCGTTTGTGAAGTGGAATCGGTATTTTCAATTAAAAAATACACGTCTGGGTTCCAACTTCTTTTGTTAAGAACTTCTCTAGTAAAATGTCATCTGTTTGTGATGAATTTGTCGGATTCACATTTTCTTGATGCGGCAAATTCAGACTAGGAATCACATTAGTCTTCAATTTTTTAGAAGGCGATCCGATGCTTGAAAATTTAAATCACAAACATAGTAATTTTTATTAAGAATTTTTACAGTTTTATTCATCAATTCTGAACGACCAGCAGCACGTACCCATCGCATGCACCTGGAAATAAAAATACATAAAATTAGTAGACATCTAACAAAAAATACATAATTAAATAAGGTTAAAGTATGATTTATGAAACTGCAGTGTAAATATGATTAAAAATAAATATATAATAATAAAATACAAAAGCATTTTAATAGTGCGATTGATCTTTCATATAATATTATATTCATGATGCTATTCACAACAACGCGTCAAAGCAATAATTAATAGCGCGCCGTGACAAAGTTACGCGTTGAATCGCTCACAGAGGCTAACTATTTCGCCCGTGTAGCGCACACAGTCCCGCCATAATAAAAACTACCTATAAGAAAGTAGCGAAGTGTGTTCAATTATTAGAACTAGGTTTATTGTAATAGTACGGAAATCACAAATCCGAAAGTCCAATCTTATTGACATCGTAATAGATTTATTAATTCTAAGTACCTACATAGCTAAGTACGATGAAGTTGATGATATTGTAGATGAGAGTTAACAATAATAATAATACAACTAAATAATCTACACAAATGATAGGATATTAACATAACACTGATTTCTCGTGTTTACTTAATAATGTAAAAGTAAAAAGTTGCTATTACGTAGGTACTTACCTTACTTCTTCCTTTGGGAACAGAAAGAAACTTCTGTCCTTATCATTTCTCGAAGTAGAAACACACCCAAATACAGGACAATATACAACCATCGTTAAAAATAATAAAAATAACTAATCACAATTGAAACAAAATTATAACTTTTAAATCCGATTCAGAATCATTCGTTCACCACGCGAGCCCTTGTTTTAATGTCAGTGATGTCTACGACGAAGTGCGGAGTTGGGTGCGGTATTTGAAATGAATGCGGGGAGGTGAGTGGCCGTTCTGTACGTAGTACTATTATATATTCTGTGCCCAAACTTTAGTTCTCCGAATAAACCTGGGTCCAAATTAAATTTTAAAGATAAATTGGATGATTTTACCTTTTCTGCTATACGTCAAAAAGTACACCAATTCATCTATAAAAATGAAGCACCAACATTAGACAAGGTAATATAAAGGACAATTCCCAAATTAGTATGGGGTTAGCTGTCCCAGAAACGCCCAAGGTTCAGGTTTATGCCATTTGATAGCTTTATAATAACTGGATTTTATGTTATATAAAGCAGAAGTTTAAAAGTAATTGATAGAGTATACTGCAAGGGTGGTCCCATGGTCACCAAAGTCAGGATCTGATGATAGGAACCCATAGAAAATCGAGGAAAACACTAGTTTAATACACTGGTATTAAATTAGGGTTTCTTTCACTAAAAAGATTTCATTCACTAAAGAGTAAAAAATAAAAAAAAATTACAAAAAATAAAAACCGACTTCAAAAACACTGAAAACTTAAAAATAATATAAGAATAGGTACAGACAACATCACACTTCTATATTGAAGTCGGTGCCAAAAGATGATGTCCTAGAAAGTCTTAAAATTTGTCACCGACTTCAATATAGAAGTGTGATGTTGCCTGTACCTATTCTTATATTATTCCTATTCTTATATTATTTTTAACTGTTCAGTGTTTTTGAATTCGGAAATCGGTTTTTGATTACAATTGGCGGAGTAATCGCGTAACATACATACAAACACGTTGGACACACCTAAATATTTAAGGGTTTTCCTCGATTTTCATGGGATCCCATCATCAGATCCTAACTTTGGTGACCGTGGGACCACCCTTGGAGTATACTCCATCGAATACAAAAAGAATTTTGAAAATCGGTCCACAATTGGCGGCGTAATCGCGTAACATACATATAAAAAAAAACATACACATCGAATTGAGAACCTCCTCCTTTTTTGAAGTCGGTTAATAATAAATGACATAAAAGTTTTACCAATAGATATGTGCATTTTTATTGTCTAGAAAAGTGCAAAAATACATTTTTATTTTATACCCCAGTTTTCCAAAAATCGATTAAAACGTGTAATAAGTAGCGTTTTCGTTCGGTCACAGCGCGTAAGCGACATTAGAAGCTATGCAATTATTAACTATATTTCCTTGCAATAAAGCATGCGCCGTGCAGGAGTAGATTTCCTGGGTAACCTCGCCCTTATAATGGGCTTAGTTGCAAGACATTTCGTTATTAGAAATACAAAATATATAATTTTAAGTAACTTTAGTATAAATAACAAAACCTTCAATTTAAATGAAGTACGAAGCCTCTTTAAAGGGCTTCGTTAAGTGATACCGCAGCGATGGAGCGACTGTATAGCACACGTAATTAAAGAATAGAATAAAATGTGCCGATTAGGTCATTTGGCCGACGATATAACGGACAAATTTCTAATAGAAGTTGGTGGCGATTCCGATGAATCAGAGTCATCATCCGACTCCGAAAATTAATGGTAACTTAATTATACATATAAAGGTTTTTTATTTCTTTTTTTCCTTTCTCTGGCAACTGCCTCATCAAATTTAAAGTCCCTGTTACATTTTATTGTTTAAAGTAAAACTATTTTATCGCAATATTTTTCAGATACCAAACTGTTTCCCAGAAAGTATAACACTGATGCAAATTTTACAAAATAATCTTTTGTTATATAACAAATAGTATATATTTATAATGTTGTTTGCAATTAGTTGACGATAGCAAAGGGTGTCTATGCATGTACTCATGATAACAAGAAACTTAATGTCGTATTATTAACACATGTTATGATCTTTCATAGTAACATTAATTCAATAATTTTTTTTTAGATCATTATGATTATTTTGCTTGGATTTTTTTTTTGAAAATTCGACACGTTTCTCTGCAAAATAATTATTCCCTATAGAAAATAGTAGCCGCTAGAAAACCGAAATTGTTAATAGAAATACTCCGGTCGGGGTACATTGCAATGTAATGTGTGGAGTACATTTAAAAAATTGGCAACCCAGGTATTATTAGTTTAGTCTAAAATAGACTCTTACAACAATATCGTATACTTAACGTCAATGTATTGAGGAATTCAAAGTCTACACTAACTACGAAGCATATCCAGAAAGTAAGTGTACTGAATTTTTGTAGGTTACAAAAAAACACTGATGGTAAAATTGCAATCGGTTCTATTATGCATTTTTGTAAAATATTTCAGAACAAAATCCTTACTGTTTTAAATGCACGCATGAGCCCTGAGTTTTTACTGTCCCGCAGATGGTATGAAAAGAAGAGTTTTCACCTCTGGAATAAAGGTGTATTCGTCTTAGGGTGAAGATATAAAGAAGCGGGTATTCCGGTACGGACTTGTCGGTACGGGTCGGTACGGATCGGTGCAGGGTACCCTACATAAAGAAAAGGGTCAATTTGTCTTTATTGACCATCATGGCTTCGAGTCCGTCGGACGACGATTTTCTTCTGGAAAGTGTTTACTTAAAATGTAGAAAAAGAAGGACGGTTGGTGTATCAAATATTAATAGTAAAAGAAATATATATGGTTCATATTACCATTTATTTCTAAAAGACTTAAAGTTTGATAAAGACGAATTTTATAATTATACTAGGCTGACACAAGAAACATTTGATTACGTATAAAAAAAATAGAACATGTCCTAATTACGAACTGTATGAACTTTGATGCGACAAATTTACAATAAATAAAACCAAGATGATTCTGAAATCACAATAACTAAATTTTAATCAAGAAACACAACAAAATATTTTTTTTTGTATTAACAATTTGACACGTTACGTTACCATGGCAACCATAGACTGATATATAAAAAAAATACTAATTAAACTATCCTCTTTGGAAACACCCTACTCCGACAAAGGTTCAAGTCTGTATGTCCAGTCCGGGTAGTCGGTACCGACACTTCCCAACCTGTTCCTTTATGAGTATTTTTTATGCGCATATGATAACATTGCGATATGATGCCTGTACGGATCGGTACCTATCCGTACCGGTTTGTCCGCACCGGGAACCTGCCTCATGTCCTCACCCTTAGGCGACTTGAACACCTCGCTTCACTCACGACTCTACATAACTCCTTTGCTTCACTTAGGAGTTAAATTTTAATTACCTCGCTACGCTCGGGTTCAATTTGGCGCCCGTGATGTAAGGCACTGTTTTAATCTATCGGAGCATAATCCACTATATTAATGTCGCAGAATCTACTGATATAAAATACATATAACATAAATTTTGTCTTACCTGTTTAAAATCTCTGTGCACGCCACTGATAATAACTAAACATAAGCTCTTATAATAAAAGTCTCCATGATACCAAATTATGTCAACTAGCTAACCAAAGGCTAAAACTAAAAATTGTCTATATGTATAGGTACTCACTGCCAATATCTTGAGCTTCCGTCTTCTGATCGTCTCCATTGGGATTAGCAGAGGACAGTTTGACGTTGCCCTTGGAGTCAACCAACTCTACGGGCCCTATATCCGGTTTTACTTCCGTGTCCTGCTTGGAATCCGCTTCCGATTTCATTTCAGACTCTACAAATGTATCTCCCTCTTCTTCTCGGCTTTCGTCTGTAATTGAAATGGCATTCAATGAAAAACATCAGTGCAACAAAACTGGTTTGTGGTTGCCATTTTTCTAGTAACAATATTATCAGCGACCACGAAACTGAAAAAGATAAATAAAGTGCGATATGGCAACATTGCTATGGGGACCGCTGTCGCTGAAATCTCATACAAAACACTAATACAATATCCCATCACTAGGAAATATTACGTCTGATTTCTCGTATTTTTTTCTGTTTATTTAAGTAAAAACTAATGTGTGGAACGCGCGACACGTCCACATGCCACCTCCACATTTTTTTTCTGTTTGTAGTTCATCACATTTACGTTTTTTATTACACATTCTTCAACTTTAATACAGTAAGACTAAACTGAATTTAAAAAATAATATGCAAATACGGTGTTATCATAATCTAGACACGCGGTAGCGAGTCAAGCCAAGTTTAAAGAAAAAGGAAATGGCGACGTAGCAGCCGTGTGTAATAATAGTTCAAATAATAATATATGTCAGCAATATTACACGAGCCATTTCGAGCTACTTTCGACCCCTTCACAACTCGAAACCTATTTAACCTACAAAAATGAAATTTGTCACATTTATTTAAACTTAGTTTGTCTATAATCCGAAATTTCAAAAAGGTAGCTCAATCAGTTATTGCTATATTAATGTTTTAAACCGACTCACTGACTTATAAATCAAAAACCTAACCCACTTCCAAATGACTTAGAAACTTGATATATCGCATCAAGGTAGACTATTAGGCGTATACACGGTTATTTTTTTATCATACTGGAAAATTTTAGAGGCAGCTCGGTAGACGCTAGACGACTCATATCAATAAAAAAACATGTGGTTAAATTTTTTAAATTTTATCCGCCAATAATATTAAATTATAGACATTGTTCTTGTTTACTACAAGATAAGGTAAGATTATGAATGAATAAAGCATTTACTACTACGGGCTTAGGAAAATGCGGCAACGTCGCATTATTAATTCAAGCAAGATCAATCTACAACTCGTTTGAAATAAGAGTTATTATTGCACTAGACACTACAATAGTGAAAGACAGAGACAGTCGGCGCCGGCGCTGAGCGCCGGCGGCGGCGTTTTGTTGTTTGCTGTCGCTTGTCGGCACGAGCCAGCCGGCGGCTTTAGTTCGCCTTTTGACCCCGGCGCGTGTGAACGTATCGCGATGTCGCGCTCGCGCCTGACGCGCGGCAATCGGGCGCATTCGGAATTTTAGTTTCAAGTTAACACATCTCGCGAATACACAGACCTTACTCCGGTAGACCGTAGATTTTTACTTGTGAAGTGAAATTAAGTGTTTGGTGTAAGAAAGTAAACCCACAAACGTAAGACTTGGAAGCGAAAACTGCATTTCGAGACGTTAAACACTAACCAAAGTGATATGTTGTTGTGGTCATGTATAGTTTTAAACGTGCACGACTATGTATGAGTTAGAGGACTTCCTTTAAATTTAGAACTCTTTTGTTATTAGAACTAAAGTTGATTTAAATTGTTTCCTAGGTAGGTAAGTATTTAAAGTTGATTCCAATTTTTTAACTACGCCAAAACAACCTACCATAACCGTAATACCTACCTAGTACTGTTTGTTTTCTTTAAAAACTTTGTTTTGCCGGTCCCAAGTAAGCCCGTAAAGTAGGAAGGTGAAATTGTGATCAAATCAGTGATGACTTTGAATCGGCGAAATTGTTGCCAGTTCGCGTTCATTCAATGTTTTGCCTACAACTTCACTCAGTGTCCATACTAGTGCAGTATTTTTTGGATATTTTAGATAATAAATATCTAATTAAACAGGTGAGTAAATTTTATTATTAATGGTTAAATAATTCTTCTACCGTGTCCTGAAGCCACCCTTAAAATAACCAGGGTGATAAAAAAATAACCGTGTATAGAGGAAAAAGTCTGAAAACTCAAATTGTTGATAATTAGTATCAACGAAGTAATAAACAGACCGCCGCGCTCATAAACACGAGAGCCCCGATGCTGTGCGGTTGTCTGATACTAATCATTTCGGTACAAAAAGTAATGATATCCTTTAAAAAACATAAATGTATGTGAAAACCAAGTTCAACATTAAGAACATGTTCAACATAAGTTGACTTCGCTGACAAAAGAATTGAGATCTTATATGGGTGCCAAGTTCAGACTAATAATTTACAGACAATTATTTATACAATGCATTTACTTCACTTGGGATCTAACTCAAGTTCAGGACTTGAATTGGCTAGTTTTCTACAGTTTCGAAAATTTGGTTCATTGATAAAAACTTGACAACTCGACGTGACACTTTGGTCAAGGTAAGTAAATTGTGAAATACAATATTAAACACGTATACTGTTCATACATATCAAAAAATCTCAGCCACCTAATTAGACGTACAATATTCAGTTGTTCTGTGTTTAAAAAATCTTCACTTTCATCGGTCTTATCCTCTCGCTTGCCATTGTAATAAAATAATAGAGAGTGAGCTCGATTCGTCCGTTTTAGTAGCACTTATCAACAGCGTGGTTTATTTATATATTAATATGGTAACTTCGGTAAAATTTAAAACCTAAATTAATATTACCTGTCTGTTGGTCGGCATTGTCGCCATTGTCGGGTAGAGAAGTCAAAGGTATCCTGCGATCGCCGTCGTGAAAGAAAAACTGACCATTGACCTCGCTTATCATGTAGAAGTATGGTAATCTGAAAAACGTGTCATTTTATTATTTAGTTGTACTCGGTGCCCTCGCACTTTTGCAATCGTGCCGTAGTAAAGACTATTTGCATATTTAAACAAGCGGGAAGGGAATAGCTAAGTGGTAGACAAGACAACAACTTTCGCGACAGGGAAATAATTTTACACGTAATCTCGTAATTATCCACTCATGACGATAATAAGTAGAACCCAAATTATACCGGTCACAATCTGTCATGATTAAAAGTTTGAGATAACTTACTCCGTTGTCGTGCTAGTCGGCTGCGGTTTTGGTAATATCTTCGGAAGCGCAGGCGTCGAGTTGGGGACTATCTTCACAGGTATTAAATCTGGAAACATAATAAAGAGATTTTTAATAGTCACAGACTTTTTACTGCACAGTTTCTACGTTAATAGTATGCATTTCTTGCAGCTAAACAAAAGAAAACTGTATCCTATTATATGTAGTGTATGAAACTAATATATTATACCTAATATGAGTAGTTTATATATTTTATTTATTATATGCAGCTTTTTTTTAGAAATGGCGCTCAGGCGAACTAGCTCTGCGATAACAGCAATATTTGTTTATTTATTTGCTTGTTTACATGTATGATTTATTATTTTATTAATTTTAAAGGAACCACCAGTAGCACCCCTGATTGAAAATGAATGAATAGCAGTTACGTAATTTTAAAACCTATCCATTCAAGTTGATGTTCAACTGTCGCCAAAACAGTAGAAAAATCGAAGAAGTAAATTTGCCTATATCAAAAATAGAACGAACATCTCGATATTTCCTGTGTCTAATTAGATGTTCAAACCACCAGTACCAGCAAATAAGGGTTTATTTTCACAAACCCTTTTTGTGAATAAAATTTCGGGCTGGTTTTGTTTTTAATATTTTATGAGTATTTTAATTAAATAAAATTAAAATAAATTAAATAATCATTAATTGGGTGGCTGTTATCCTGCATGATTATTAGATATTGAATATCCATATTATGCATGTGTATCGCCAGTTGATTTTATACATCCATAATGAAGACTTTCTAATTATATGTCCATCTCTGTATGTTGGGTTACGCATTGCATACCATTACGCATACCTCGCGTTTGGGAAAACGCAGCCACTTCTAGAGACCACGGCCTATCGACTAAAAAACCAAGACACAGGAGGAGCATCGTCGTACCGTTGTTGCACGTGCATCATTGCCGTATCCTCCCCATCCCCAGATGAGGTCACGCCGAGGAGGAACGCGTCGCTACATGAAAAGGTCACGAGAACTCGGATGAACGACCCTGTCAGCATTTGATCGCCTAGAGAGAGCTGCTCTCGCCCCTTAGAGTGAGGAGGCCGACAACCGGTGCAATTCACAACTCAAGCTTCCCAGGCATGAGTCCCACTGACTGCCGTCAAGAGAAAGGCGAATTGGCATCTCCTCCCTCTTACCATTCAACGGTGGCACGGATCAGCCCGAAAGATTGATTGATTTATTTATTTACGAACGTTCTAACCAAAACCCAACCGTTACCCTTCCCATATGTTTTGTCGTCTGATAGCTGGCTATGTGTTGTCAAAAGGTTGTAAATAGTGCGAATGCCCCTCTGGACTCATAACAAGAAAATAACAAGTTTGTTTCCAGGTATACAAACACGTACGATCAATCTAATTGTTCTCTGTAACATTTTTTCTTTGATTATTTTTGTACAATCCTTACTAATATTATAAACGCGAAAGTGTGTGAGGATGTTTGTTACTCGTTTACCCTAAAACTACTGAATGGATTTGGATGAAATTTTGTAAGTAGAAGGATTACGACAGGGATTAACATATAGGCTACTCATTATCCCGGAAAAGTAAGTAGTTCCCGCGGGAAAGTAGATTTGCAGTTTTTTTATAGTTGGCGGGCACAGCTAGTAAAGAATATATTAACAAAATACGCTTAAGAGGATTGTGAAGCTATAAATTTTCATTCAAAAAGCGATAACGCTTTTCTCTCTCTTTACATAGTCCAATTTTCATAATTTTTGGATGTTGTAGATATAATGAAGATCTAGGTTTGTACGTTTTGATTTTGAAGAAATAAGTATTGCTCAGAATATGAATTATTAGCATCTAAATATCCATATTTTAGACTTAAAAACTACCTCGAGCATTTTTATCTTTTTTGACAAAATTATACTGAATTACAAAAAAAAAAGCAAAACGTACAAACATAGATTTTAAGGTATACTGAACCCAAAAGTGTCTAATTTTGTAAAGGTTTAGTTTAGGGGGTAAAACAGTTATCGCCCAAAACAATATTTCAATAAGAAATGTAGGCACTTGCGTCGGACTTTCAACTCTTAAGCGGTTTGCAACAAACTGCATTTTTGAAAGTGCATACTCGAGCCATGAATTGGCACTTCACAGTGCTCTTAAGATAGATCATGATTCAATTTGTTCGATTGTACAGTAAGCTCCTTGTCAAGCTACACTGTTTGACCTTTGGACCGTTCTTATTTCGCTCGTTATAGTCGCGGTTTTCGTAAAAAAAAAGCTAAATTCGGTGTAAAGCTTGAATGGGAGCTTACTATTTATCATTGTGCTTCGCCATAAGATCAGCGTGCGGGGCGAACATGCGATAAGATCTGCTGTGCTCACATATTTTATGACCGAAACCTGTAGCACGTAACGTGAATACTGTTGCACCACATTACTACTGCGATGAAGAGAGAGGAAGTCTATTTCTCAAAGACTCGACTCCGACTACAGCACAAAAAACAACACGACGCTCACAGACCATAAAGGCGCGTTCCACTTGGTGCATATAATCTTAAAATTAAAAGATTTCGCACTACAATGGTGCATATAATCTTAAAATTAAAAGATTTCGTACTACTGTAAATTTTGTTCTATGGTTGTAATAAATGAAAATAAACAGTTTTAATTTTTTTTTTTTACTTAAGCACAGATTGTGGTTTATTTGATATATTTATTTGTTTTTTTTCCTTCAATATTACACATATTACTGTATTCGTGCGTATTTTTTTGTGTTTATTTATTATGTGTATATTGCAGTGGCGTCCATCATTTTCTAATTAGGGTCCTACCAGAATAACAGCGCTTCTGGGTCATTTCGACCATCTATGAATGACCCAGAAGTATATGCTGAGGCACGGCCCTTTAAACACACACACTAAAATAATTATATTTCTATGTTCTGTTACTGTTTTGTCTATTTCTGTTAGTTTTATTTATTTGTGTGTGTTTATTTGTGTTTTTGTGTGAATTTATTTATTTGTGTGAGTTTAATAAACGTTTCTTTCTTTCCATTTAATCGAAATACATACTGCTTGGTGGCGGCAGTTTAGGCAGGAGCGGCAACAGTCGCTGCACGACCACCCTTCGGTCGGCGAGTCGAGGTCGACCGCGTCTCCAGCGGGGGATGCCTTCCAAATTCATTGGCTTGTACGCCTGTGAAATCGTCGTCATCATCTCAAACACACGCCAACTGTTGGGCATAGGCTTCCCCTAAGAGGCCTAGCGCAGGTTGCCGAGGAGAGAAATAAGAAGCAATAAACGTTAAATGCTGTGTTTATTATTTCTCATCATCATTACAGCTCATATACCTCCCCACCGAGGGGCACGAGCCTACTGTAACTAGTTAGGGCGATTAGGCCTTCGTCAAACCACGCTGGCCCAGTGTGGATTGGTTGACTTGACATACACCTTTGAATTACTTCGTAGGTGTATGCAGGTTTTCTCACGATGTTTTCTTTCACCGTAGGAGCGTCAGATAAATGTACATATAAAATTCGTGAAACTAAAAACACATTGGTGCATGGCAAGATCGATCACGGACCTCCCGACTCTACTCGGGGCACAGTCCAGTGCCGAGACCACAGCGCCACCGACGCTCCTTCTTCATTATTATTATGCAATGTAATTTCGTGAAAATTCTATAATTATCTTACAACACGTATACATTTCGTTGAGGAATTTTGAGTAAGAGCTCTTACAGATCTGCGGCGACAGCTGTCGCGCGACATCCGGCGACTGCCCGCCGGCTGTCGCGCGACCGCCGGCGACAGCTCGCGACCGGTGCTGATACCAGTATAGTAGTTCGATTTCTAATGATTGTAGTATGGGAGCTAAGTTTCCGAAAATGGATTTTGAGGAAGAAGTACTTCTTTTGCTTTTACTCAAAAGACGACAACGAAAAAGGAAACGTCGAACTATATGGGTACACGAGATATTAACATACAGGGAACAAGACAGTCAATTTTTTACTTTATATCCCCTTTTAAGACGAGATGAGAAGAAAATTATTCAATTACTTTAGAATGTCCATAGCGTCGTTTGACGAATTATTAAATATTTTGTTGCTGTATTCTTTACATTTATAATTCCATAAACACTCATATTTTTTTATTGAAGCAATTAATAAATCGGTGTCCAAGTCGTTCATTTTTGCGAAAAGAAATACGTCCTGTCACTCAGTCTATACGCGGTATACGTCTCACACTGCGGAATAGGGTCTTGCGATCGGGAGTCGTGAGCAGTCGCCGGCGGTCGCCGGCTGTCAGCTAGCGTGCGGTCGCGTGCTGTCGCGCGACAGCGGTCGGCGACTGCGCGCGACGTCGCGCGATAGAGGTCGGCAACTGCGCGCGACGGCTGTCGTCGCAGATCGGTAAGAGCTCTTAGGCCACCGAAACTCAGTGGGGCCCCAGTGAAATACAGTGAAAGACATAGAATTTATTTCTTGCCTCGATATTCTTAAGCTAAAAATGCTTTAACTGAAGAAAAAAAGAAATAGTAGTTAGGCATACCTGTGGGTCGGGCCGCGGAGCAATAGGGGTGGGATGACGAAAGCCCGTCGGCTGCGGCGTAACTTGGGCTGGTTCCTCATATATCTGCTGTTTTGGCTGCAATAATATAATTAAAAAATAATATAAAGCATAATATTATTTTTATGCTTTATATTTATATTTTACCCCAATTTGTTTACACTATTTCACTAGTTTAATGTTTCAGACGACAAATTCCAACTGCGTTTGACCATAATCTCGCCATGTAGGTAGTTGAAAGATGGCGGCAAATTCACACTGAAGGACGAAGCAGAGCTTATTCCGGGCCGTCGTCGGCACTGATTGTACCTCGCCATGCGCCTAGTAATCTCGATGACAGAGGGGATAAGGAGGGATGAAGTCATGCTTTTCCTACGCACACTCGCCGAAATGCAATCTATGGAAAGGGGAACAATCCTACAACGAGGCTGCGTCTGCGCCAGGATACAAAGACAAAAAATGAACTGAGAATACTTTTTCTGTATTCTTTCATAACTTGTGCTCTAAAATATGGTGAATCGTATTTTTTAAGGTATAGTCAAAAAAAATTCATCGTACATGTGCACTTGTGCTGCCCCATTACTAGTTGGCTAGATACCTAGTTCACGTGTATGACATTCATTGTATTGTAACTCGCCGAGTTCGCTACGTGAATACGTGCTGTTGAGACGCTTGCTGACCGAAATCCTTGCAACGTCTTGCTACGCATCCAACACACCCAAATAAAATATTATGTTCCTGTTAGTATAATAAAGTACGCACTTGTAAGTCTGGACGCGGTGCTATAGTTGTCGGATGTCGAAACATGGTCGTAGACGGTGCTTTCACAAAGACCGTTTCCTCGTACACTTGCTGCTTTGGCTGCAATGTTATAAACATACTATAAATTCAATTAAAAGTAATAATCCTACCATTGGTATATTTAGATATCTGTTATTTATCACGCAATTTGTGTACGAACATTAGCACACGAATGATATTTATGCAATTTGGGGCCAAAATTATGAATTCTTAAATTATTAAAATCTTAAATGTTGAGACCGATGTCAGGTGTTCCTTTTTTGTGGAATATAAAATACTAGAAAAATAGGAAAAGAGATAGATTTATTTCTTTTCTTCTTTCAAAATGCGCGTCTTTTTAATTTAGGTAGACTGCATTTAAATCGCTGGACGACACACCACATCCAAACATTTTTATCCAACGTTGACCTTCCACTAACTGACGTCAAACAATTTAATCAATGAGTCTTAACTTAAATGTTTGGGGGTCAAATAATTTATTTTATCGCACCATTAAGTGTCATGTCGAGAGAGACTAACTTAAAGGTAGAAAATTAATTGTTTGACATTTCTAAGTGCGGTAGTAAGGTTAATGTTGACAACGAATTAATTAATTATTTTATGTGCCTCCATGTGACCCATCATTAACATGTGAGCGATAACAAGTAGATGAAAAAAAAGTTAAGTAAACATGGATGCAATAATTTCTTTACAAAAAATAGAACCGACTTCAAAAACACTGAAAACATAAAAATAATTTTAAGAATAGGTACATTAGGTACAGACAACATCACACTTCTATATTGAATTCGGCGCCAAACGATGATCTCCTAGATAGTGTTAAAAGGACAACAGCCACTTTGTATGGAGCTCTGGTACCAATGTCAAAGTACTTAATTGTACAACTATTAAATGTATATCATTTTATAGCTTATTACAATAGAAAAAAAGTGGCGTTAATTTAACTTCATTAACAAGTGGGGTTCATTTATAAATAGGCGCTTTAGACAAAGTACTTTAGAGGTTATTTTATCGAACATCTGTGGCAGTATTATATTTAGAGACTATAAGCTTGATATTTATGGTGGATAACACAACGCAATCACAATAACACACAACCAAACCAACGACAACGCAGCCAACAACAACAAAGAAAACACAAGCAGATTTTTTGACATAATATTTTTTTAATCACTCCAGAATAGATCGACAAAGGAATCTACTGTTCAAACAGCCATTATTTTAGAAATTAAAAACTCATATTTTATCCTTTTTATCATGGCTTAGAATATTTTTAGGATCTAGGAAAGGCTTAGAATTGACGTGGATGTCAGTTTTTGTTTCAGTGGTCATCATAATACACGAGTTTTTGAAAAATAAATATGTTTCGTTTTACGCAACGTCCAAAGAGTTTCTTTTCACAAAAAACATAAATGGATATTAAAAATGTTTCCTGCTGCTTCCGACTACATGGCATATATCAAAATTATCCTTGAAAAACAGCAAATATAATGGTATATAATATGTAGCTGTACAACTCTGGTACCATTTTGGCTGGTCTCCTTTGTCACCGACTTTAATATAGAAGTGTGATGTTGTCTGTACCTATTCTTATATTATTTTTAAGTTTTCAGTGTTTTTGAAGTCGGCTATAATGCTATAATTAATTTCACATTAAATAGAAACAAGAATATCAGTCCAGTTAAATATAATGATTTATTATTCTGAGAGCGTCGGTGGCGCTGTGGACTTGGCACTTGCCTTCCAATCAGGAGGTCGGGGTTCGAGACCCGCCATGTACCAATGTGTTTTTCGTTTCGAATTTCATATGTACATTTGTCTGACGCTCCTACGGTGAAGGAAAACATCGTGAGGCAACCTGCATACATCTGCGAAGAAATTGAATGGTGTATGTGAACTTGTGAAGTCAACCAATCCGCACTGGGCTAGCGTGGTTGACTAAGGCCTAATCACCCTAACATAGGGTAGGGCCACGTTTATGAGCTGTGATGATGATTATTCTGAATTTTTTTAAATTTTATTTTGTATTTGAATCGTGAATCGAAACGATTCATATACCCACATTTTAATATCTTTTTCCATTTTGAAATGCGACGAAGTTCAAAAACTTAATTGATATAAATAGACGCCAAACAACTACTGATGACATTTAATATTTGACATTTGGCGGAAGGGTCAGGGAAAGGTGTACCAACCTAAGAAGAAAAAAAAATCGAATCGGTACAGCGTTCCGAATTCAAACTACAAATTCCCGGAACGTATGGATCATAGTGTATATGAATATGACAATAATTTTATTTTCATCTCTCCAGCACGAAAAGCGATTTGAATTTCGAACACCATTTTTTGGAATTTACTCGGCGCTGAAAAAACTAAACTAGGCGAGGTTCGTTCAGAAACTCAATTTGGCCAAGCGATTCAACTCATTAATATTAGTTACTATACTAGCTGTGCCTGTATACCCGTTTTTGCAACATTTGTCATTGATGCTCAGCTCCTATTAGTCGTAGCGTGATGTTATATAGCCTAAAGCCTTCCTCGATAAATGGACTATCCACACAAAAATAATTTTTAAATTTGAATCAGTAGTACCTGAGATTAGCGCGTTCAAGCAAACAAACAAACAAACAAACACTTCAGCTTTATAATATTAGTATAGTATAGATTTATAATTATTTATTGAAATTTAAGTTAATAAATTATACTATTACCTTTTTAAAGACGTAATATTTAAAATAAATACCAGTGAACATTATATCGCTTACAAATATAATGTTTGGTTTTTATAAAAATGTCAAGCAGTGCAATTTCCGAACGCAACTTCTAAAAAAAATAGAAAACGAAATGGTGGAATTGGCGGCAAATCTATTTCATTCGGTATAAGGTCGTTTGAACTAATTTAGTGGATTATACGAATAATGAGTGCGTCCAGCGATGGAGATAGTTGAAGTGTTAAGAGAACAAGTTTTAAATGCTGAATTTAACTTTTTACCAGAAAAGTCACGTGAAAAATATCTAAAGGCGTCATCATCAACAGCTCATATATGTCCCCACCGAGGGGCTCGAGCCTACCCTAAACTAGGGCGATTAGGCCTTAGTCAACCACGCTGGCCAAGTGCGGGTTGGTCGACTTCACACACAACCTGTAAAGAAATTCTTTCTTCACAGGTGTGTGCAGGTTTCCTCACGATGTTTTCCTTCACCGTAAAAGCGTCGAATAAACGTACATATGAATTCAAAATTTGAAAACACATTGGTAAGTGGCGGGGTTCGAATCGCTACCTCCCGATTGGAAGGCGACAGCCTTACGCACTACGCCATCGACGCTTTCTAAAGGCGTACGAATTATTTAATAATTGGCGACTTTCAAAAGGTGCTAAAACTTTTTCCGAGAATGTACTGTTGTCATATTTTATGGAATTATCAAAAGCAAGGCAACCTAGTACGCTATGGAGTATGTAGCGTTATGCTATATATATACACCTTTGCTGGTTAAGTAAATGTGATCGGGTACCTTTTGAGAATTAAGTGGACTGTAAAAATAATAGTGAAAATTCAAATATATTATTCTATTCTGATTCTCGCCAAGTTCGTAGGTTACTCACCGCCAACCTTGACATCCACCAGTCACAGAACAGCAGTCTTCAGCCCCTGAAGAGTCCACGGTTGAATGTCCTTGGAATGAGTATATCCTCACGATGATATTATTACTTGAGAATCTTGAAAAACACTTAGCACGGCTATGTATTGTAGTGTACGACACTGATGTAACTTTAGATGAGATTAATTCACAAACGTTGTGAAGATGTGCAGGCGCAGCTCAGTACTCGCGAGGCAAGCGTCCGCCATTACAATGAACGAGCGGGCTGACAAATTAGCGGTGTGCTGTTTTATATTTCAGCTACCCACAAAATAGGCGAGAACCGAACAGAGTATTTATTCTATGTTAAAAGCTGTTATTAAAACAAAACATGACGTGAGTATAGAAACATATCCAAAACTGGTGGCATTTTTTTAAAGGAAGTTTGAAGGTTACAAACCTAAAAAATCTAAAATTTTTACCGCACCTGAGAGTGGAAAATTCTTGTGTCTAAAGCAAACTGTCAAGTACTACACGGACCGCGCGCATCCCGATTTACGCAGTCTTTCTTGACCTTTCAAAGGCGTTTGACCTTGTGTGTTATGACATTTTATGGCAAAAGCTAAATGATGTTTCTGTGCCTAAAGGAGTTATAAAAATATTCAAATATTGGTATCTGAATCAGGTCAATGTTGTCCGGTGATCTGAGGAGCATTCGGAGCCGTACAGGTTGGGATGCGGGGTGAGGCAGGGAGGGTTGACCTCGCCGAGGCTCTTCAATCTGTACGTCAACGGCCTGATAGAGAAGCTCAGCAGCACTCGTGTCGGCTGCCATATTGATGACGTCTGTGTCAACAACATCAGTTACGCCGACGACATGGTGCTGCTGAGTGCTTCGGTCTGTGGCTTGAACAAGCTTTTATCTATTTGTAAAAGTTATGCGAGAAAACATGGTCTAATTTATAACGCAAAAAAGACAGAATACATGGTCTTTCAGGCTGGAGGAAATAAATCACCGGATACTGTTCCTCCGATCCGACTAAATGGCATCGAAATAAGCAGAGTAGAACAATTTAAATATCTGGGGCACTATGTGACTTCCAGCCTGAAAGATGATGTGGACATCGAGAGGGAGCGGAGGTCATTGTCTGTGAGAGCAAATATGATAGCCCGTAGGTTTGTTCGGTGTTCGGGGGCTGTCAAAATTACTCTTTTTAGGACATTTTGTACTTCCCTCTACACTTGCGGCCTGTGGGTGTCATATACGCATAAACAGTACCATGCTCTCCGCGTCCAGTTCAATAATGCCTTCAGGGTGCTCATGGGGCTGCCTCGGAGATGTAGCGCGTCGGGGATGTTCGCGGAAGGTCGCGTCGACTGCTTTTATACAACCATCCGCAAGCGGTGCACATCCCTGGCGCGCAGGGTCCGGACCAGTCCCAACAGCATCCTCAGAACATTCTCAAACCGATTTGATTGTCGGTACATGAATCACTGTCACATGATTCATGTACTGGCAAACAAATTGTACTAATATTTATTTTATGGTAGTTAGGTATCTTGTGAAATTTAATTTAATATAATTGACATGATTTTATTTTATACAATTTTTGATTTTAATCAAAATTTATTAACAAACAAACTTTAATTTTATTATATTATTATGTTTTGTAATATTTATAAAGGAGTTTCTATGTAATTTAATTTGATATTATTGATTTATATATTTTTAACATATTTTTAAATTGATGGTATTGTTATGACTATTGTCGAAATAAATGAATTTAATTTGAAAGACGAAAATTGACAGATCTTTCGTAATTCGTGAAGAATACGCAAATATTATAGACAAGTAGGTATATGGCGTTGCGTCCCGCTCATACAAAAACGACAAGATTTTTCTTGCAATATGACAATGGAAAATGTAAGGTACAACCTATGGGGATCAATACAATTGGCGAAATACCACGAAAAATAGCTACTTACTACTGTCCTAAAACGCCATGGCGGCTGGAAGTCAAGTACAGTTGCGGAAGGCTATATTGAGGACTCTATTGAGAGTAAATCCAAAATTTGCAGGAACATTATAGAATCGATTAATTTAAAAACTCCTACGGATTGGTCACGCCGTTCTACTTCAAAGGAAAACATAATTGAAAGTCCTCCAGTTTCACTAGGCCCTTCTGCAAACCCTCCGCAATGCACAAACGTAGAGACGGAAATATTACATAATACGCAAGTAAATAATGCGACAATCACAGTTCCGAACAAAACTGTTACTTTTAACTTGCATAATTGCAGTAATTTTACTTTTAATTTTTTATACTTATTGTTATTATTTTGTGAGGGTTTTTAATAATAATAATAATAAACTCTTTATTGTACAAAAATTGTATGACAATGGGATACAAATGTAAAAAAATATATATATGTACAAATAGGCGGCCTTATTGCTAAAAAGCAATCTCTTCCAGGCAACCTTAAGACAGGGAAATAAGAAAAAGGACAATCAAGGGGAAGGGTGCAGAAATAGGAATAAATATTGCTTGTGTGATAGGATAGGTTTTTAGTTATAAATAATAAAAATTGTTAAATATTGTCTTAGTGGTTTTCTTACCTATACTTTTCTCGCTGGTAGAGGTGAAAAGTTGTATGTTCAACACGAGCACACCCCGGACACTCCATACAACGTTCGCAAATCAATTACCTATTACTACTACTTAAACAAATGATGTTCGTACACGCGCAAATGTGTGCGCGGAATCTAGTAGGGCTGAGTGCGCGGTTATCAATCGAAATCACGCGGGAAGTGTAGCGACTGCCTTCTCTTTCACCCGCATAGCGCTGTCTCTGTTATCGGCCGGCGCTCGCGTCTACTCGTCCGAGCGATCGCGCGCGCCCTTGTTTATGTGTCAGTGATGTCTACAACGAAGTGCCGGGTAGGACGAGGTATTTGAAATGCGTGCGGCGAGGTGAGTGGCCGTTCTGTACGTAGTACTATTATCTATTCTGTGACACGAGAGCAAATTTTTTTATGTCTCGTGCCCTTAAATCACTCACTGTGCTCAGTAGTCTATATTTGAATCACTTGCTACGCTCGTGATTCAATTCTAGACTACTACGCTATTTCGTGATTTAAAGTCAGCACTCGCAACAAAAAATAACTTTGCTCACTTGTTGTACAAATAACTATAAAATCACACGAAAATATGCTTAATTTTCGTTGCGAGAGAAAAAAGCCATATACATTTTCTGCGTAGAATATGACTGGGCTGTATGGGCTTTGTTTCCTTTGCACTAATAAAAAATTTAAAAAGTATTGGCATTACTTAATGCTAGGCTACTATAATTAATTAATTAATTGCTTTATTCGTTCCTTTATTCATATTCGGCCTCTGCAATAATGTACTATAGCTGTACTGTTACCCTTGCTTCTATTTAATGTGGAATAAATTATTGCGGTTTTTATAAAAATAATCAAGAGATAAGTTATATTTCAAAAACAATATTTTTAATCGTGGAAACTTGTATGCATGAAACGGAAAACTCGACCTTTCACGGAAATCTCCTTATCCTGAATATACTATAGTAGCTACCACCGTCTTACCTAAATTTGTCGCCATAATAACAATGTTAATAGTATTGTTGTGCTCCGATAATTGGAGGTAAGATAGCCAGTTCCTCAGTCGTAGAGGAGTCCAGTAGGCCTAGCATGGCGCGTGGACTATAGAAGAGAAAGCGACTAACCCTCGTCCCGTCCGACTTCATTGTGATATGAATGATGTGAGAGCGAGAAGAATTATGTTATTTGTCTCTTGTCCCGTTTTGTCTACGATCCGTGCTACGACTGCAGGTGAAGCTCACTTCCACATTGGGTGTTGCCGTCACTTACTATCGGTTGAGATGAAGGTCAAGAGCTTTCCTGTCGTATGTTAAAATTGTTTTGTGCGTCGGTGTATTGTATGTAACGTAAGAGTGTAAATAGATAAATATACATACTATGGGCATTTGGGTTTTCTTCAGCGAGCAAATGTGCCCACAGCCGCAGCGACTCGTTGGGGACGTACTCGCGTTGGTGGTTACGTTCGTATTGCCCACCATCACCAGCAACCGCTTCAGCCTGTAAGAAATATAGATGGGAAATGTCATTGCGTCATAAAAAAGTAGAGAGCGAATTATTTTGGAAAAAAAATTTGTTAGTGGCAACACCTGTCACAAGTATGAGTTGTTAATGCCTTTAGTGATTTAACTGCCTCCAAATATAAAAAAATGCCATATTTTGCCAAATATCAGTAAATATTTTCATGTGTCAATCTGTTATTTTATATTAGTTTAAAAAAATTGAGTGTTTGACATCCATACGGCTTCCTGATATTAAGTTGTTGTAGGCTATGAACACTTGCGTAAACAAAATTTGAAGAAATACCTTTCCCTTGCTTGGCACTGTCCATTCTGATGTAACGAGTTGGGCGATGGCGGATTGGAAGTCGGCCGGTTGACGAGTTTGCTCACCAGCTTAAGCACACCGCTGCTGGACGAAGACTTGTGATCCGGCGAAGAGATTTGCTCACCTTAAATATAAAATTAAATTTATAAAATAACAAAAATCGTGCTCCTGATTCGACTTCGTAGGAACACTAGGATTTATTGCGTGCTTTTTAATTCACTCCACAATCCTAAACTTGTGTGCAATAAATAAAAATATTTTTAATAAACTTCACAATCCTGTACCCGATCTCATTTAAAAGACCGTTTTTCATATCAAAAGCATCCTGATGTCCTTTCCAGATCCCACCTTTAAAACCCTTCTTAGTTTCCATTTCTGCAATACAGAGTTTTTACCGTTTCTTCACAAAATAAACTAGAAGAATGTTTTGCCGTATAATATACGTGAGTCTGTCTCCGTTGGCTCATTTAAACGTCGTGTTAAATAGCATTATTTCTCTTCATTCCATACCAAGTAAAGTATATTAATAATTTACTATTTGCATGTATATATTATTTTCTTGTAAGTGTTTAATATCGTTTTATTTGCATACTGGGTTTACCATATTTTATATTATATCAATTATCACAGGTCTGCCGGCATAAATTTCTTTACAAATGTGTTATTAATTATTGTCCTGTTCTGTTTTGTACATACATCTATACTAACATTGAATAGGCTCCGAAACTACTGGATCGATTTGAAAACATCTTTCACATTTAGAATCATACATTATCCCTGATGAACATAGGCGATAGAATATTTTCCTATGGGAAAATGTAGAATTCCCACGAAAACACGCGGGCGAAGAGGCGAGTGGAAAGCTAGTAGATAAAAACTAAATAAAAATATTTCAGAAAATGCATTACAACTTACATAATAATACTCTTATATGTTATGTTCCACCAGTAAGGGGCATGACAGCCGGGAGGTGTATAACTGCAAAACTGTTACGTCCACAAGAAGTTGAAGCATAATTACAGATAGGAAAGAATTAGTACATTGTTCACCGCGGGACGAAAGTGACCGATTACTAATTAATACTTAGTTTGAATCAGTAGTTCCTGAGATTAGCGCGTTCAAGCAAACAAACAAACAAACTCTTCAGCTTTATAATATTAATATAGATATTAGAATAAGACTAGTGGGCTCGGCAGATGTTGTTCTGCCCAATTACAGCGCCACCTACTGGTTCCAATTGTACTTAAAAGTACAATGGGAACCTTCCCTGGACCTATTGAAACACACACAGAAAATTTCGTAAGAATCGGTCCAACCGTTTTCGAGTTCAAGCGAGACTAGAACACAACGTTTCATTTCGTTACATATTATAAAACAAAGTCCCCCGCCGCGTCTGTCTGTCTGTTCGCGATAAACTCCAAAACTACTGCACCGATTTTCAAGCGGTTTTCACCACTCGATAGCGTGATTCTCGAGGAAGGTTTTAGTAAGTATATAATTTTGTTTTGTTTTTGTATTTATTTCTGTGTACGTTAACGATATTTGTTGAAGATGTCGGGAAAAAATTAATTAAGGCGAAACGTAGTTCGCGGGCACTGCTAGTTTATATATAAGAAGAAGACTAGTGGGCCCAGCAGACGTTGTCCTGCCCGATTACAGCGCCACCTACCGGGTCCAACTTTACGTTTAAACCTTCCTTGAGCCTATTCAAACACACCCAGAAAGTTTCGTAAGAATCTGTCGAGCCGTTTCTGAGTTTTAGCGAGACAAACACACAGCGTTTCATTTTTATATATAAGAAGAAGAAGAAGATAATGCAAATAAAAATTCAAAAACAACCTGTAACTATTTTTCTTAAAAAGTTACAAACCTATGGCAAAAGCGTTTCAGACAGCCAGATTTAGTAACTGGTTGACACTTGAAAAACCTTTTTTTTACGAGGTGGATTCAGCATTCCACCACCACTGCGCATTGTATCTGCGGATGGTTAGTTGAAAGGCGTATCTATCTAAGCGTATCGAACTCTCCCCGCTGAGTGCGGGGCACACCCACTAACTAAACTAATTTTGATGTCCAACTAGTCCATAGTCAGGGTGATCCAGTATCTGGGTAACCCTAATTCTACGGACCGATATTATGAAGAACCGCAACCTTGATGCGTGCGCAGCGCTAACACATATAAACACAGTGGATTGAATGTACATTTGGCGCCATGTTGTCTGTGTATAAAGCAATAACAATCTTTTGTTTTATTTGAATGTATGTATGAATGTAAATAAAGCAGTATATGTGACAGTTACATAAACTACTATTATATTGCAGAAAAATTAAAAATAACATGAAATAAAACTTACTCTTCCTCTCATCTCCTGACATCCCGTCGTTGCTGTCCTGGCTGTAGGCATTTTTCGGCGAGAATATATCTGTGTCACTCTCTCTTGCTCTCTCGCCGTCGTCCGTCGAACTCTCCGTCGCCTTGTCTGGTGTCTTGTCAACCTTTCGACTCTCCGAACACTTGTCCTTGTCTGCTTGTGTCTCCGGTTTGTTGGACTTCAGCGCTGGGGGTTGAGGGAGGGGCTGCGTGGGTTCCGCCCACCAGTAATCTAGCTCCAACTTGGAACGCGACCCAAACTATTTGAAAATAAGTGCTTTAACAAGTGATACATTTGAACAATTGTTTACCTGCCACAAAAAATGATATTTAAAATACAAAGGACATGGCCAATTTCTCTATGGACGGAGATGTGAATTTTAATTTACTGCAATATTTAAAAAACTCAAAGAACTTATCATTCAAAAAAATTTTTACAAAAATAAAAACCGACTTCAAAAACACTGATAACTTAAAAATAATAAAATAATAGGTACAGACAACATCACACTTCTATATTAAAGTCGGCGATAACGATCTCCTAGAAAGTGTTAAAAATTTGTCACCGACTTCAATATAGAAGTGTGATGTTGTCTGTACCTATTATTATATTATTTTTAAGTTTTCAATGTTTTTGAAGTCAGTTTTTATTTTTTGCAAAAAAAAAAATATTTTTAACTTTTTAGTGAATGAAATCTTTTTAGTGAAAGAAACCCTAATTTAATATTATTATATTAAACTAGTGTTTTCCACGATTTTCTATGGGATCCTATCATCAGATCCTGACTTTGGTGACCATGGGACCACCCTTGCAGTATACTCTATCGAATACAAAAAGAATTTTGGAAATCGGTTTAAAAATGACGGAATTATGAGGTAACAAACATAAAAAAAATACAACCGAATTGATAACTTCCTCCTTTTTTGAAGTCGGTTAAAAAGTACTAGACACCAACACTTTCGCTTTCACACGTCCCACCTTAATCAGATTATCGACAGCAAATGTACACTCTTCGATTTTGCTATTTAAAAACGTCGTTTTAATAGAGGTAAAATAGCCAGGAATCAACCACTTCAGACGGCAGGCGAAGGCGGGCATTCGCACAAGCGATGCCCGTCTAGTGACCCTGCCGTGGAGGCCTGCGTGTCCGGTTGGCCCCGTGTACGCCGCCGTAAAGCCTTCAGTCTGGGGATTGACCTGGTGTTCTCGGGTAATCTCCCCTTGGCGATAGCCCGGGCGCGATGGTAGTGGTAGTCGCTGTGTGGCCCTAGTGGATAGGCCCGGCACTGTCGGGAGAGCCCCACACACGCTCGTCGTCTAGCCAACGGCGAGTATGGTGCGGTGACACATTACCCTCGAAAAAAAGGAATCGACAACTTTTTTTATTGGCAATAGGTCTACGTTTGACCACTAACTCGCCTGATGGTAAGCGACGGTGTGGTCGAGGATGGAGCACGTAGATCTAGATAATATCTATTCACTTTCGAAGGAACACCTTATTTTATCAGTATAATTTGAGCACATTAGTCACTTACTATCGGGTGGATAGCCTGCTTGTTAGCCAACTAGTTGTTTTTCAAAAAAAGATATTCAGGGAAACATGGTTTTTGATTATAGTCACTTGAATCGGGTGCTTTTTAATAAGTTTAAAAACTAGGTTACATTGTCTAGGTCGTAGTAACCTCATTTTGATACATAAAACAAATCCAAAACGCAATGACAATCTGAGTCCAGTGTTAGTATTGCTACTTAACTGCAATGTAACATTTTTGTATAAAATATTTAGATCACTGTAAATCTTTTCCGAATGCAACAAATATTGATTTAAAGTAGGTTTTTTGTTTAAAATTAATCTTTTAAGAGTGTTTTCCGATTAAACGACACGCCTACATATAAAGCCTGCATGGAAAGGAACGTTGCGTATTGAGAAAAAGTAACATGGTGTAGATAAAAATAATAACGGAAGTGACTTAACTGATTATTTTAAATTAAAACCTGACAAGTTTAGAGAGGTTAATATTACGCGATAATTTGTTAATCTATTTTTTGATTAAATAGGTTTATTGGTGTTTAATATGTAAATGGAATGCACTATTTTAGCCATGACATTTGATTATCCAGTTATAAAGTGCAACATAAGCTTAAAAGGAATCAAGCTTATGCGCATTTTGAAGGAGAGAAGGCATAGCAATTATAGTCTAATGAACAACGCAATGTGAGTTTGTAAGCCAAACAATTCTTTCTCGACGTGTCTTCTCTCTCAATATGACTTTTGTTAGGACTTAATAGATTGTACAATTTAATTAAGATCATTTAATAAGAAGAATAATTAAAAGAGTGCTATTTTGAAAGTAGACTGTTTTAAAACAGTACATTCTAAAATGGATTCACTTAATGGGGACGCTTTGAGACATTATGTACTTAAATGAATAAAACACTTGCCATTAGATACAAATCGCCGATAGTCAAGTCGCCGGCGTCCGACACACTCCAACCCTTCTTGATCTGCCTGGTGGCCATTTCCACGTCTATATCGGACTTGGGTTCGTCCTCTGTCTTCTGTTCTTCGCTCTTTTCCTCTTGCTCCTTCTCTATCACTAGGGTGTAAATACTGCCACCGCGCTTCTTGGGCCGGATGCGGAATTTCACCTAAAATTTATTATTTTATTTACAAAAACCGGCCAAGTGAGAGTTGGACCTGCTCACCGAGGGGTCCGTATACATTTATCTAAGTATTTAAGATCCATAGTACATATTTACGGTTTTCAGCGTTTCTTCTTGAGCTAGAACAACCTCACTCACTATACCCCTTATAGACGTTTGAAGTCACCAAATATACAGGGTAAATTTTGAGGTACCGGCAACCTAGCAGGATTATATAGCAAGCATCATTAACTTCAACGTTTGTTCTATGACTTTTGATAATTCGTTAGATTTTACTTTCATACAAAAATAAATATTCATTTAATATAACTCTAGAATGTTTGTAACTCTACGCGCACAGCGCGCGAGCGTAGCGTTGTCTTCCGTCGTCGTTTATAAATTAAACATAGACTTATCAATGTCACGACAGTGCAAAAAAAGTTGAAAATTGAATCTTGATTAATGTATTAAGTTATCTTAAAACTTGTAAAACAAACGTTGTAGTTAATGATGTTAGCTATCTAATCCTGCGAGGTTGCCGGTACCTCAAAATTTATCCTGTATATGAACATATTAACAGTATTGATACTGTTTCCAGATGCAGAAATGCGAATGCATACTTAAAAATTTCAGTGTAAAATCTGACCGATAGTAGGTGATAGCTTAATTATACACCAAAAATCCATAATGTAATAACTAAGAAAGTCACTCAAAATCATTCAACTCACTTTTAAATTTTTGAACTTCCTCTGTTTCCTACTCTTCTCTCTTTTCCCGTGATCGCTTTCATTGTCTGTGTCACTCTTATTATATTTCTCGTCATCTTCCATTTCGGAGAAGCTGTCTTTTTCGCGTTCCGACATATCCTTATCTCGATCCGTCATATCCTTTTCACGGTCCGTTATGTCCTTTTCACGGTCCGTCAAATCCTTTTCGCGTTCTTTTATATCTTTATCTTCTTTCGTTTCTGATACTTCCTTTTCTCTGTCCATAATATCTTTATCCTGGATTTCCCTATCTACATCTTCATCGACTATCTCATCAGTTTTCATATCCTTCTCATCCTCAGTACTAGGTTTTTCTTCATCCTCTTGTAAATTTTTGTAGTTTGCCATGAGTTCTATCCCATCTATAGCTGTCTCATCTATGTTCATCAGCTTACTGTCGACTTCCTCAGATTTTATCTTTTTCGGCTCGACTTCTCTATCCTTTTCGGTCGCGCTATCTTTTCTCTGGCGCTTCGTGTTACGTATTTTAGCTGTGGAGTACGAAGTTTTTTTTATATGTGCTCTATAATTACAATAATTTTATTCTATACTATATTATTTTATTAATGATTAAGAGATATAACAAATTCTATACCCATTGAGGGTATAGAATTTATTATTTATATTTCTTTGCACAACGTCATCTTAAACATACATATAATTCCTGCGGCATTCTGCCTTTGGTCCACTTCCTCGATCTCAATTTCTCAATCTCGATTTGTGGACGGTATGGGAAAGGAAAAAAGTATAGTGCTCATATGAAACGAAAATAAAAAAACATGGAAAATTCAGATGGAAAGCCCAATGAACCATTCTTTCGATTATAAATACACAAGAAAAAAGTTCAGCACGGTGGTGGAAATATTAAAGTGTTGTTTTTCTGGACGTGGATTTGGGTAATGTATTTTACGGTGCCAATTTACGACATTAGGGGCCTTACCATGATCGCTTATAACATCCATAATCCATCCATAACTTAAGAGCCATCCCACTCTTAGTGCGGTTTTAATATTGTTTTTGGTTAGGGGGATGGTCACAGTACCCGTAATTTTACGAGTCTCCCTATAGAAAAATGTAATGGTTGTGGTACTCACATCCGCCGTCCTGGTCTCGGGTTTGCGAGCACATCCTCTCGAGATACGAAGAGAAACAAATCTTCTGGCTGGATAGTTGCTCGCTCGGAGTCAACACTGGCAAGTGAATATCGGCGGTAGACCGTGGGCCGACGTGTAGGGCGAGCTTTTTCGACTGCTTTTGCTCTGAACAAAATAAATTACGGGGAGATGAAAACGGTTCCGAGCAACATTTGAGAGGTCCCAAGCAACCTCACCTTCTTGCAGCGCAGCCTGCCTCTTGGCTTACCTCTCCTAAAATGAATGATGGAAGTGCAAACATCCCGTCGCCATAGATGCTGAATACTTAGTGAGAGTTTTACTGCGTTTTACTCAATTACACGCATCGAACGCGTAAACGTGAATTTTGATTGAGGCAGCGCCATATAGAAACTACTTGATGTCGATGACGTTTTCACCTTCGAAGCGTGTGATCGAGTGAAACTCGGAAAAACTCACACTAAGCACTCTGTAGTGTAGAACGTTCGAAGCCCGATTGGCATGAATAAATGTAAACATCACATGTTATATCTTTGTGTCCTTTTGTTATATTCAGAACAGCGAAGCTTTTGACTTTCATCTCACCTACGGCGGCGGACATAAGAACAATAGTTTTAATGTCACAGGTGACATTAGAACTATTGTTCTAATGTCACTAAAGCGATAGCGAGTGATCGCTATGTGTTAGGCGATAGAAAGTCATGGAAGCACCTCCTGATGGTAAGTCATAAGGCTGGAAGCGAGCTCCAGCTGGATTCCTCATCCAGAGACGAACTGGCTATCTATTACCAGATTGCAACAATGTTATTGACATTGTTATTTGTGCATGCATAATATTGCGTTGCGTTGTTATGATGCCTAATATTGCGTTGGGATGCGGCGAATCCTACACACAAACCATAATGCTAGGTAACACGTAGAAGCGCTGTGCATAAAAGTTGTCGAACTTGCAGCCGCAGTCGAGGCTGAGAGGATGTGAATGTGCAGCGGAATAAGCATATGCATCAAGATAATTTAAAAAAATAACCAATTTAATTACATTCTACAATTTTTTTTACTGGATAACAACAATTAATTAATTGAACTGTTATACATATATTCGCTTTATAAAATATCACCTATATAAATCTTGATTCTTTCAGCTTGACGTATACGGACATAATCAGCGTTGCGCTGCGGTGTCGCACCGCTTTTCTTATAGCAGTTGGCACGTTTTAACGTAACAAACGAAGGAACGAGAGGTGTTAAAAAATATTAAAAATGAAAAACTTTACCACTAACAATCATCCTATCTGGTTCTAGCTGCAAATGACCCTCAAGATCTTCTCTATCTTCCTCTTTTTCAATTTTGTCGTCTACACACGGAAGCCTCATCTCCTGACACTGATCCTCGTCTTTTAGGTCTTCGGCAGGTTTTTCCACAGAACTCTCTATCGGCTCCGATTTGTAATTCGTCTGAGCATTAGTAAAGGTAGTTTCATTGATAGGTTAAAAACTGGAATCACTTATTGGCAATCCATATATTTACAAAAGCGAAAGGAAGTTCATTCACTGACTATAATCACGAGATCTATGACATTTACGGTGAAAAGAAAAACCAAAACCACCAACATTGAGTATAGTCCACGAAAGGCTAGTGATTAATACAACGCGTAAGAGCAATAATGCAAATCCTGAAAGCAGTTAGGTTGGAATAGGCTTTGAATCGATTACAAAAAAAATGAAATAATCGCAGTCACCCGTTCGGTCAAATGATACATAATACAAGGTAATAAGCGCTATTTCTATAGGTGGAGTTTCGCGGCGTGCGTTATTATCATCTGTTTAGGTCATTCGACCGTAACACTTTACCCGGCCACCCCGCGCGGTGCGTAGACGGTCATGAGGATAATTCGTTTTTAAAATATCTCTGTTAATAGTAGGTACTAATTTTATGAGAATGACTGAAATTGATTCATTTGCATATTTTTAACAAACTATGTTCTTTTAGCAGGCGTAGCACGGACCGTGGACAAAACGGGACAAGAGACATATAACATGTTTCTCCTCGCTCTCACGTATTACAATGAAGCAAGACGGGATGAGGGTTAGTCACTTTCTCTTCTATAGTCCACGCGCCGTGCTAGGCCTGCAGGACGTGCGTTATTTCTCATCTTCTATGTCAGTGCTCAGGCATTAATCAATTGATTTCTAGAATAAATTGCTTTAAAAAGATGATTTCGCACCTTCTCATAACCAGAAACTCATAACTGAACGTAATATAATGTGGCGACTCGACTTATGACTTAAGGACCCACTCATAACAAAAGATAGTGGTAACAAAGTCTTGTATTCACGCCGCTGTCAAATTGAGTTATTTAATGAGAGGGCACAAAATTTGGTGATACGGTCTCCGAAAACATCTTTTAGCAAGCAGAAATCGAAGGGCGACACTCAGTGGGCAGTGTCGTTTCGATGTACATCTGATGAGACACTGATCTGTTAATTTATTAAAAAAATTTAGAGTTACTGAAAATGATAAACTGAATAGTAACGGCAAACATAAAATAATGCTAATGGTAAGGTAAATTGCATATATTGATCATCTGTCACGGAACTGGACTTACGTATTTTTAAGACGTGTCAACGATGAAGATGACGAGAACGAATTATTATAGTGTATATATTTAAACAATATATATTTATATTATAACTAGTCGGCCCAGCGGACGTTATCCCACCCGTTTACAGCGCCACCTACCGGGTCTAACTAACGTTTAAACCTTCCTTGGACTTATTCACAGACACACACAGAAAATTTCGTTAGAATCGGTCAAGCCGTTTAAGAGTTTTTGCGAGACAAACACACAGCGTTTTATTTTTATAGATAAGAAGAAGAAGATTTATGTCATTAAAACAGAATTACAGATTAAAATTCGCCATAATTGTATGGATTGGCGTTCGATATAAGTATTTAGTTTTATACACACTATATTATTTTTTTGTTATACGTTAATGTAAAATCGGGATGGCTAGAGCTCTTTGCAGAGAACGCTCAGAAGTGAACGGCAATAATGATGATGATGATGACACTATTGTAATAATCCGATAAAGCGTTGATTATTAGCATCGGATTACTTGCATAATAAATAAAAGTCCGCGGGCTATTATTAACACTTCTATTTAATTAATTGCGCGCAGACCATGTTATTGTGTCAGTTTTCATGAGTAAAAACAGACATGCAAATGCCTCGTGGAAGCTTTGAAATGCATTGTTTAGGCTCAGCGCTCTGGGTAGGTGCGATGCAGTGTGAATAATTTATAAGGTCTGCAGGGTTCAAACTAGTGTAATTTACGAAGGAAAAGAAACAAAGCAGCCAAGTCAGTAGAACCGTTCATAATTAATAGGCCAAATACAATAAAATAATTATTACGTAAGAAACTTGTCCAACAAAATCACTATATTACTGTTAACACTGAGCAAGTTGCACCACACAGAAAATTCAAAGCACTGACCGATTGCCAAATAACTGATCGGAATCGTTTACATAATACTGCTAAGATGATTCACGTCGCTACCTTATGAACAATTCGACGATAACAAATTTAAAAAATCACCAATGTAAACTTATAGCTTGAATTTCACCGTACGCAAGTCCTTTCCACTAATCGTCACTTTTATTCAAGAGAAGTACGAGAAGCGATTTAAATCAGAAAAATCCAAATAATTTCAATCAGAAGATGGATTTAAACTGTCAACAGCGTGGAATCCGGTGTTTGCAAACACAAAATCTCCTTTTAATTCGCAGTCGGTAAACCTCCAGAATACGGCTATCGTACGGAATAGGGACACTGTTAGTGTTGTGTGCGGATGTAATTGGAGAAATAGGGTGGAGGAAGATTCTTCATCGGACACTGAGGCGTAACATCGCTCCTACAGTCAGCCCGTGACCACGGCCGGTGAAACCTGGCCGAAACGTCGGAGCCAAAATAAGGTACCAAACGCGTTTTAATCCCGTAAAAGTTTAAGTAATTTAAAATGCAACGCGAAAGGTTAAAAGTGTATATTGTAGCTTTGGATTCTATGACAACCCTGTGTGGTTTCACGGTCGCATACAATAGTAGATATTATGAACGATATAAACAGGAGCAATGCAACATCGCAACAAGCAGGGGCGATACTTTAAAATTCTTTTCAATGCAAATTTCAATGACGTCATGTTTTGCTATGAGGATGCTCTTGATAAAAACTGAATTGAAGTTAATAAAAAACATGTGTATGACTATGACAAAAAATGAAACAGAGCTTAACGGAACTCATAACCGGGAACCGGAAGCGGCAATGGGCTAGTCAAATTAAGCGAGAACTGTTGTAAGAGTATAAATCAGGTCATAAAAAAATAATTTTGAAAATCGGTCTACAATTGGCGGAGTAATCGCGTAACATATACACAAAACACGTTGGACTCACCTTAAAATTTAAGGGTTTTCCTCGATTTTCATGGGATCCCATCATCAGATCCTGACTTTGGTGACCATGGGACCACCCTTGGAGTATACTCTATCGAATACAAAAATAATTTTGAAAATCGGTCCACAATTGGCGGCGTAATCGCGTAACATACACACAAAAAAAACATACGCATCGAATTGAGAACCTCCTCCTTTTTTGAAGTCGGTTAAAAAAGGATACATGTTTAGACCACCTCGCGCTCAGTGCTCTGATGAGCGCCTTCAGTCGCGTACGTAGTGGCAAGGCGACTACCGCTCGCGGATTGTGCGCCGCCGCTTGTACGCGCGTCCACGCGTGTACGTCTCGAGCGCGAAGCGATACGCTCGCGCGGGAACACACGCGTGCGCCGCAAGCGCGTTCTACCCGCAGACGTGAATGGGATAATATTATGATGAATGATAGGTGACGGAGAGAAATGTTTCAGCACTTGCCTCATTCCGAATTTCAGCAAGCATCCATTTATTTCGTGCACAGACTCACATCCATTCTCAAAAACTTTCTAGTTTAGTGGTAGGATTACTCTAATTGTCTCAACTACACATAACACTTCATACATACCTGTAATCTGGTTTAATTTTCGCAAAGCGCGGCAAGCGGGCGTGCGTACTCGCATGTTGCGTCCGCGAGCTCGCACCACCATACTTCCCCCTCGCACCATCTCGCCAAGCCTGGCACACGTCTTCTCGCTAACGGAAGCCAGCTTTTTGCGCAACTCGCCGTAGTTTATCAGGGCGTACAGTTCTTGGGCCACCTTCTTTACGTCTAGCAATAATACAGGCACATGTTGTATTAGATGTGCAAATATAACTGTGATTAATGATGTGATTCAAGTTCGCCTCTGTACACAAATGTGCTGGAAGTGAATAAATAAATAGACTGTGTAAATAAATAAATAAACTGTGCCAATTTTCGCAACCCTCAATCTCGAATTACTTGTACAATTGTAGAGGTTAAGATATCTATCAAGATCGTACGATGTCGTAATGCAAAAAAAATGTGCGACAAGGCCACATTTCTTTTTCATGCAAGACATCCGCAAGTTTACTTGTAGGAAAATGCGGCCTTATACATGTAAAATTGTATTTCATGTATTCAATTGTAAGTGCACCCTTTAATTTACAACAAAATAGGATTGTCTTAATTTATTGGCGTATAATTTTATTCACCAAGATGATAAGATCGCGTGATGGCAAGATTCACAAGTATTTCATTAAGTAGCAAATTCCCATAATTTGAATGTAGGTACATAGCTTCACTTGACTACTATATCAAGGAACTAATAAGTCAATTAATGTCCACAATAGCAACAGCAACGAATGATCAAAAGAAAATTATCATTTAATAAACATAATGATAATTACTATAATTGTAATGCTAAACTGCTAATAGAAATAAATTGACCCAACATAGTAACTATAACTTCATCCATAACACAGATGCAACAATGGTTGCACTTTTTGAAATCAGACTAATTATGATCTATGGAGACGTCATAATCGCGATGTCTTGCGGAAGTGCTTGGACGTCTGATATCTAGTAAGTAATGCGATTTTAATGTCATACAATGCGACTTGTGTAAAAGAGTGGAAACCTGTAACAGTGGCGAAGGTCAAAATACGACATGTGGTGTGATATGTACCTACTTTAATCACCTCCAGCGAGGAATAAAGCAGCGATAATGTTCTTATACAGGCATTGAAGAACTTTATCGCTGCTTTATTAACCAACTTCAAAAAGGAGGAGGTCCTCAATTCGACGCGTATGTTTATGTATGTACACCGATTACGCCGAGATATCTGATCCGATTTACGTGATTATTTTTTTTGTTCGATGTGAAATAGTTGCCATTTAATATCATAAAAAGTTAATTCAGTTTGACCCAGTAATTTTATTTTAAGTTATTCTGGTGTTTGTCTTGGTTCAAATTCTAATACACATGCATGAAATTTACAAAAAAGATTGAAATAAAAATAGTTTTACAAAAATAAAACAGACTTCAAAAACATTAAAAAGTCATAAATAATATAAGTATATAAATACGACATCTCAGTTTTATATTGTAGTCGGTGCCAATTAGGGTTTTCGGAACCGGGTACCCGGGTCGGGTATACCCGGGTATTTGAGAGTTTTCAAACCCAGGTAATATTTGACGACAAACCCGGGTACCCGAGTATCACAACAAAAAAAAAATTATTTACAAAAAAAAACCGCCTGATGTTAATTAGAAAGCAAATACATCCTAACACTATAGTTGCCCAAAAGCCTAGTAGCCAGGCCGTTAAATTTTATTAAAAAGTTATCAATCAGCTGGCGAATTGAGGTTATGTTATCAATTTTGGTCGGCGACTACTAATAATAAAGCCCACATCGACAGAGAGCGAAGGGGTTTTTTCAGAGGCGGGTGAATTTGTAACAAAAGCAAGGAATCGGCTGTCAGATCGCTCGCTTACCGCTTTAGTATTTTTAAAATCTTATTTTATAAATAGAAAATAATATTTAATGACAGTCACTTCACTAAAGTAAAAAAAATGTGATTTGAAACTTTGATCTCCTAATATTAATGTTCCTAAAATATTAAATTTTTAAGTTAATTGTTAATTTTTTAATACATTATTTTAAGTTCAACAAGGATGTTTTGTTTTCTATTTGCTTTGACATTTATTTTCTAGTTGTAACTAGAAAATAAATAATGAACATAACGTAGGTACGTTCAATAAAGTATGAACATATGTACGTTATGTTCATTATTTTTATTGTTTTTTGCACTCACATCACAGAGCAACAAACAATATTGGTTCAAATAACCAAACTATGTTCGTTCTTTTGGTTTCATTCAATATTTTCACTTTGATTTTGTTTTTTTTTTTCATTCCTAATAAAAATGAGCATACTGCGAAAAATTATGCGTTGTTTTACTTGAAAAAAATGTAATACCCGGGTACCCGGGTATACCCGGGTATCAAAAAAAAGAATACCCGATACCCGGGTACGAAAAAAGCCCGGGTATCGGAAAACCCTAGTGCCAATCAATGATTACCTGGAAAAACTTAAAAACATAAGAACAATTTAATGTAGTTAGTTAAAATTTGGCACCAACTTCAATATAAAACTGTGAGGTTGTATCTATTCTAATATTATTTATGGCATTTTAGTGTTTTTGAAGTCGGTTTTATTTTTCGTAAAACATTTTTTTACGTACACTGCTGCCATGTTAATAATTCGACTTGTCGATTGTAGAGGACGAACCGGACGAACCGGCTGACAACTCGGAGCTGAGCTTATCGAGCCCCATTAAAAACTTTTTTTTAGCAAAACCTGTTTAATATACAGTAGTAAAAAAAATATATGTTTTCTTGAAAATATTTCTGAGAATATCCATGTCCCCAAAAACAAATATTAATCAAAATTTCTCGTTAAAAAAATGCCAAAGACACCTATCAAAAACAGCTTCCAGAAGAAAAGCAGAGTTCTTTAACAAAGGTTATTTAATGATTTTGAGGGAGTTAACTCGTTAAACTTACACCCAGTTTCTGAAAGGCTGTTCAGCGATAAAATTAACTAACAAGCTGTCAATCTAATGCTAACTATGAATTGAGTTGCTGAAAAATAAATCAACTTATCACTGTGTCAAATTTATTTCAAAATTATTAAGGAAATACCCATTTTAGGTTTCCAAAATACATATGATATAATAGGTTGGGGAAAAAGTTTCTTCGCATTTTTTAAGAAAATTCAAAACATTTTTTAATATAGTTTATTTACATTTAACTAAAGTATGTAGGTACCATTTTGTTCGATAACTTTTTGCCATCTTGTAGGTAGGGACATGATCCCATTGCTATAGAAATTTTGGGACTTCTGGTCAAAATACCGCGACAAGTGGTTTTGGCAGTCCTCTCGTGATGTTAACCTGACACTGCCTAAAGAATTCTGAAGAGACCGAAACAGGTGGAAATCTGAAGGTGCAAGGTCAGGACTATACGGCGGATGCATTAACACCTCCCAGCCAAACTCTCTTAATTTTTGCTGAGTGGCTAAAGATGTGTGAGGTCTAGCGTTATCATGATGAAAAACCACACCCCTTCTGTTGATTAATTCCGGCCGCTTTTTCTCAACTTCTTGCTTTAATCTCATCAGTTGTTCGCAGTAGAGTTCAGAATCGATGGTCCTGCCTGGTGGTAACAGCTCATAATGAATAATGCCCTTCCAATCCCACCACACACACAGCATCACCTTGTTGCGAGTTAACCCGGGTTTCGCCACAGTCTGTGAAGCCTGACCGGCCTTTGACCACGACCTTTTTCGCACGTTCTTGTCGTACGTGATCCACTTTTCATCACCAGTTATCAGCTTCTTCAAAAATGGTTCGGTTTCATTACGTCGTAATAAAGAATCACAAATGAGTACACGGTTCATTAGGTTTCTTTCAGTGAGCTCGTGAGGTACCCAAATGTCGAGCTTTTTTGTGTACCCAGTTTTTTTCAAATGCGCCAAAACTGTTTTGTGGTCAATTCCCAGTTCTTCAGCTACGTCGTAACTACTGACATGCCGATCTTGCTCCACTTTTTCAAAAATGGCATCCATTTTATCTGTAATAGGGCGACCAGAGCGACGTGCATCTTTGACATCAAAATTTCCGGATTGAAAACGCTTAAACCAAATTTATGCTACTCTCACAGACACTGCACTAGGTCCATAAACATCGCAAATTTTTTTCGCGGCTTGCGTTGCATTTTTACCTTTTTTGTAGTAAAATTTTAAAATGTATCGAATTTCTTCATTAGATTCACTCATCTTGGCGGTACGAAAAACAAATGAAAATCACACATTTTCCTAATTTGAATTTGGAATTATGTTCTTTAAAATTTAAACTTTTAATGATACCAAAACCAGCCGGATACAAATAGTATAGCCAAAGAGATTTTATTACAAGTTTATACATACTATAATGCGAAAAGACTTTTTCCCCAACCTAATATGATAATAATATATGATTTCAGCAATGTGTCTAAAATGTTTCTAAAAATATTTCTCACGAGAAATCAAATTATTAGAGATAAGTAAATTTTGGCTAACCAACGTTTCGGAAACTCAAATTGATTTGACACTGCTGTTAAGATGACATGGATGTTAGTTGAAAAATATTTTGATCAGCCTTTCAGAAACTGGGGGTTAATTTTATAATATTGATGTTTATGATATTTATGATTATGATACATTCAAATAGGTACTAGTTTCTTAAAAAAAAATATGTTTTTCACTCAATTTCAATATCGCACCGCGCCCGTTATCCAGTAGAAACTCATGTCTCAAGGTCGTTGGCGATACTCAGCCTCTAGTAAGAATGGTAACTACAGTGTTAATAGCATTCTTGTATGCCGAAAAATTGAAAACAAGACAGTGTATCTTCAATTTATAATAGCATAACTTAAGGAACTTAGGCATCGGTGGCGCTGTGGACTCGGCACTTGCCTTCTAATCGGGAGGTCGGGGTTCGAGACCCGCCATGTACCAATGTGTTTTTCGTTTCGAATTTCATATGTACATTTGTCTGACGCTCCTACGGTGAAGGAAAACATCGTGAGGCAACCTGCATACATCTGCGAAGAAATTGAATGGTGTATGTGAACTTGTGAAGTCAACCAATCCGCACTGGGCTAGCGTGGTTGACTAAGGCCTAATCACCCTAACATAGGGTAGGCTCGAACCCCTCGGTGGGGACGTATATGAGCTGTGATGATGAACTTAAGGAACACTTACTCTCATCAAAGTGTACATGTTTCGACAGCTTATGCCAGGTGCGATAGTAAAAGTGGCTGACTTGGGTCTTCGTCTTTAGATTCATGTCGGGCATGCCCTTCTTTTTCATCTTGGCGCAGATGTACGCGGTAATCGCGTCGAAGTCCTTGCCGTACTCGTTGAGAGCCTCGAAGAACAGGCTCTTTTCGTCCGTGGACCAAAGCGCCTTGGGCATACGCTGCTTTACAGTGGGAAACTTCAGGGGATCTTTGTCGTCGATCTTGTTGGGCGTTTCGCACTCTGTCGGATCTGGAAGAGGATAATTGGTGTCAACTTTCAGTCTGCAATGTCAAAGAAGAAGATAATCGGTGTCTTCTTTCAGTGTGCTACGCGTACAATATTAAATCTTCGAAATTGAAACAAAATACTGACATCAAATAGTATATTGTTACCTTAAGGGTGAAATTTACTTATTTAGTCCCGAGACGGGGAATGGTTCGAGGGACTAAATAAGTCTTTAACCAGCGCTGTGCTTTTCATTACGATTACAAGGAAAGTAAAAATAAAAACATGAATTGGCTAAAGAAAAATGAGTCAACAACTTCTGCTTTAGCCTCTTCTCTTATGAAATTAGGTGTTAAATCAACATAACTCAAATCTCTGCTTAAGGAGTATAAACAAAACTCTATAACTCGACAAAACAAATGAAGATCGATTGCCGCTTTTCGCCTATTTTGTTTTTTTTTCTGTGACCGACCAGCTATTCCATTTTTTTTCATTTTCACCACTGAAAAAGTGGTAATTGTTTTGCACAAATCTATGTTTTTTAAAGAAATAGGTAGTTGAAGGTAAATTATAATAAAGTCATTAAAAAAAATATATTCTTTAATTAATACTTAACATGTTTCTATAGAAATGTGAATAATTAATAGTAAAAAAAATTTGCATTGTCACGTGATATACATATGCATGCAAAATTTCAGCTCAATCGGAAACTGGGAAGTGTGTCAAATTTAGCTTGCAAGATTTCATTACAGATACGAGACAGGTGAAAGTAAATAAAAGCTTGTAAAATAGAACTAGTTTCTTTTTTATAAATTGACAGCTCCCTAGGGCTGAAAAGAATTACTTTCAACTCGCTCCTTAAGCAACTTCAGACCTACTTTCAGAATATGAATAATGAAAAAAAATATTCTTTAATTAATACTTAATTTTATGTTATTTCAATTTTACACCGCTGGAACATGGTTCAATGGAAATGTGAAAGTAGTATGTACTAGTTTCTTTTTATAATTTGACAGCTGTCATTTGAAAACGATTCTCCCTAGGGCTGAAAAGTATTACTTTCAACCCGCTGCCTAAGCAACTTCAGACCTACTTTCAGTGTAATGAAAAATAAATTTCATGAACAATACCTATATTGTTTATCGTGTTTCATTTGGCCTGTATATTTTTATACTCTAAATATAGATTTCTGTTTATAAATCATTATTGGATGATTAAAAGGAGCTCATTAAATAAACATTATCCTCTCGTTCTCACTTAGAAGATTTTTCATTTTTCAACAAAAGCAAAGCGCATTTAAATTACTTAAGTTAATTGCTTAATTATAAAACTCGTTTTACTTTATAAAATCATTCGTTCTTAAAAAAATATTATTTAATTCTGTAAAAACCATTTCACTTCGGTATATATCGGAAATTGCAAATTTAATACTGGATTCAAATATTAAAATAATATTTGAATTCATAAATGAGTTGAGGGTTCGTATGTTATAAAAATTTTGTGTAATAATAAAAGTGATGGATCACTGCACAAAACTGACAGAACGGTTGATAACTACATAATTTAATGTATATTTCGCACATTGAATTTCCACCTTTCTACACCTAAAACTTAACAATAAATGAATTGTTTTTTTACAAGATTTATTTACTTTCACCTGTACCGGTGTGTGTAATGAAATCTTACAAGCTAAATTTGACCCACTTCCCGGTTTTCGATTGAGCTGAAATTTTGCATGCGTATGAAGAATATCACGTGACGTGACAATGTTAATTGACGACAAAATAAAATTTTAACTGACGACACGCAGTTAGCGCAGTGGTCGAGTGATCGATCACTGCGCAACGGGTTGTGGATTAGATTCCCGTACTTGACAAATATTTTGTACCTATGGCCTACAGAAATTTGTTCCGGTCTGGGCGTATGTGCATGTGATATTCTATATTTGTAACTACACCCACGACACAAGAGAAAATCTTGGTGTGGGGCGACGTCTTTTAAAAAAAATGTAATATTATTATGATGATATGAAACTGATCTGATTGCTGGAGCCGGAAAGTGGCTACAGGAACTCTGCAATGAAACGAAACAACCCCATCGTGTTTGGGCTCGATTAATTCGTATTGACTAAAACTGGCTTGTACTCCCAACAAACAAACTAAGCTTATAAAATTAAATCTATAAGGTCTCAACTCTTATGGTTGTTTTATAAGAGCATTCATTATGTCAATGTACCTTATAATAGCACTTTATCAGAAGATTTGGCTAATATTACCTTTATTCTTATAATTTGGTTAGGTAAACGTTAATAAATCCAATTAATATGGCTACAATAAGGGCTTAAAATGTGTTCTTCTTATAGAGGTTAGTTACATTGCTTTTTAGCCGTATAATATTTAAAGCCATATAAAGACTTTCAATATGGCTTATATTTTTAAAATATTCTTATAAAAGTAATACACAAGGTAATTATGAGGCTTTTCAACTTATTGGAGCATTTTATAAGATGTCTATTCAACAAGCGTATTATAGCATTTAATATGGTCTTTACAAGAATGAAAGCAATCCTTATTCACTTATATAGTAACAATAAAGATATTATTCTGTATATGGTTACATTAAATTGTTTTACATAACTAGATTCGCCATTTTAAAAGTGCAGCAGAGTGAATCGGTTATGAAGTTTTTAAGTTTATATTTAAAAAATAGATTGAAAAGACTGTAAGAATTTAAACAAGGGTGGTGGTTATAGAAGAAAAGTAAAAAAAAATTGGAAAACATGGATGTGAGCAGTACATCCACCACTCCTACTCTTCTTAAATTACCAAACTGATACCAACGAATCAGCCAGTGGTTCCGTAGAGGATTGTTTACACCTTTGAGAATAAATTTTACACCTAAGCAATAAATATAAGCATAATATATCACTTAAATAAATTTTACACCTAAGCAATATAATATAAGCATCATAAGCGAGATTCGCACTCGCAGTCAACCACGAAAGTGGTTTGCTAGGCTTTTTTGTAAAACGGTAACTTGCATCTGTTATAATAAAAAAAAATGAAATTTGACAATGAACAAGAAAGCAGTGAGGAAGAATATAATTGTAGCGATAGTTATAGTGATATAGGCATATTTTTAAAGGAAGAGTTCAAGAATAGTGATATATCATAGTGATATCAGAGCCTGGGCAGTAAAATTCAATATTGCCCATAACGCTTTAAGTGATTTATTAAAAATATTACATAATATAATGCCATACAAAATGCCATTGGATGCACGTACATTGCTGAAAAGAAATAAAGTAGAAATATGCATTACTGAAATTGGTACATGCATTACTGAAAATTGGTACTGGTATATGCATTACTGAAAACCACGAAGAGCTGAATAAAATAACTTTGAATTTAAATATCGATGGTTTACCGATACTCCGAAACTATTAGCGAAACTTTACAGGTTGTATTTGTATCGGCAACTGAATATAACGTGATAATTTTTCTTTTTCTTCCCGAAAAACGATTTCTACAAACATTTCATGTGTTTATTATATGCCATTATAATATGTTCTAATGAAAATTATTTTAAGTATTTACGTCTAACACAGGCACTATTAAATTCATTTATAAAAAATATGCAAATTTTTATGGAATAAACTCCAAATTTTCAAACATATGTTGAGACGGGTAAATAAGCCACTGGTACAAGTACCTAGAAGGTTACACGAAAGAAATGAAGTCAAATTGACACCTACAGTGAAAACAAATTGAAGTATCCATTTGCAAAACAGTGCAACTGCAAAATTGGATCTATATTGATACTTTATTTTGAATCTTTTATTTATCATCCCAAAAATACAATGAATGGTTTTTGACAACGGACGAACAAGTTATCGAAATATGAGCAATACACCTTGTGAAACTGAAGACATACGACTAGAAGGATACCACATAGATAATTTAATTGACGCCTCTGACTACCCCTTAAAGTCTAGATTGATTAATATTTAATTTTATAAATGTGAAAATTATACTGCTACTAAATCAAAAAGGATTTATAACTTTTATAAATTATTAAATATAGAATATAATTCGGTATTGTATTTTATACCATTAATCCATACTTTGTAAAATAAAACAACTAATTTGAGAATCATGTATTTTTATTAAAGTTATCATTTTATGTTCTGTTATAGAGTGTCATGCCGCCGAATTTAAAATCCTTATAGAGGAAGATTGACTTTTAAAAACGGGCATTATATAAAGGAAGGTTGATTCTATATTTGTGGATTTAAGGACCCTCCGCTGACGTTAGTGATCTTTGAGTCAGCCCGCGAAACGGTTGGTGGGTTCACAAGAAATCATGTTTGAACATAACCTATTAATGATACCTGATTTGAGAGCTATATCTAGGTCTTTTCTATCACAACTAGATTTTAAGTCTTAGTTAAGAATAATCAGTCTTTTTAACAACAAATTAATAATTAAACAGTCGTAACTTGGCATGTTGTTAAATAGTAATTAGAATATATGTAGTTTTACTTATATATTATATATTTAGTATTACTTATATATTTAGTAGGAGCATTATCAACCACCATCCAAAGGAAAAGGCGATCGCCTTCCTAACACAATAGTAATTAAGCAAACAATACAATAACTGATTAGGTTTTATTAGTGTGTTTAAAAGTTATAAGTTGCTGTAAAAAAAACAATTTTCAAGTTTTAATGGCTATTGCTTTTGAACTTACCAATGGATCTCATTAGTTTTTATACTGATACCATTCATGTTATAATATCATAAGTACTAGAATCAGTCTTGCTTCATTCTCATATAAGATTATTGTTAATATTTATTTAGAAATATTAAAAACTATATTAATTACATATGGATTGCAATATCCGCATTCATCTTCAATAAAGTGGTCGTAAATCAAATACTCTTTACAATTTTGACACAAAACGAAAGTGAATTGTTGCAAAATGGGTATGTTTTCATAACCTATCACAAAGTGTGAAGGTAAATTTGAAATTGTCGGATAACTACAATTAAAACATGTCTTCCTTAGAAAAACGTTAAAAAAAACTTTTTAAAAAACACGCTTTTACCAAAAAGACTAAAAACCAAAAAGTTGAAAATGTCAAAATATTGTATTGTCACCGGGAATACATATGTAGAAAAAAATTGAGCTCAATTGGAGCAATAGAAGTGGTCGAAAAATCGATTGCAAGATTTGATCGTGACAAAGAAACCAACAGACAGAGCAACTCAATAAAAAGCGTGTAATAAAATGTGTTCGATTCCATGGCCATCTCATGTTATATAAATTGAGATCTTTTCTTTTTAGAAATTTGTCAACATCCTTGAATACTGCCATTTTAAAATCTGCAAACAAACAAAATGTAGGTATATTGCTTGGTACGGGATTTTATTTGTGAGAAAGGAACCCTAACGATATGTAAAATGGCAATAGCATAAGCAACAAATGTTGCCATTATAAAGTTATCACTCTCATAGATTCCTTGTAAAAGTTGTGCGAATTGCTTTTGTTCTTATAATAGTTTTGTTTAAAACATGACTAAATAATTAACCATATTTGTAGCACAAAATGGCTTAAATTCAAGGGCGCGTTGATAATACAACTCACTACGTACCACATTTTATCATGCAATTGAATTCCCACAAGTTTTTACTATAAACAAGCAAACATACATATTCACATAAACTACATGAAATAATAACTTACCGTTTTCTTCACTAAAATGGTTGACGCCTTTTATTTTTACACCAATACTGTTGCGAAAATATATATAATAAAAATAAAATAATATATAATAAAATCACTTGCAAAAACACTTATTGCAGAGTCTAAATACATGGTTATAAGGGCCAACGGCATTTTAAGAACCTTGGTTTTGTTGTTATAAGTTTTACTTACTTATTTCTGTCAATATTAAAACACGTATAAGGGTGATCGCTCTTATAAACGCTTTCAATACATTTCTTATAAGTGTATGAGACTTTTAAGAGCTTTTCTCTTGCCATTATAAGTTAAACTCCCTTGTTGCTTGCCAAAATAAAGCACGTATTAGATGAAAAAGCTTACAATAAAGTAACTATAAGGGGAGTATAAGGTTATTGTCCTTATAATTTGTGCCCAAACGCACTCTTATTAGCGATAATACGGCTCTTATAAGAATAATTTTTTTGGCAATAAAAGCCAGTATAAGAGGAATTTTTGTTTGTTGGGCTGGCTTGTATTTTAAAAAGTTTTTTTTAAATTAATTATCTTGTTTAAAGTTGCTTTTGGAGCAAAGTCAAATATAATTGAACTTTTTATTAATAATTCTCACATGTCGAAACCAGTCCTAAGCGAACAATCAGCTTACTCGATGCGAGGACACATCCTTTCATAAGTAAACATCTTACTTTTTGTCAATAGCAAGAAGGTAATTAAGTGGATAATCGAGTCCGCGTCTCGCGAATTTCAAGCCAGTTTTTTGAGGGCATTAAATAGGCCTATTCCTTTGTAGTGCTTTGCCTTGAATGACATTGGACTTCCTGATTCGCGCATGTTGATATTTATGCACGTACTTATCGGCTATAAGGCCGAATTTACAATTAAAACTTGTTTGATGCGAAATAGAATATCTACAATTTAGGGTGATGGTGTAATTATTAAAATACTTTATGCTATGTGATCAGGTAATATGATTATTAAAAATTGTTTTACAATTCTTTCAAACCAAAATGCAAAATTAATAATGGATTTCATTGCTTTTCATTTAGTATACTGCGTTAGGCCCTTTACACATTGCGACTTTTTGCAACGATTGAGTCGTTTGCATCACTGTATTTATTTATAAACATACAGCATCTCTTAGTAAAATGTCGATTTGAATTAATAGCAATTAATAAAAAATTAAGTAAATACCTACAATTGATTAAAAATTAAAACAAAATTAGATGATTACATAATAAAGCTATTACATATCACAGTGAGTTGATAGAATTCTTAAATTTATTAATATTGCAAGCAAAGAGATCAACAGATTCATGCTTTGATATATGGTGGAATTGACGAATCATTCTGTTAAGTGGTGCATTGTGACCTAGATTGGAATTGCTGCATGACGTTTTGAGCAAGTTAAATGAAGAGGATCTAGGCAATTTAAGTGGTAATGAGAAGTCAAGTGACGAGAGAAGTTCAGGTGAATCAATTATACCATTGGCCAGTTTAAATAAAAAAGAGAGATCAAGCAAGCGTACAATCAGCTATGTTCGGCCAGATATGCATTTTATTTATTTCTAATTTCGTAATTGTTGGACTTACGCGGAAACGAAAAGCTATTTGAACAACATTATTACTATGGGATCGATTTCTATTATAATTATGGCGTCTTGAATTTTGCGTACCCGAATTCGTGCGATGACGGATTTATTATACATGTATTTGCATGTATCCCATTCTTTCCGCGAATATCGTAAAAGCAGACCATGGAGTTTTATCGCAGTTCCACCTCTGCGAAGAAATGCAGAAATCGAAACAAAATTCTACATCCAATCGTCTGGCCAGCGTGGCAAAGTAGACCAATTTCTCCATGTTTGGGAAGATACCCGTGCCAAGCAAAGGGACGTGTATATGGGTTGACATTATGTGAATAATAATTATGGTTTTGTCAAATTCTTTTTAGCCAAGTTGTAACGGTTAAAAGAGTACTTACGAGTTAAGGACTGTTGTAATGTAAATTCGCCTTAAAGTTAAGCCATTTCGTATTTTGGCACTGCGAGAAATCGTGACTCACGCCTGTCGTGATTTATTAGCACAATCACAAGGAAACTAATATATCGTTCATTAACTTGTCCTTTAGTTGCCATTATTATATTCATTATATTAAAGAGAGCTATTTGCGTATCTTTTCTGGTGAACTTCTTTTTTTTTTTTTTTTATATATATAGATGATGGGTAGACACTTGTCCTCTCTATCTTGTTTTTATATTTAATGTAGTGTACAAAACAAGCCTAACTTTAAACGAACAGGAGAAACTTTAGGATACGTTTAGTAAGTTTTCAAGCTCAGATCAAAATAGAATGTATAATAACATTCTATTGATCTGAGCTTGATCGATTTTCGCTTGATTGATTAGTTTTGTTTTAAAACAACGGCATTCAAGCATCAATAAAATTTATCAATTTCTACACATTATTTCGTTACTTACATCGGCATTTAATGTAATATCGACATCGTGCATATGGAAGTTTTATGGACTACTTTCAGTTCAGCAGTACCTATGTAAGTACGTAAAGGCCAGGGGGTCATTGCAAAAGAAATGAAAAAAATAAAAGCGTACGTACCATCGCTCTGCCCGTCGGGCCTCTTGGCGATCTTCTTGTCAGCGGGCGGTTCCAACTTGAGTTTCTTGATGACCCTGGCGCTGGTGCGCTGTTGCTGCTGTGTCGTCAACGAGCCCAACAGCTCCGGCCGCTCGGCTTCCGCGGACGGAGCCGTGGGCGACATGGCTGCCTCCTTTGGCGCACTCTGTCAATCCACAGTGCATCAGTATACTCGAAAAAGTAGTTTTTACTTTAAACTACATTTTTATCCATTAGGGCAGCAAACGTGTACTTATATAGCCAACCTAAACCAAGGATTAACTTGGAAATCGTATAGATTTGATAACTCCGTTTGATTGAAATCTTTTTTTTAATACGTGAAGCATTTCTTCAATTTATCAGCAGAGCGGTCGTAGCATATTTGTCAAATGAATAAACTAACACTTATATGATCATCATTCCCCCTTTTTTCATCAAGACATTCAACACTATTATTATGATTTTGCCGACACTGCAGATGAATCGATCGACGAGTTTTAAAATCACCATCCCAACGCCAGTGTAATTAATTTGCACTACCTGGTTGGGAATTACTCTGTAGCAGAGTATCGACATCCAATTTAGAAATCTTTACAGATTTCGGTACCGTCAACACGGTATGTTGGAGACGCGTGTTAGTCCACGAGGATCACGGGTTCTGCCGCAAAACAACAGTGCTTGCATTGCTGTGTTCCGGTTTAGAGGGTAAGGTGAGATTACTGGGTGGTACCGTGACTTTACATCTTATGTCACAAGTTGGTAAAGTGCACTGTGGTTCTTGTTGCAGTTTTGGTGCGAATCGCACAAGAGTCACATGTATGTGGTGACTGTTACCACTTACCATCAGGTGGGCAGTTTGCTCGTTTGCCAACTTAGTTGTTTAAAATAAATCCATGTTAAAACGTGGATAACCATGCTGGCGATACAATAAGTAATATGTAATGTACATAGTTTATATGTGTAATACACATTGTATTTCTGTTTGTTTTCCCCGATAAAATAAAATAAAAATAAATAATTTGTAAAATTTTATGTATCATTGTAAAAGTTTATATACTTAGTCCATTGGTGACTTAATGTTGGAAAATTATACTAAATACAAAGCAGTCTCGAAAGTACTTCAGTCGAAAGTTATACAAAATTGTAACGAAAGCAAAAAAATGCATTATGCATTTGTCTACTTTGCTCTATAATATAGAATCTGCGACTAGTGATGACCATGAAGATATAAAGCCTATATCTTCATGGTCTTCGCTAGTCGCAGGCGTTCATACTACTACAATGAAAGCTATACTATGAAATGATGCTATGAAAGCTATATTAACAAAAAAAATGGTTGGCGTATCAAAAACTCATCTGTTAAATACATGTACACAACGCCTGCTACAATTTTCACGGCAAAATTTACAACATTGTGTAACCCAAACATTTTTTTCTTTGGTAGGCTGGTATGTGCTTACTCGTATGTTTCCATCGCTCCGTCCGTTCCATCGAGATAAGGCGCATAGTAAGGTCAAACATAAAAAATCACTGCAGAAAAAACCGGTTCTCTTCATAAATATTAAATAAAAAAATCTTTAAAAAAGATATGTTATTATTCAACGCATTCTTTAGAGGGTGGTCTTATTAATTTTTTGATAAATTAATTAAAACTTGGTTAAAATGTGACCCAAACATGCCTCGATTTTAAAACTTTAAACCTAATCGCGTCGTAAATATTAGGTTAAATCATATACTTTCGATTTCAATAAATAAAGTGAACAATATTCTAGGGGATGGTTTTTTTAGATTTTTCTTATTCGCCTTAATTAATTTTTTATTGAAATAATTCATCTTACGCGTAAAGGTTTGCTTAAATATGCCCCTCACTCTCACTCACTCACTCCTATGTAATCAGTGCGGGACGATCGACGCATTGGGACCACTATGCGCCTTAATGGCTTATACTTCGGATTTTCACTAGATGACAAGGCATGATCTCTAGTTTAGCCCATTTTGAAGTAATTTTTAGGTCAAGCTCTAAGTTCATCTAGGGTTAAAAACCTTACAATCGGGGAATGGCTAACGCCGATCCCGATTGTGTCTCTACGGAGGTAGAAGTATCTAGAGGGTTTTAAGCCGGTATTGGGTCTTCTACCCGAGTCCTGCATATCCTTGGGGTGGCCTAGTCAGCTCAAGTCCCTTGTTAAATACCGTAAAAACTGTATCTTCCCTCTATTAAAAAAAAGGGTTAAAAACCTTAATCTTCATATTTAATTCGATATACGTTTTGAATCAGCCCGTTGAAATGGTTTTTTTTTAAATTACGATATAACGACGAATGGTTGACAATATAATGAAAGTTCGTTTTAAATCCCAGTATTATAGGTATCAAAAGAAAGGAATTGAAGAGTAGATCAGAAGCATCACGAACCTAGCTCAAACATCGCTCAAAATGGTGAATAGAATTGGGTCACTGAGCGTACACATTTGACTCGATAATACAGTGTGTTTCTGCATAAGGTGCACATATGAAGCAGGGGGCAAAAGGAGGTCATTTTAGTGATAAAAAAATACCATATTTTTTAAATTTTTTAGGGGCCATTTAATTTTTTACCCTCCGTTGCGAATCTGACGTGCATAAACCGTTAACTCTTGAATGAATAAACAAATATCTATAAAATAAACGCCAACGTCACGGTAATAGTATAATATATTACCGTGCCAACGTGATCCTTAAAAATCAATAGTGCTCTCAAAACACAAATTTTGTCAATTATTATCAGACACAATTAACGTCAAAACAAGTATTTTATTTTGGCTCAAATCTCATTTTGTTGGTGAACAAGGAAGTGGGATCACATCTGATTCCGTCAAATTTAGACAAAATTATTGTTGGCCCCCTATTAAGTTATATTATTACTAATCATTGCAAATATGCGTGGCTTCTCTGAACCTCAATGCATAATTTCATGCGCACGGGCGCTATGCAGCGTTCGAATGTCGACGACGCCGCTGTTGCCAAGTCGTCGTCGCCTCTGAAACAAGTCAAATACAATGACAAGTCCCTGCGTCACATCCCGCACCCGTACCCCCTGCTTCAATTTCGCGCGCGCGGCCGCGCCTAGACTTCGTCCTTTTTATATAATTTTTACAAGCTTTTATTTACTTTTACCTGTCCCGTGTCTGTAATAAAATCTTGCAAGCTAAATTTGACCCACATCCCGGTTTCTGATTGAGCTGAAATTTTGTATGCATATGTACAGTAAGCTCCTTAGCAAGCTATACTGTTTGACCTTTGGACCGTTCTTATGCCGCTCGTAATAGTGGCGGTTTTCGTAGTGTAAATGTATAGCTTGAATGGGAGCTTACTGTATATCGCGTGACAGTACCATAATAAAAGCTTGTTTAAAAAAAATATTATAAAATTTAAGCTTATGACTTTGTTTACAAATCCCTAATAATATTTATAAATGCAGTACCACTTACTGCGTTTATGGTTGGATTTCCGACAGATCGATTTACAAGAATCTCTGCTGCCTCGACATCTGCAGCAAGCTAGTGGAGAACCTATTACTTGTCCGATTTACATTTGACCGAAAACGTTTGAGCGACGTCTTTTTTTATTAATATATGTATTGTTTGCCATATTTTTATAGCAAAGAAATATCATTTAACATAAGTGTCATTTTAATGAACCATTTTTTACTATTGACCGAAGTCTCTGCTAAAGTTTTTTTAATTGCCAGATGATTTATTTCATATATTTTACAGAAAACTCGGCGCTCTCGGTCGCCTTGTCTCTTCCAACGAGCAGAGCTCATAAAATCATGTCGCATTTCACATCAAAAGGTGCTCATAGAATACGACATTTTAAAATTAAAAGAATTTGTTATTTTAAATATTGATTACTCCTAAGCAGTGTACTTTAAATACAGATAAGTTCATGTATTTCAATTCTCATCCCGACCTCATCCATTACATTTTTTGGACAAAATAGGTTTTCGCTTGGCTGCCATCTCGCTTGATGCTAGCAAAAATCAACTCACCCTAGTTTTGAAGACACCCGGTTGTATTCACCAGGATGGATTGATTAGGAAACATTGACTCAGAGAACATTTTGATTAATTTGTGTCACTCGTAGTAGATATTATTCGCAATGTATAGGAAATAAACCGACAAACTATACGACAATATTCTAGAGGGTCGTTCGCAAATAAAAACATCGTTGTCTAGGAGTATCTAGGCGCGATTTTCGATTGAATCCAAAATTATAACAACTTAATTTCCTTACCCCTGCGGGTCGGGTTATCACTCGTCAGTTTCCCTCATTAATCAGTTTCTGTAACTGGTCAGTTTACTTCTTTCGTCGGTATATTAGTTATGAGGTCACTAAAGGATATTTAAAGCCCTTTCTAATTTTAAATAAGCCCTTTCTTATTTTGAAATTCATCAATAGGTCAGTTGCCTTTTTTGTTTATTTCTTTCATTTCCATATAGCGATTGGGATGATCCTGTACTATAGTGAGTCCCTCATAAGTAACAAGTTTTTCAGAAGTGTTGTTATGTTTATGTGCCAGCACAGCTCACATTAGTAATTCATAAGCATAATCCTTTCGCCATTGAAAAACTGCACTTTGGACACCAAGATCATTGACATACAATTATTGCTTCAGGGTCTACAATATACCCGCCGCCAGAAATAATGGAGTTTATATGCAACATTTCTTGTACAAGCAAAAGATTTATTCCGGACGTTTGCATGAAAATGATATAATTATAAATGCTTGTTGGTCAAAATTAAGAACAATACGTCGAGGTAAGAAATTCTGTGATTTTGTTAGAAATATAAAAAGAAAGGGCAACAAAATACTAACATAACACGTATAAGAGCCGTTACTACTGAGACAAAACTAACACAATTAGTAAACAACAGGAAAATTTTATAAGAACATTTTAAAATTACGATAGAAATATAGTATTAGTATTACAATCATATCCAAGAAGAAAAAAAAACTATTTCTTCTTGTCAGGTAAGGTAAGAAGGAACATTCTAACATTTTATTTAAACGCGAGTTATTAAGAAGAATCGATGAATGGTCACTCATTCACAAAGAAAACAACCGATTGCGACAACACCCGGCACATAGACATCTGAACTCTTGGAGACCCTAATAGAGGAAGAGCCAGCAACGGAGTTACAGTTGTCATTTCAAAAGTCATGAAAAGTTACTCACTTAATCTATAGCCCGTGGTCAACAATAATAGTCACTTCTGGCAGCCCCTAATGGCCAGGGTAAGCAAACTGAGAATTTTAAAGAGGGTAGGGAAAAAGGATCAATTTGGTCAAGTCATGAAATTTCATGAGATTATTCTTAATATTATGCTATATAAATAAAAAAATTCGCCAGAACATTTTCGTTCCTCCTAATTGTTAACAGAACGCAATAAATATGTATGAAAACTAGTTTCATTTTTGTATTTTCATAAGTCTTGAAATTTAAACACAATATAGAAAATATGTCTAGAAAACATATTCTTATAATGCCAGAAATAAATTTTATCACCTACCATCCGCCAGAACGGAAAACCTTCCCTGCGAGTGCGAACGAGACAGTTAAATTGATATGTGTGAGTTAAATAGAGAGCACATGTTGGGCATACCCTGACCCTATTAAAGGTGGATTGAAAATTACATGTCTGTTTTACTTTAGTTTGACTTTTTTTCATATTAAAGTTTAAATTTTTCTCTCGAAATTTTTCTAAGTCCTGGCTTCATACTAAATACGTTGAAATTTTCCTATTCTGGCTCTATACAAAAATCAGTTGAATTTTTTCTCGTTTTTTTTTCGTAAAATTGACTATTTTTCAATTACTATGATTTTCGCTAATTTCAGAAGAAAATTTATGAAACCACGATGCAAGTGACACTTTTTTCGAAAGCATATAACTGAAAATTTTCGTAAAATTATTCGATTGAGGGTATTAAAATCGAGTTTTTAATAGTAACTTAAATACTTTTCTTCTAAAAAGAAAATAATTATTTAAAAAATAATGAAATAGCAAATTAATAAAATGAACAAAAAGCAATTAAAAAAAATATGAAAAAAATTACGCTGTACACCAGGATCGAACCACTGCCACACAGATTAAAGGTCGAAGATCTAATATAACGCATCGACCAATCCCGACTTTATAAGGTAGTGAAATTAAAGATCTTATGTTCTATTTAACTGAAAATTTTCGTAAAATTATTCGATGGGTATTAAAGTCGAGTTTTAAATAGTAACTTAAACACTTTTCTCCTAAAAAGAAAATAATAAATAAAAAATAAAATAGCAAATTAATAAAATGAACTAACGCATCGACCAATCCCGACTTATATAAGGTAGTGAAATTAAAGATCTTATGTTCTCTACAGACATATTACACCGCAGCTATGGACTCCTGGCTAATGCGTCACCCTGGAAATACTATTTCCATCTATAATATTGCTGAATTGTTAGGGTTTTTGATCGAGCCATGACACCCTCAAATATTAAGTCAGGATTTCGAAAAACTGGAATATTTCCATTTGATAGGCACATTTTCAAGTGAAGTTGCAAATGGGCCACTCGAAGACCCTTCTAATGCTCCCGGTCCCAGTCAGCCTTATGAATCTCATAAAGATTCTTCTTCTAATGGTCCCAGATCAAGTCAGCTCTTTGAGACTCAACAAGCTTCTTCTGATGCCCCCAGTTCAAGTCAATCTTTTGATCATAAACCTAATTCTCAAAAAGCTTATTGTTATAATGCTACCATATCAAGTTAGTTAAGCTGATACCGATCTAGAACTAAATCCATCTTCGATAGTTCAGGTGCCAGCTTCACCCAATCGACAAGTAGCGAATAGACGTTCTGAATCCGTGAGCCCAAGTTTGCTAACTCAACCTGCGGAAGCACCATCTGTAACAGCTTAGGAAAAATCTTCATTCGCAACTTTTCCATCTCCTCAAAATGTAACACTAGTTTCTCCTATAGGATGTCGAGCTTATGCAAAAGCACAACCGAGACTACAAACAAACCGCAGTGGATAGAGAGGAAAGTGCTGCATTCTAACTGATACACCTATCAAGAATGAAATTAAAAGAGATTCCTTGGAAAGAGAATGCAAAAGGTTGGGAAAAGGCAATAAAAAGAAAGTGCTACAAAAAAAGAAATTGCTTACAAGAGAATGAAGACAACGGAAACTACTAAAAGAGTTCTATTTACTGATGACGACTCAGAAAACATCCCGATATCCTCCTCTGACAGTTTCACATCTGAGGATGAACTGCCATTAAATTACTTTGTGAAACCGAAAAAGAACGATTTTGTAGTCGTTTGTATTTGTTGGAAAACAACTAGTCAATAATAATGTTGGAAAATTACTGGCAAACATTGAGGATGATGAATATGACGTATTGACGTCCCCAAAGAATATTATAAAGAAATGTAATAATTGCTGGAAATGTTTACTTTTAACCTCATTGTTACTTTTTCTATTATCGTTATGTTGTAAGATTGTGCCCCTTACCCTATAATAGAGTACCCCAAATACGGGGCTAAAGTTTTACAATTGACTGTTTAATTAAAGTGTAATTTAAATTTAATAGTTGCTAATAATGTTCATGTTTGAATAATTTTAATTAAAAAGAGATTGTTATAGTTTATATCCATGCCGAAAACAAGCTGATTAAAACAATATTTTTGTCACTAAATTCTACATTGTTTTTTTTTAACACTGTACCCCACCTTACCCTACGGCTGCTATGGCCATACGTTGAACTTAATAGTGCAAGATGCCTTGCATTTAGTCCAAGCTTCTTTGGATAAAGTTAAAACTATCGTCCGACATTTGAAAACAAGTACAGCAGCGCTAGAAAAATTATTAAAAGCGAAATCACAGAAAAAGCCAGACGTGACACCAAAGCGCTTGATACATGTAGTACCAACCAGGTGGAACTCTACGTTTGCTATGTTACAGCGATTTGTTGAACTAGAAAATCAAATATGTGCCACTGTTGCAATTCTTAAAAAAGATTTACCAATATTAACTGTTGAGGAATGGAAAATGTTTCACGAACTGTGCAAGGTTTTTAAAACCTTTCGACCAAGCTACGAAAGCTATGAGTAGTGAAGAATATATGACAACCAGATACATCGTAGCCATGACACGCTGTCTTAGAGAATCTTGTGACCAACTGCTCCTGGAAGGCTTTAATGTTATAACAAATAATGTAATTACAGCACTTCGGACAAGTTTAGATAAAAGACTAGGTGTTGAGACAAGTGGCACGTTCTCGATATGTACGACTTTATGTAGACCCAAGGTATGTACAAAATGAATGTATTCTCTGACACAAATGAGACAGCAAAAGCAAAGAAATGCTGGAAGCCATACTTGCAACTGATATTAGACGGCGACGACGGCGACGTGGGGAAAACCAACTGCAACAATCCACTTCAACCTCAACTTATATACCAGTACGAGATAAATTTTCACCTTAGTCTATTTTAAGCAGTATTGTCGGGACGCAGCGGCAGCAAGCAGGCACACCTTTGTCGTGTGCCATCAAGGAAGAAGATTGTTATTTAAAAGACAACATTCTACCCACAGACGTATAAAGGGAAGCAGACTAAACGTATAGTTCAAAAATGCATGGCAACTTTACCACATGTAAACATTACTCACACACAAACAATATTAATTTAATTTTATTGTAATTTCTGGAGTTTTATTATATGATGCTTTAGAACACTTCGGGGCACAGCCCTTTACCATTGTTCTTGTCCGATTAGCAGTTATTTTTATTTATAATCACAAAACAAAACATTATAACACAATGTCACGACGCCATTTGCCTCTTATTTTGGAAAAGCTAAACATGGCGTCTGCCACGGCATCGGAAATGTTTATGTGTGCGTTAGTATAGCCATAGACGAAAAACAGAAATAGCGATATCATCATCATCATCACAGATCATATATGTCCGTCTTCCTCTTTCATATGTCGTTTTATGTGAGAGTTATCGTCTGGAGTAGTTTAAATACGTATTGCTGTTGTATGTTGCACACATAGTTTTTTTATGATTTGTACGCAAGCTTTGTCTGTGAATAAAGAGTACAATGTTAAACGTCATAAGCAAAGTCCTCAAAAAAGAGAGATTTGCATCATAAGCTGCTCAAAATGGTAGGGCGCGTTATGGTGTTTAAAAACATAGACATTTATTTCTGCGGCCTTCCAAACTATACAGTAATTTTTATTGGCCCGCGATTATGTCCGGTCTGTACAGCCCTGATCTAATATGTATAAAAATCTCGTGTCACAGTGTTTGTGACAAGAGATTTTTATAATTCGAATAGAAGAACCCTTCCGTAGTCCCCTGTTTCCTTCCTGAATAATGGCACTAGTTGCTCTATTTTTTCCAATAGAATCAATGGCCACTATAAGCATGTTCCTATGTTTTCCTTTTTTATCAAGTTAATTATTAAAAGAGGTTTTAAACCTTCAAAAATCTAAAAAATCGACCTAATTTTCTGTTGTATTCAAACGTCCAGCAAATTGAAGAAGATTATATGAAAAAAGCAGAACACAGAAAAAGCCTTGCTTTAATTTTTAACACAAAAAGTAACTAAATCGGTCAATTTTTCGCGGAGAAAACAGGGGACTACGAAACGTATATTTTGTGTACTTTTCATAGGTATTTTCGATCCCAGCTGCAGTTGTCCCTATCGCGCTCAGTCCAGTTGTTCGGACACACAGCGCGACAGCAATACATTTTACAAATACCTATTTTTGAATTCTCGCGACCTTTGTGTTTCTTCTTAAAATCGTCAATTTTATAAAATTTATAAAACATTTAAATATTCTACTAAGTTGATGCCGCGCATGTAATCGCCCGAGGCCCGAGCGACCTGATTCCGAATGTAGGGGCTAACATGAGAAGAACCGGGCAAAAAACTCTTTTAAAATCGCCAAATGTCTTACAAATTGGGAATATAACAAAACTATTCAGAAAACGAGCAATTCATTTTCAGGTAATAACTACGCCTGGCAGTGCAGTTGAACGACACGGAAACACTGTACATGACGAAGTCTATAGCTAACTTCAACCACCTGGACTTTATCATGGCTAGAGACGTAGCCGACATAGTGAGTAAACAGGGCATCGTTCATATTAATGAGCTATACGACAAACTCTGAGTACTTTGTTATTCGAATTTAAACAATACTATTGTATACAATTGAAACAATACTATGTATTATAATTCATTTGGAAATATATATTGATATAGATAGACCTTGTTATTTAACAAGGCTTTAGAGCTGGAATTCAGAATAAAGATAGAATGAGATATAAAATGTACGTCTCTATAATTGAAATCAGTACCTATCTGTCTGCAACACTTATTTCAATTTTTAATGGTGATTTATCTTGCAAATTAGATATAACAGAATCATAACCACCTAACCTTTCTATTATACAAAACAACTTGTTTTTTAATACTAGCTTATTTGGCAGACGTGGTTGTGAGTAAAACTCTCGTTTTTGATTGACGTGTTTGTCAAGTAAATATTTATTTCAATCGACATAGAAACAACTGGGAGAAGAAAAAAAAATGCATTATGCGGACAATACTTTATTAAATTTTTATTCATACAGATTTTAAATAACCTTTACCATACAATATTACCAATATTTGTGTGGTAAAGGATGGGTAAAGGTTAATAAAATTACAAAGTTAGGCAAATTCGTTAATTTAATTAGTAAGAGTAGTTAAAAAATAATAAAGAGGATTAATATAAAAAAACCGTCAGTGCTTCTGGTGACAGGCCTCAAAGTTAGTACATCTGTATATAAAAGGCTTTGGTGACTGACTGACTGAGGTTTCAACATAGAGCCCAAACTATTGGAGCTAGAAGCATGAAATTCGGAATTCGGTATAGGGGTTCGTTGGCTTATGTAAGAGCCCACTAAGGATTTTTTCAACATTGCCACAGGAAGTTCAGAAATTCCTAGTCAAAAATAAAGAATAACTGAAAAAGCCATGAAGTAAAACAACATGGCGGACGTAAATTTCTCCTGACAAATCTGTTACGTAGTAGAAACTTAGCGTAATATGCTTAGAATAATAACGCATAGAAGGATAGTCCGGTACTGAGCGCGATGATTAAAGTGAAGCAAAAATGACACCGCTGTGTAGTTGTTTACGCGCGACACACGCACACTACGATATAACGGGGGCTGCCAGTGCGCGCCACCGAGGAGTTGTTTCCCAAAATGAGGGAACTCATCTTGTGCTCATGTTGTTGAATGTCGCAATTGTCGTACCTAATCCACAGTTTAACAATCATACAGCGACACCACTACTCACGGGAAATTTACGTCCTAGCGTTTGCGCACTTATCCGTATTAGATTCGTGTTTGAGACGGTTGTGCGATAAACGTCAAGATGACGGGATCACTTCCTGTTTTTAAAAACCCACTGCAATTTAGTACTCATTTGGTACTTACTATATGATACTAAACATCATTATATTGGTATAAGCAGGTAGGTTTAGACAAAATCCGGCTTTCATTATCAAAATGGCGGGATCATGCTCTAACATTAAAGTTACTAACTGTTTGATGTAACAGATCAAACCACAATTTCGTACCTACCTCCAGAAATTAAAAGAAGTTTCTCTTAAAATCAAATACTTATTTAAATTCAAAAATTAACAAAAATTGCATGAAATATTTTACAAAAAAACATGGTCTGTTTTTTTTATAAAATATTTCATGCAGTTTTCGTACAAATAGGCGGCCTTATTGCTAAAAAGCAATCTCTTCCAGACAACCTTGGAACGAAAGAATGAGACAGCATATTCAATAGGGGAAAGGGTACAGAACTAGGAGTAAGGAAAGTTTGTTATATTGGAAAGGGATTACGAGCAAAATTTCCAGCTTAGCTAATTGACATTTGAATAAGCTGTAGGCGTTTTAACATTCCACTTATTACATATGTTTTCCAGTATAAATTGTCATTTTATATCAAAAAGAACGATTACGCAATCATTATAAACACATATATAAACGTTATTAACTACTTCATCAAATAATATAAATAAATGATGGAGACCCGCCATCCTGATGCACACCTAAAAACGACTCGAAGTGAGAATTAACGTATCGAACACGAACCGAATAAGAACCGAATATGTATGAGTGCACAAGCGTCCATCCTAGAGATTATATGAACGCTTGCGCACTCATACGTATTCGGTTCGTGTTGCATCCGTAAATTCCCACTTCGAGCCGTTTTTAACATATTGAGTACTACGTTAAAACGCAAATAAACTATATAAAGTAAAAGGTAATAAGTAAAGGCGAACCCCGGCCGTCCCGATTACCTGTGAAAAATCAAACGTTTGTAGGTAACTGTATACGTTAACGCATAAAGGATCGGTCAAAAAGTCGGTGACCGATAGTCGACCGTGTGCGTTCGCACTAAACCTCAAGATATTAGAATGCTAACGTAAAACAACCTCAATCAATTATAATAATAATTATATTAATAATGCTTTAGGGCAGGAAAAAGACATAGAAGCTTAATGATTAACGAATCTCAAATTAAAGCACCAAATAGATATTTATAGCATCTAACGGAAAAAAATACAGCGAAATGTCTTGAAGATCAATGTATTGCCTTGACCTTATATCGATATAAAATAAAACAGCGCCTTCAGCGTACAGCGCGCTGAATGCAATATCCACTGCAGTATGGTTTATTTCGGATTAAAGAAACCGGCTTTTGGGACACACAGTTCACAAAGAAATGTAGCTAGGGTCGTACCCTTAAAAATGCGGACATTTATCTTTTCAATTATACACAAAATGAGTAAGCGATGCTCACATTTATTTAGATTACAAAAGTCGATGTGAACGTTAATTATTGAAGGATACAAATTAACCACAAATGGTAAGAAAGAAAATACTTATTATTTGTTTCACAATATAACTCAAGTCAAGATATGCGATTCCTTCCTTTGTCTTTATAAATTCGTCTTATTAATATTCAACCCTGATGGCATGTTAAATGATAAATACTTAAATGAGTAACAAAAAACTTTTTGAAGAAGACGGGCGACTCAAGAACAAGAATATTTTCTCCAAGATATTAAGTGGTATGACTTACATTAAAGTCTCATATTAAGCATATATCTACGCATGGAATAATTGCTCTCCCGCCCGTCTTTGCATTGTTTTTTCCCTCGCGTCGTTTCATAGTATTTATTAATTACCTACTATAGATAATATCAGTACGCTCTCCACAATCTAATAAAAATCACTTCACAATGTGTATGTTATTCAAATTCAAAATACATATAGCTATATTATATATCTATTTACTTCTATTATTTTTATTGAAATTTTTGAGGAAGTCTGGGTAACATTTGCGTCAACAACTATATTTTTTATGATGACAAGGGACATCTATAGCAACAGATCGTACTTATGGTAGCGAAAGTTTATATGGGTAGATTAAAATTATATGATTCGTTTGTGATTCAATCGTGTTCAAAGGGCTGTGATCGAAACTTCGAACGCCGTTTATTTATAATTACAATAAAAGGAAAGCAAGGTCCAATACTAAAGTCCACATAATTATGTAGTCGCAAGCAGACTTCAGTAGTAACATGAAATAGATTTAATTAAAATCTTTCAAACAATATCATTAATCAACATGTCAATAAACAAATCAATACCCGAAATCAATACACGATGCTGTTTTGTCCCTTGAGCGGGTACCGATAATAGTAAATTGTTAAAAATCCAATCCCAGGATTAACAGATATTATTACGGACTAGTAGACTCGGCAGACGTTGTCCTGCCCGGCGATTACAGCGCCACCTACCGGGTCCAACTGTACTTTTAAACCTTCCTTGGATCTATCCAAACACTCACAGAAAATTTCGTAAGAATCTGTCGAGCCGTTTCAGAGTTTTTGCGAGACAACACACATAAGAAGAAGATAATGAATCAGGTATACATCACAAAGATAATGCCAATTTGGAAGAAGTCGATACAACATTAAAGATGCGTCTCGCATTGTACCGACGAGCTCTCTATAATGATATGCTACACGTTCACGTCACAACGGACGACACTTCGATAGCGTGATAAAAACAACGCAGGACAACGCGACCGGCGTATTCATGAACGCGTGCACGCAACGAACGGATTTTTTCAAAATAGGACTAAGCTAAAATTAAAAGAAATTAAACTAAAAAATAGGACCCGCAAAAAACCAAGTGAAAAAAGGATGACTCCTTAAATATAGATTGAAGCAGACATAGTCACAAAAAAATGTTTTAAAATCTATTACAGTTTAATTTATACTAAAATTATTAGAAAAATGACTGAATTAAGAACAGCGGCAATATTAGCATACTGTGTTTCTATCATCTGCATCTGCCAAGCTCAACTGCCAAAAGAGGATGTTTACGCGACAGTCGTAAGTACAATTTGTTTATTATTTAATTTTCCACAAAATTAAAACACCAACTTTGCTTCGGTTTGTCGAAAATCAGCAAGTGAATATAGCTTTATGACATAAGATCAACGATAAAAATGCTCTAATACAAAATGATATTACCTACAGACGATTAAAGTAATTATTGCTATTATGACGAATTTATATGTAAGCTTGAGGCGTATTCGCAAATTGCCAGACGGAAATCATAGCATACATAATTAAAAACGAATGATATTTCCTTGAAAATTAACAAAACCTCGTTTAATCGATACAGATGAATTTAAAATATCATGACTGCGTTTGCATCTTGTGAAATGTGATACAGGTGAATACGTCCTTGGGCAAATTTTAAGCTGACCCGCGTTTTGAAAACAGCTTATCGTTAGTGAATCAGTTGTCAAAATCCAGGACTATGCCAAGAACATGTTACAAGATTTTGTACAAGTAAGTAGTGCGTACTAATTTGATAAGTTTCTTTGACCGCTAAACACCAAACATACTCGCAATATTTTTTTTTCATCGGCTGACAATAGACTCTATTTTGATAGTAATTATTTAATATGACATTATGTAAAGACGCTTAAAATGATTTCCTATTCTTTCAAAATCCAGAAGAACACTTTCATGTGATATACAGGGTTATTTTTGGACCCCTCGCAAAAATTGTTCCTGCATTCTATAGCGGTAATCAATTTATAAAATAAAAACATTTTTTCTTTTCATTTTTTGTTTTAACTTTTCCGTACGTAAACTAAAATGATAGTTATTTTCATTTGTTTGTTTATTACGCACAGCGGCCAGCGCAAGGTCACTGCATTATAGGTATATATAGGTAGAGATTTGTACATGTATACTAAGATTTTTTGCCAGTTCTGAGACGCGCAGAGCGTTGATGAGCGCACACACTTAGAAATTTAGGGTCACTAATTAACTGAGACAAGTGGTCGTAATATGTGGATACTTTCTTTTTATTAGTACAATTTTGGCGGGGGTCCAAACTCCTAACATCTCAAGTATTTTCCGGATTTTTGAAATGGTTTAACGAAATATTGGAAAAACTTCGAGATATCAATATAAAGGATTTCCAACCAGACCTTTGCGTTGTTTATAAATGTCACTTTGGCATCAGGTTGTAAGCTTGTTTTTTTTATTATTATTAAAGCATTGACAACGTAGCCATCAGCTTAAACAATACATACGATTAAAAATGAGAAACACTTCAAATTAGTTACATAAATAAATTGTAAGCTTGTGTCAAATCCACAGATACAGAACTTTAATATTAGGTTGGGGAAAAAGTCTTTTCGCATTATAGTATGTATAAACTTGTAATAAAATCTCTTTGGCTATACTATTTGTATCTGGCTGGTTTTGGTATCATTGAAAGTTTAAATTTTAAAGAACATAATTCCAAATTCAAATTAGGAAAATGTGTGATTTTCATTTGTTTTTCGTACCGCCAAGATGAGTGAATCTAATGAAGAAATTCGATACATTTTAAAATTTTACTACAAAAAAGGTAAAAATGCAACGCAAGCCGCGAAAAAAATTTGCGATGTTTATGGACCTAGTGCAGTGTCTGTGAGAGTAGCACAAATTTGGTTTAAGCGTTTTCAATCCGAAAATTTTGATGTCAAAGATGCACGTCGCTCTGGTCGCCCTATTACAGATAAAATGGATGCCATTTTTGAAAAAGTGGAGCAAGATCGGCATGTCAGTAGTTACGACGTAGCTGAAGAACTGGGAATTGACCACAAAACAGTTTTGGCGCATTTGAAAAAAACTGGGTACACAAAAAAGCTCGACATTTGGGTACCTCACGAGCTCACTGAAAGAAACCTAATGAACCGTGTACTCATTTGTGATTCTTTATTACGACGTAATGAAACCGAACCATTTTTGAAGAAGCTGATAACTGGTGATGAAAAGTGGATCACGTACGACAAGAACGTGCGAAAAAGGTCGTGGTCAAAGGCCGGTCAGGCTTCACAGACTGTGGCGAAACCCGGGTTAACTCGCAACAAGGTGATGATGTGTGTGTGGTGGGATTGGAAGGGCATTATTCATTATGAGCTGTTACCACCAGGCAGGACCATCGATTCTGAACTCTACTGCGAACAACTGATGAGATTAAAGCAAGAAGTTGAGAGAAAGCGGCCGGAATTAATCAACAGAAGGGATGTGGTTTTTCATCATGATAACGCTAGACCTCACACATCTTTAGCCACTCAGCAAAAATTAAGAGAGTTTGGCTGGGAGGTGTTAATGCATCCGCCGTATAGTCCTGACCTTGCACCTTCAGATTTCCACCTGTTTCGGTCTCTTCAGAATTCTTTAGGCAGTGTCAGGTTAACATCACGAGAGGACTGCCAAAACCACTTGTCGCGGTATTTTGACCAGAAGTCCCAAAATTTCTATAGCAATGGGATCATGTCCCTACCTACAAGATGGCAAAAAGTTATCGAACAAAATGGTACCTACATACTTTAGTTAAATGTAAATAAACTATATTAAAAAATGTTTTGAATTTTCTTAAAAAATGCGAAGAAACTTTTTCCCCAACCTATTATTACATTTTTATGCATTTCGTCCTATGCATAATCGGGGTAAATCCTTCAGATGGCGCATAAGCTGTTTAAGAATGACCAACTTTTCTGATAAGTTTTAAGAGCATTTTGAATAAAAATTGTGAAACAAAGAAAACACGTGTCCCTTATTTTATTTTATTTCAAAACATCAAATAAAATTATAGAACAATAAGTATGAAAAATTCTTAGTGGAACCACATCCAATTAAAATGTAAAATTTCTAAAAGATTGCCATTTTCAGTAACATATAAATGTGAAACAGTTAAGGAGTCGTATCATCATCAAAACTCATATACGTCCCCATATGTCGAATTAGTTACAGCGAGTCGGGGCACATCCGGGCTTTGTTCGATGCGCGGACGGGACACGGTCATTGTCAAATAAAAATATGTACTTTCGTACACGTTTGTATGAAACAATTCAAAGTAAACCGTGACAACGTGGCACGGCCGGACACATGCCGAACACGGTCTACTTTGAATTACTTAGTACAACAGTGTATGAAAGAATTCTTTTTAATGAGTCCCGACCGGACGCCAGCCGGCCCGGCGCGTGGCTCTGACTCGGTGTAATGTGAATCTTTCTTAACCATAGCGACTCTTATCGTTTTAATACAGTGCAATTAACTAAAATTTCACACTCCAACATTACAATGACGTTTGTGACGTACGTAGGTCTGCTTCATGCAGTACACCAGACAGTGACATAATATAATAGCAGACTCACTCAACACCGTACCAACAGTTACGATCACAACAAACAGATGATAAACACATAATGTATGGTAATCAAGACATATCAGCTAAATTATGGCGAACGTCATCTTAACTATTTTATTGTAGCCATAACAATGGCTGTAAACTTATTATTTAAAACATCTTGTTTGTAAAAATCTGTATTCGATTTTAACTCATCAACGATTTTAATAATTTTAACTACTTAAGAGGAAATCATGCGCTTCATTTTTCTGCAAACATACTCCTCCGTTTTCTTCCTGGATAATGGTAATCGTTACCCTTTTTTTTTTTCAAAAAAATCTATGAACACTATTGGCATATTCCTATGTTTTTCCTTTTAAGGTAATTATAAAAATAGATTTAACCTTCTAAAACCTATTTCCCCAGAATTTCTGCTGTATTTAAACATCCAGCAAACTTTGACAAGATTATATGATCATTTTTCAAATTTTTAATAACCTTCCTTTAATTTTTAATACAAAAAGTAATTATTGAGCTCTAGTTTTCGAGGAGAAAACAGGGGACTTCGGAACGTCTAGTTTATGTACTTATCATACTAAGGTATCTTGACGGTCCGAGCTGCAATTGTCTTATCGCACTCAGCTCGGTTGTTTAAGTATAGGTACAGCGCAACAGCAATACATTTTACAAATAAGTATTTTTGAATTCACTCGCCCTTAGTGTTTCCAGTTTCCACTTAACGTTATCGTTTACGCAGATCAGCTCAACCGAATCTGGTAACTTTGTAGAATTAATTCGAGTTAGTCCACCAGGATCCTCTCAAATCAACTTCAAAATTGGCGACCGGTTTCTCTATATCATCTCCGTCGCAACATATGCTTGGCTTACTTCTGCAAGGTGAAATGGCTTGAGCAGTTTCGCAGCACAATGTAGCACAGAATAGACAATAGTGCTGTAGTGTGGTGTGTGAGTAGAGTTGGTGGAGTAACGTTGTACACCAACCAAAGCACGGTAATAGTATATTACCGTGACCAAAGTAACGTTGGCTTAAGTTCCGGTCGATTATTCGGAACCCCCTTACATCATCTTTTTGAATGAATATGTTTAATTAAACCTGGCGGGAAAAAACCCTTACGGTCATCCAATACAAGCTGTAATTTTCCAAAATACATTGGCCGAAAATTCTTCGGTTTATACAATCACAAAATACTGCGGCGGAAGTTATTCCTTTAACAGCGTTTAATATCAATGTGTACACTCTATAAACTGAAATTATTTCTTCGTCCTATTATTTTATTGGCAATGTCTCGTCGTTGTCAACAACAATTCTGCCAGCACTGACATTTGTTATAGAAGACAAAATTTTACATTTTTTACTTATACGTTCCATAGTTTCATTCAAGAATATTTGTTAGTATTAAAGACGTGTCAAACTCGAAATCTCAATCATTTATTTTTATTTTTATTTACAAATTTTTGAGCTTTAACTGAACACGTAACACTCCGCGACAGGTCAACATGTTAAAATTGATAAATTCGATCAATAACTCGTGTAGCAATGAAAATAAGACGGCATAAGTGCTGCGTGGGCTTGCAGAGCGTGTCCCATCCATGCCTGATCTTACATTTCGATTCTCATCTTTGTCGCGAACTGAAGGGTACTTTGATGTTATTATTCACCGTCTGAAATCGTAAAGTTGTTATGTCGACTAGAGTTGTGTAACTCAGGAGTGATTGATACAAAAGATATATATCGGACGCAAGGAGTGATTATATCAGTATATCACTTCAGTTTAAAATATATCTTTAGCTCAGTAACTTTATCACTCGCCTGAGATGTCTGAGAGCATTGAAATAGGTTGACAGTCCTAAGCCTGTCAAGTATGAAGGGAAATCAGGTGACTGATTTATTAATATTGAAAACAATAAGAAAAAAAATAATTCGAAGTATATATGAATACAAATTAATTATAAATCTCTTTATGAATACTAAACTCCAAATAATAAAAAAGTTAATAAAAGTTTAATAAGCCATTTATAGACACAGAACATTGACAAAATAAAGACTGAGTTACTAATCTAGTTTCTCTAGCATTAATGCTTTGGCATGAATTACTCAACTGAGCGAGTGATATGGTGATATAAAAGAATGATTGATAGACACAGAGCACACATTCATTATCTCATTGACAAAATAAAGAAATACTGAGTTACTGATCTACCCTGCGGTCCGTAAAACGATAAAAGAGATGAAGATAATATCGCGAATCCGACCAAAGTCACAACATAACCTACTGATTCAATAGCCCTTATATTTTGTGACGATTTAATTTGGTCGGATTCGCGATATTATCGCTTTTATCGTTTTACGGACCGCAGGGCTAGTTTCTCTAGAATCAATCTTTAACATGAATTACTCAACTGAGCGAGTGATATAGAAGTGATATAGTGATATAAAAGAGTGATATATATCAGCAGCTCCAAAAGATACATATCTCTCTTTTCTTCTCAGTGATATATTCTGCACAAGTCTAGTGTCGACTTATGCTGACCCAGAAGATGCGCATTTAAATTATGAAAAAACAGTAAGTGTTCTAGAAGGTAACTTTAAAAGCAGATTTTATTATTACATCACTTCTCATCGTATTGTTTATTCACACTGACCTCAGCATAACACCAGTCAACAATAACACATTAAACGCTAACTGCACATGGTTCGTAATGACTTTCAAATGTCTAGCCAATTAACTATACACGGAGGCGATACAAAATTGGGTTCATACCCTACCTACATAAAGAAATTAAAACGTTCGGAAAAATTATTAACGATTGCAATAATCATTCAGTAAATTTCCAAGTTCAGATAGATCTGTGGATAGGTCGGGTTCGACGCATATGACCAAAAACGCAAAAGGCCAATAGACGCATTTAGCCAGATACGCAAAAAGCCAAATACGTGTATGGCCAGATACGCAAATGACCAAAATTGAAATATGCGATTGACCAAAAGTGAAGTAGTACGCGATTATCTAAAACTGCAATAGGTACACGAGTAACTAAAACTAATTTGTACCCTTAATGTAAATTTTAGTGTTGGTACACTTGTTAGTTTGACGAGTTATTTGTGTAATATATTATGATTTTTATTGTGGTAAATTAAAACGTCATAATTAACATTTGGTTTAAAACAGGTTGCACTTGAGAATCATTGGCTACCTAAGTTGACTACTTATTAAGAACATGGGCCGTTCTACGATATTTGTGTCAATTGTCAAAGAAAACGTCGTTTTATATAAATTGGTCGAATTATTTTTTACAATAGATTCAGAACATACAAATCAAAGAAATACAAATTCAACCAATACGCATTTTTAACTATTTACTTAACTATGTCTGTATGTATGTAGCATTTATATATCATAAAACTTATGACTTAGCTTTGGTTAGCATTAGTGAGACTACCATTAGAGGGATTCGGGGTGAGGTGGTTCGTTTTCCGCACCTAAGTCGCTGCGCATGTCTGTAGGCTTACTCTCGAACCAATTCCGATCGATTGTCATTGGAATTGTGATTTTTCGGACGCTTGAGTAGCAACACTGCCGCCAAATTAGATCGACATCGCGCATCCGCACCCATAATTATTATTTAAATGGCATCCTGTTTTTTACCATTATACCATTATTTAGAATGCAACACGGTTACACCGTGTTACACAGTTACACACGACATATGATTTATTTGCGCATATCTTTGACTAGCTTTCCGCTCGCGGCTTCGCCCGCGTTATTATTGTTTACCGGTGGGAATTTTATATTTTTCCGTAGGAAAAATAATTTTATAGCCTATTTAAGTCCTGATAATAAATGTCATAGAAATTGGAGCAATTTTAAATATTTTCCATAGAAACTTTCAACGCCTATTTTGCACCGGGGGTGAATACCTATATAAACCATGAAACACGTGTTCAATGAAATATTTTTAAGAGCATGATTCTCAAATTTTCTCAAAATCATTGCTAATTTAAAGATTTTTCCATACAAACTTGCAACCTCTATTTCATCCCTTTATGGTTAATTTTTTTTAAATCCCTGTTAATGTGCGTTCGCATTTTGAATTAAAACAACTGTCCAAATTTCACGTTTCTACCATTAGCGGTTACGGCTGTGCGTGCGTCTACATGATCATCTCTTTTTATATACATATATAGATAGCAGTTGAGTAAAACCTAAAGGTCAAACTGGTTCACGAATCTGACGAAAAGTTTGATGTTTTAGCTTTCAGTGAGAGTGGCGAATGATGAAGAAATCTAATATTAAAAAAATACAAAAAAAATTATAAGTCAATACAAGAAGCAAATCTCGTCCCGGGCGGGAATCGAACCACGGACTTAAACATACCATGTTGACGCCTTAACCATTGGGTCACCGAACTCTTACCAGCCTCGACGAAATTTCAACTGTATTGATGCTTTTTGTACTTTGTAAAACCAAAGAACTTTATTTACTGTTAATATCTAGGAATCAACATCCAATCTAGAATAATTTCTACAGATTTCTTGAAAATTGGTTAAAAATAAAGCAAACATACAAATTTTATATTTGTGACTTTGCATTTTGGTTTAGTAATATAAGCAAAAACAGCTAGAGCAGGTAAAATTTTATTTATTGTAAATTTTATAGACAAGCACGCATTTTTTTAACCTTTGAGCCTCGTGGTTGAGAATCTTGAACACCTTGGCAATGAGAGCTTCATTCAATTCGCAAAATATATTAAATTTTAAAATTGCGACTTGCTTCATAACCAGATATAGTTTTTTCATTGACGCATTTGCTTTAAATCAATATAAATAAAAATTAAAAGTGAAAAACATTTTTAAAAACAAGCTTTAATGCTCTAAAAAGAAGAAAATAAACTTATAACACAATTTTTCCTGATAATATAAAAGCTTATGGCGACATTTACCTATGTAGATAAACAATAATACAATACTTACGTATTGAGGAGGGTTGTACAAAAATATGTAATCCGCCACCTTATGACGGTGGCCATCTTGGATTAAATAATTTTATAGTGTACTGCAAGTCAAGCTTTTTCATTTGATATCCATATTGAGGGGATTGTACAAAAATATATGATGTCATTTTTTGCACCGGCCATCTTGGATTTGATTTTTTTCATAAAATACTGTATTCTGCAAATGAAGCCCCTTCATATGATATCTCAATATTGCGAGGGTTGTACAAAAATATGTAACTGGCCATTCTGTTGCAGCGGCCATTTTGGATTTACAAAGATACTACCTAATATGTATAATTGCTTTGTCATCGAAACTAAATGTATATACCAAATTTCAGCTCAATCGGTCATTGGCTAATGGGTCAAATTCAACTCGCAAAATGACACCCAAACAAACAAAGAGGGCAAAAATGTATGTTTGGAACTTTAGCCTCCAAAGGGGATACGAAGGCAGGAAAAATTTGTTTAGTCATTAATGGATTAAAAATCATAAAACATTTCCATAGCAGTAGTATCACAATAATTATTTAAAATATGTATAAATAGTTTTAAATATAAAAATTATATTTTTTAGTACTGTTTGGTTTATCATTTTATGGATACTAGCAAAATAGACAACATCGAGTGGTCTAAGCGGATGAAGCCGCTAGCGGAAGGCTAGTAATAAACATTACATACATCAGAAAAACAAATAAATATGATTTGAAGTCATAAGTATTCAAACAACTAGGAAGAACGGTGCCTTACCAATAAATATTAATGCCTGTAGTCAAACTAAGCTATTGCATATTGCTTGACGTTATAGGAAAGATCACCGAAATACGTACTCAACTTGCAAATACTTTATCAAGTGCGTGATCTTAATTTTTATGTAGAGTCACATTGTGTATTGTGACCACGCTGTTGGTCTGATTAAGGACAAATGCTTAGCAATATCTAACATCAATACAATCAATAAGTGTAAATTACATATTGTTTCATCGTCGAGATAATGCGCATTAAATAAGATCCGTGTATTTGAATATGTCCGTGCCTGTGTTATGTTTTATTGTGGTTAATTTGAAGTTTTTGACTTGATACAACATTCACATCATTTCAAAACATTTCAAACACAGGTTAACAAAACAAAACAATAATTTAACATTTTTAATTTTTATTAAATTTGTGATAAAAATTAAGTAGATACTGTATCACTAAATCATACTTAATAAATTATTAACATACAAACAGATTATATATTTTATTCTAATATCTACAGAAATAATTTCCCTGTACATAAGTCATTTACACTAAAGAAGATTAAGAAAATAATTTACCATAAAGAACACAAACACCTTGTACACGTAAATAAGGTTTAAATCTAAAAAGATCCTACCCACTTTAAAATGATGGCGTACCAAAACCAAGCTTTGAAAAATACTCACAAAACAACAATACGTTCCATTCCGGGCTGGAGTCGTAGTTGTAATAATTGCAAAGATAAAATATAACATTCATAAATAGCATTTAAGACTTCTCTGCGTCACGTTGCGTCTTAAAATAGTCTCACGATTCCAAAATTGCATATGTGATTTCACGCAATTTGCACAAACAGTTAACCTCACTTTTTAGGGTTCCGTATGTCCGAATAAAAAAACGGAACCCTTATAGGATCACTCGTGTGTCCGTCTGTCTGTCGGTGACAGTCAATTATCTCCGAATCTACTAGACCGATTAAGTTGAAATTTGGTACACATATCAATTTCTGTGACTCAAACGCAGAGGTGTGACGTGAATAGATGAAATCTGTGTATATGGGAGGTCATTTTTGGGGGGAAGATGGAAAATTTAAAAAACATATTAAAAACTGCATCGTGTGACATATCAAATGAAAGGTCTTGTTTTGAAGATCGTAAATGTATTTTTTTTGTAATTTTAAAATAAATAGTTTCCAAGTAATTCAAGAAAATAGACAAAAATTTACCATTCATGGATTCACTTTCTGTGTTGTACTATTATTATTTTCAACGTTCCTTTGAGTTTCAGAACTTTCAGATTAGCATACAATTTGCAAGTACACATTTTTCACCACAATGTTAACTGCGCAAGTGCTTTAGTGAAATGCGCGCAAAAAATTGTTCGCTACAAAGTGCGTTGCTGTAACATCATTCGAAACGTATTTTTTATGTTTAGCCACCAGTCGACGCTACGTGATTTAAATGATCTATATTCGGTTCATGCTCGCATTATGTAGCTTTTTCACTTAAAGCTTAAAACTAACACCTACAATGACCTAATTCTGACATCCGTACGGTGACGGAATTAGAATACATGCGTCGCCGATGCCTTTTCTCCAAGTAAGGAAGTTTAGCGCAACTTCACATCTACGTGGTGATAGAAAACTGAAAACATAACCCTACATCAACCCGTCTACCCAGGGTGATTTAGTACTCTACTGTTTGTCGAAGGAGAGACCTATGCTCAGCAGTGGAATGTGTATGGGTAGAAATAGGGAGGCAAATTCTGAAGTCAAGACACAAATACCGCAGGTCATATTATTCTATGTATTAGTAAAAATTATAGTGCTGAAAAAGTAACGAAAATATATACACCAGCACGTCCACCAAAACACGATATGATAAAGCGGTTTATCGCGGTGAACTATCAAGAGACAATAGGGTTTCGTCGTATTTTGACAGTTCACCGCGATAAATCGCTTTATCATATCGTGTTTTGGTGGACGTGCTACGGGGGCAGTATTTATTCGTTACTAAACAACTGAGTACTCATCACAAAATATCGTTACTCGTTATTGCCGAATATCGTGAAGAATGGGTGTCTTGTACTGTACACTTTTCATTTTTGTACCTGCCGTACAGAAGTGTATACTTGTATAGTATATGTATACCCGGTATATATATTGTTTATAATTGTTTTGAGTTATGGCACCGATACAGTATGTTTGAATTGTGTTTAATAAAAATAAAACAACCTACAAACCTAACAAGTACTAATTAACTTGAATTCAAATTATTCACCTATTTAACATATATAGAGCTACAGGTCCTTAAGGTCCTAATGACCTTGCTCGATCGTCCCGTACAGATTACATCGGCCAGTGAGGGGAATATTTAAGCAAACCTTTACGCGTAAGATGAATTATTTCAATTAAAAATTAATAAAGGCGAATAAGAAAAATCAAAAAAGACCATTCGCTAGAATAGTGTTCACTTTATTTATTGAAAACGAAAGTATATGATTTAAGCTAATATTTACGACGCGATTAGGTTTAAAGTTTTAAAATCGATGCATGTTTGGGTCAAATTTTAACCAAGTTGTAATTAATTTATCAAAAAATTAAAAAGAAAATCCTCTAAAGAATGCATTGAATAATAACATATCTTTTTTAAAAAAAAATTTTATCCAATATTTATGAAGAGAACCTGTGTTTTCTGCAGTGATTTTTTTAAATCGTTCGGAACGGAACATTCGAGTATCGAAATGAATTTAATAGTAACGACTGGGTACTTCGAATCTAGCGACGTACTCGTTCCTCAGTAACAAATATTACGGCTTGCCACAGCTCTAAAAAATTATCCTGCTGCAAGCACCGGTCTAGCTGCCCTAAAGGCGACAGTCGACGCACGCACATCTTCATGACATAATCAGATAAAACGTGTTCTGAATGAAACAGGCCCATTGTTGAGGTATTATGGAAATACTTCAGTGGCCTTCACATTTGTAAACATTAATATACCTAATAAATAAGAAACTTGAAAAGGGGCGTCTATATTAAGGATTATTGATGACAATACAAGACTATATTAAGGACAAATTTCTTTTTGTATTTGATAGAGAATACTCCTGAAGTGGTCCCATTGTCAGGATCTGATGATGGGATCCCAGGAAAATCGAAGGAAACCCTTAAATTTTATAGGTACGTCTAACGTGTTTCATGTTTTTTCCGAAGCTATTATTCAGGTGTTTGCGTCTGGTAGTCATGAACAGAGCTGGTGGTGAAAGGATCCTTAAGTTTTAAGAGTAAAAGCTTAGTTTTTAGGGTTCCGTACCTCGAAAGGAAAAAACAGAACCTTTATAGGATCACTTTGTTGTCCGTCCGTCCGTCTGTCTATCTGTCAAGACCCTTTTTCTCAGGAACGCGTGGAGGTATCAAGCCGAAATTTATATCAAATACTCAGGTCTACTGTCCGTTGGAGCTGTGAAAAAAACCAACTTCTAAGCCAACGCAATCAAAAGATACAGCCGTTTATGCCGCAAATTTTCTACACTCGCAAGGGAATCAAAACCTACAGGGTACTTCCCGTGAACTCAGAATCTTAAATTTTGGTACGAAGTAACGTCTTATAGCACAGATAAAGGAAAAATTGCGTAAACCTTAAATTTTTAGTTACATCATATAATAAAAAAATATATATATATGGGTGAACTTTTACTTATATACCTACAGGTTTGTACGGAACCCTCGGTGCGCGAGTCCGACTCGAACTTGGCCGGTTTTTTTAATTCAATAGACACGTATAATGAGCCTTTGTCGTATTCTTTCAAGTGAGCTGGAATTAAATTCACTAAAAAGATAAAAATAAAAAAAAAACAAAAAATATATATCGACTTCAAAAACACTTAAATATTCAAAATAATATAAAAATACAAATAACATCACATTTCTTTATTGAAGTCGGTGCAAAACGATGTAGAAAGTCTTGTGGCACTAACTTCAAAATACCTAAAAATGTGTTGTCTGTTTCGCTTTTTCCTTATGAACCAACTATGTATACACAACTAGTTGTGTAATTAGATTTTTTTAAATGGTTCTTATATTATTTTAACTTATAAGCGTTTTTGAAGACGGTTTTATATAACAGACCTGTTACACTAGCGATAAAAGAACAAAAACATCCGAAAGTCTATTTTATAAGACGAATTTGGGACATGACTGACCGACTTGACGACAATAAAATAATGTTATCTTGATATAAAATACACTACTTGACACTGGCAGTAATGGTTGTTATCCTCTACGACCACTAATTAAATAAGAAGAAGAAGACAAAACCATAGCTAAACGGCTCAGGAGTTACATCGACGATAGGCATGTGTAGAATTCGCCTAGAAACATTAGAATTCTCATTCTTTTAATAGAACACTTTAACATCCAACACTTATCACACTAAAGGCAAAGTTGACCGCATTGTTCACTCAGCTATACCAATGGAATAAACTTCCTATTTCCAATAAATCACAAATGTTCATTCATTTAATATACAACTTATTGGCCATTTACACTAATCTCCATAATTAGATTTCGCGACATGTCCATTTTCTTAACAAACTTGTATGCAATTGTTATGTTGATAAGGCCAGTCTTTTAATAGCGAACAGAATGCATTTCCACATTATATCTTTTGTTGGATATAGATTCTCTGTAAATGATGAGACTATTTTACCTACCGTCAACTACGGCATCTTTACCTTTCCTTGTTAACTTTACCTACGACTGCCTAGCACTAAGAAAGATCACATTTATCAGAAAATATAATTGGTAGCAATTTTAATATAAATATATAAATAGCTTGGTAGTTGTGTAATGAACTAATGGTCACACATAAATTTTTTCATGCTGGTAATACTGTTACATGTCAAGTTATTAACGTCTGTTTATAGTAACGGGACAATTGTCGCTGCGTGTTTTGGTTCAACTTTTAATTGTTCTAGAGAATTTACTTGGTGGAGGTACGTAAAACTGATATATACTAAATAAAACATTCCTGGGAAGACGTAGAAGCTGTTATTATGGTCGTTGCTACACAATTTTTTGAAAAAATTGCATAGGTAATGATAGTTGAAATTAGGTAAAGTTGCCACAGTGCATATGGTGGCATCTTTACCTGAGGCTAGGGTTGTCTCTTTATCTAACCGACAACATATGAAAAAGGGAGTTTAAAACTATACCATAAATGGGGTTGTTTTTTATTTACTTTTTACCCGACTACTGCGAAGCCAATACGGAGGTTGTTTGTGACCGTTATGTATGTCCATCTGTTCCTACATAACTTCCAAATTACTTGTCATAATTTTACGAATGCGGTATCATTGGAAGCGCCTTGATCATCCGCTTGTTACAGGTTATGAAACGTCACCCTGATTTGAATATGGCGCACTCTAGAGGACATAAATTAACTCATATAAAATATGCTAAATGAAGCTGTGTTGTGTATAAATAAGCATATATATATATATATTTGATTGCGAATTTGCTTGCATGCACCCAATCATCGAGAATATGTAGACTATAAGCCTACTTTAGTTTTAATATGCTTTTGGTGGTGGTAATTGGTTTCCCTTTTTTTAGACTAATTAAATATGGATTGTCCTAAGCCTAAAAGAAACCGAAGAAGGATAGGAGCAAGGCCCTATAAAAATTACTCCGAGGAGATGCTCACCTTAGCAGTTGAAATGGTTCGTAATAAAAATGTGACATCTTACGATGCGGAGAAACAATTTGGAATACCACGCCGCACAATAGAAAAACGGGCAAAAAACTTACATACTAACAAACCTGGTCCACGATATCGATTTTCGGAGGTAGAGGAGCTCCAATTCGTAAAAGTTCTTATTGCTGCATCTGAATTTGGATGTCTATTGACACAGTTAGATTTCCGCTTGATTGTATTTGATTATCTGAAGAAAAATAATAAAGCCGACGTTTTTAATGGCAATCCTCCAGGTGAATGGTGGGTTAAAATTTTTTTGATACGACATCGCGATAAACTGACCGTAAGGTCCACACAGAACATAAAAAAGTGAGAGCTGAAAAATCTCTTCTAGACTTTCAGATATACTTCGAAAATTTGAAGAGCTCTCTTGAAGATTTGCCAGCTAATCACATACTAAATTACGATGAAACGAATGTCAGTGATGACCCGGGGGTAGCCAAGTGCATATTTCGCAGGGGCGTTAAATATCCAAAAAGAATCGTCAACCATTCGAAAGGTTGCATTTCTATAATGTTCTCAGGAACAGCTAGTGGTGGTACCTTTTAGCTCCTTACGTCGTTTATAAGTCTGAGAATATGGGGACGCAATGGTGCAACGGAGGCCCAGAAGGGGCGCGTTATAATCGAACGAAAAGTGGGTGGTTCGACTCAACTATGTTCATGGATTGGTTCACAACAATAGTGATACCGTGGGCTCAAAGTCTAAAAGGACCGAAAGTGGTTATAGGGGACAATCTTTCAAGCCACATAAACGTAGATGTCTTAGAACTTTGCGAGCGTCACAATATTAGGTTTGTGCTACTTCCACCAAATTCAACGCAATTAATCCAGCCCCTCGACGTAGCATTTTTTGGACCACTCAAACGAACGTGGAGGAAGATACTTATGAAATACAACATTGAAAACCCAAAACAGACGTCTCTCAATAAAATTCACTGTCCTTTGCTTTTGAAGCAATTAATTGAAGACGCAAACTTAAATAAGAAAGACAACCTGGTAAGTGGATTTCGAGCAACGGGCATATTTCCATACAATCCACAAAAGGTATTCTCGAAAATTCCGGAATATTGTGAAGAGAGGACCCAAAGCGTAGATAAATCTTTACTCGACTATCTAAAAGAGAACCGAAATCCAAATCCTATAAGGCGAAATACTAATAAAATGAGTGTCCCAGCAGGAAAATCTGTCACGAGCTCAGACATAATAAAAAACTTAACAAAAAAGGCACATTGAGCGCCCTCAATGTGTCTTGTGAATTGAAAAGGGAAAGAACTTTATATGCAAATTATGATGAAGATGTGGTGCCAAGTGAAGTACCAGAAAAAAAGAAGACTAAAATTACTATTCTTTCGGATATTACCCAAAAAAGACAACACTCAACACGCACGAATGACAAAAAAAGGTGAAGTAAAAGCTGGACCATCCGGTTTTGCGACAAAAGGAGAAACTATTTCTAAGAAAGGTATAAATAAGAAGAGAGTTAAAACCAAAAGACTCTACGACAATAGTTCGGATTCAGACTCTGTATGCTCTATACAGTATGCAGATTCTTCGGATTTTGATGCAGACAACGAAGACATGCAGGATTATTTATTGAGGCAACTGATAGAGGTTCAAGAATTGGAGAAACAGGAATCAATGGAACAAATGGACATAATGGAAACAAAAGAGCATAAAATAGAGGCGCAGGTAAAAGGATCACAATTAGAATGCTTGACAATAAAATGTGATGAAAAAAAGGACAGGAGATGAAAATCCAGATGGTTAATGAAATGAAAAGTGACATATGGGGAGAACACAAAGTAAAAGAACAAATAACCCAGTTTGAACAAAGAGAACATGAGATTAAAAAGCAGGAAAACCTCCAACTATTAGAGTGTCATAAGATCGAAAATGATGAAAAGAAAGAACAGAAGATAGAGCGACGAATAGATAAATTTGATATGGTGACTGATGCCAAAGAGAAACTGGAAATAAAACCACAAATGGATGAATCTAAAATAAACAGACAGAATATGGAAAATCTAAAAATAGACCAACACTTCAATTATTTCAGTACTAATGGCAAAGAGCCTGTATCACAGGAGGAGACAAAAAATGAACAAAGTGAGGAGAATACAAAGCCAAAAGTTTATCTATTGGACAATACATCTTGGTAAAGTTTCAAAGCACCAAAAATACAAAAAAGTTTTACTGTGGCCTGATTACGAACATTATCGAGGGTGAAGGTATTTTTGCACAATTCATGCGATTTAAAAATGGTGGCTTTTACTGGCCTACAGTTCCTGATACAAGTATTGTGTTTGAAAATGATATAGTGCAAATTTTACCCAATCCCTGTAATAACCGACGTGGAATTTTGTATTTTGACGTCAAATTTCAATATAAACTGGAATAATTAATTTAATTTTAATTTGATTGGAACATGTAACAATTTTAATTTGTTTAGAAATAATATCTCATAACATGTTAAAATGTTTCATAATTTTTAGTAAAATAAAATTATAATTCGGTACCTATCTACCTAGGTAGGTATTAAACATACATAATTTTTGACGAGATAAGCTTATATTACTATCGACCAACCAGTAAGAACAGAACTAGTCGAAATTTAAAAAGTATAGTATTATAATATTTTGTTACCTATTTAAAGATTACATTTTTCAACTAGTAGCAGCCCTAGCTAGAAATACAATTAGTATGAATATTTCGATGAAACCCGTGCCATCTTTACCTACCAGCCAGTGTTGCAAGAATAAAGCTGTTTTATTTAAAATACTCCTAAATCTAAATAGAGAAAGTAAGGCGGAAAGCTATCTTTACCAATTTGAAATTAATAGTCTTAACTTTTCAAAGAAATAAGGACAGGTAAAGTTGCAATTTTTTTGGCTACCTATACCATGTTTTCGATGCTACTTTAGTGGTTTTTGAATATTCAGAGCCTAAGGTGCTTGTAGGTTCTTAAATCACGCGCAAGTAGTCAATAGTTGAGTGACATCTTATTAGTATATAAGGAAAGATCGATCTGTAAACATTAACATGTCTGAGTCATCGCTGTATTACATGAAATTGGAAAATCGTGCCGTCATAAAATTCCTCGTATAAAAGGGAAAAACGGCAAAGGGGATTTTTGAAAAAATGTCTGCAGTTTATTCAGAATCTGGACCATCGTCTGCCACAGTCAAACGTTGGGCAAGACTATTCCAGCAAGGTCGAGAGTTATTGGAAGATGACCCCCGCCCGGGGCGACCAAACACCGCCGTCACAGAGGAAAACATCGCCAAAGTGAAGAAAATTGTACTGCAGGACCGTCGAATAAAAATGTGGCAGATAGCAAAAGAGTTGGGCATCAGTAAGGAACAAATTGGAGATATCTTACACAATCATTTGCACATGAATAAAATTAGTGCACGTTGGGTTCCAAAAATGCTCACGCCGCTCGATAAACAGCGTCGAGTTAAAACTTCTATGGAGTTTATCGACTTGTACAAGGACAATTTGGACGGAATTTGTAACCGTATTGTCACTGTGGATGAAACGTTGATTCGACAATATGATCTAGAATCAAAACAAGAATTAATGCAGAGGATTGAAAAGGGGAAAGAAGCCGCCAAAGAAGTTTAAGGTCCAAAAGTCAACTTCGAAACTCATGGCCACTATTTTTTGAGATTCGAAAGGAATTTTACTCATTGACTATCTTCCAAAAAAACTACAATGAACGCCGCGTATTATGCAGCACTTATAAAAAAGTACGCAATCTTATTGTAAAAAAAAGAAGAGAAAACTAGCATAATTTTTTTTGCAAGACAATGCACCAGTCAATACGGCGCGAATTGCGGAGCAAACCCTTCAAGAAACTGGCTTTGATGCAGTGAATCACCCACCCTACAGTCCAGACCTAACTCCCAGCGACTTTTTCCTTTTTTAAAATTTGAAAAAAGACCTTCGGGGACCAAGATTGGGGATGATGAAGAAATTAAAGCTGCCGTGAACGAGCATTTTGACTTCAAAGTTTCATCTTATTTTTTTAGTGGGATACAAGCTCTTTTTAAAAGATGTGAGAAATGCGTTGAAGTAGAGGGAGATTATATAGAAAAATAAAAATAAATTTAGATTTTTATCTCGCTTTTTAATACCTTAAGGCACAGAACTTTTCAACCGTCCCTCGTATCTTGTACTCGATAATTCAACTTTCTTTACATGAAGGAGATATACATATTATATTTATCAACATCTGACAACATAATAAGCACAACCTTAATTTTTAATTAGTTCTCCTTTGGTTAAAAGGATTGATATAATATCCATAATTGTATCTTTGTTTGTTGGCAATCGGTCGAGTTGCGGAATTTTAACAAATATATCTCGAGCTACATATTAATTATACCTACATCTCCTGATATTTAATGCAAATTACTATAAGTTTTCCAAAAGACACATTATCGAAACGGAAATATCATTCTTTATTAGCGTATAGTATTTCCCCGCGGCTTATTATTACCCATCCCGTCATTATTTCGGAAGGCTTAGTCACAGAATGTCTACTTCGCAAAATGTCTACAGGTAGCAAAATGTCTCTTTCGCACAATATCCCTTTCGCATAATGTCCTTTTAATGAATGATTATTTGACAGAGTTCAGAAGCTTCAAACTTTATCTTGTCTAATACATAAAATTCTCGTGGCACAGTGTTTGTTACCGAACTCCTCCGAAACGGCTTGACCGATCCTTATGATTTTTTTTGTGTATGTTCGGTAAGTCTGAGAATAGGTCGTCTATTTTTTATTATTGCGAAACGTAGTTCGCGAAAGCAGCTAATTCAATATAAATCAGTTTAGTTTATAAAACCCAAACCGATATATCTTAAATTGAAAAGTTGAAAAATGTTATAATAGTTTTAAATGCCTTAAAATAGTATAAATGACAATCAAAATTAAATTGAAATAAAATAAATTATAAAAAACCCTAATAATATTCAATCAAAACAAAATACGCACGTTTTAAATTGGCGTACCTACGGACTGAGTATGAAAAATCAAAATGTAATTAGTCCGTCAGTTAGACACTTTTTTCATTTTGTCAAAAAAACAAAAAACTATGGAGATTAAGCAAATTTAAAGTTGAGGAGTAGGTGTAGAATGATGTTATACAACATTTTTAATCAATCTTTGAAGGTATTTGGGTATGTGAAAAAATACGTGTTCAATATTTTTTAATAATCTATATTATGTCGGACACATTGATTTACTACCAAACGTACGTTTGGTACGTTTGGTTGATTTACGTTTGGTAGTATATCAATGGTCGGACATCACAAAAATTAATTGTTGTAATAACCAACAAACACCACTATTTTATAGCAATCTAAAAACACTTTTTTACGAAGTGGAATGTTGCGCACCGTGCCTGCCGATGAATAGTCGACAGGCGCGTGTGGGACTCTCCCTGCTGAGTGCGGGGAGTAACCACTAACAGCCGGTTTATATCCTATCTATCTGTGGATTTGGTTACTAGCGATAAGTATTTGACATGAGCTTCATACAAAATATGTCAAAATTGTATCTCCAGTAAACAACTCTACAAAATGAAAGGATACCCGCCCGCCCCATAACATTACTCGCTACGTTAATCATTTATATGGAGGTAAAAAGTTAGCATATAATACCATTCGTAACAGGAAGTCTGTCATATCTTCGTTTGCAAAACCGGAAATCGAAAACAAAGTTTGCAACCACCCCATAGTGAAATCAGTGCTGAGAACCATATCTCTGCGATCAGCAACATCTTCACCTATACGCAAACAATTAATGTGGAATGTGCTGGCTCAAAAGAAGCTCCCGGATGAAAAAGCATTTATTAAGTGTCGAGATGAGTATGCTATTCTGCTACTTCTTGTTTCGGGCAGAAGACTACACGATTTGACTCTCTTGCAAATTGATGAGAAACATTTAGAAATTGATGAAGAATCGATGACCTTTTGGCCAAAACTAATATGGCATCAGGAAGACAATCAGAATGGAAAATTCAATCGAAAATTGTTAAATCAACTGCAGGCCTATTCTGTAACTTCAGTTGCTAACTAGAACTGTCATTTTTGAAAGGAACTTAACAAACCAATATTTTCTGAATTAGGCCTTTGTGCGAGTCCAGGCTCTATACGCTCAGCGGTAGCGTCCTATAATTATGAAAATATTGTACCTCTAGAAGATTTGATTAAGCAGGGGAATAGGCAGGGCGCTACTAATATTTTTAAAAACTAATAAAGAGGTCACGCTGCCCTCATCGAACGTGAATTTTAATTTATATTGATTTATGTAGGTATATCAATTCTGAGCATGCCCCTAAAAGGGTTCTCAGGGTTTTTGTTACGCTCTGAATATATATGTAGGTATATACCTACCTATACTATACTGTTTATAAGTACTCATCAAATTTTTTACATCTACCTCTGGACTCGTTCACCCTAAGGTCGACTGGCAGACAACGCCTCGTACAACAATGTACTGAAGAATAAATAAAAAATATGACTACCGTAAACTGCGAGAACGTTACCTTAAATAAGCAATTTTACCGAAGTAATTCCAATATAATTTTATTTTAAATCCGCAGTACATATTAGCTTAGTTCTGAATCTGACTTTTGAGAGGAATCTTTATAAAATTGAAAAAGATTACACTTTATTTCATATTTCGTGCTGCACCCACAAAGAAATAATTATTCTGTTAACAAATCGGCTCCAAGATTCGTATTGATGATGAATTTCATACTGTTCCTTAATACTTTGAATTATAAATATGGGTATTCTGTAATAAGAATCACTTTAAAGTCTTTAACTTTCTCAGTTTATAATTTTTTAATATAAAATTTCATTTTCATTTAAAATTGACAAAATTATGACTATTTACAAAAATACATTCTTACATTAGTTTTGTAAAAACTTTTGACTTAATCTTTATTAGTGTTATACATTAATAAAGATTAAGTCAAATAAAGATTAAGTCATCTTTATTATTATATATATTTTATTTTGCGCCGGACCAACTATGCTTGTTGTATAAAACTCAGGTTAGGTCTTGCGTGGAATATTGCTCGCACCTTTGGGACGGCTCCGCTCAGTACCTCCTCGATGCTCTGGACAGATTGCAGCGTCGCGCTATTCGCATAATTGGCGATGTAGAGGCAACTAACACCCTCGAGCCTCTACAACTTCGTCGTGACATCGCCTCTCTTAGCGCCTTTTACCGAATGTTCCATGGGGAATGCTCTGAGGAGCTCTTTAACCTTATCCCTCCCTCTCCATTCCTTAACAGAAACACGCGTAAGGGCCTTCGGAGTCATCCGTACACTGTGTCCTCCTTTTCACACCGTACCAAGAAATTCCAAGATTCCTTCTTCTGTCGTTCATCCCACACTTGGAATTCTCTACCTGCGCACGTGTTTCCCCCATCCTACAACATGGGTTCCTTCAAAAGAGGCGTGAAAAAGCATCTTTTGGGCCGGCAAGGGGCGGGCAGGTAGGAGAGTGGATGTCGTCCCTACTCTATCTGTCAACTCATTTGGGCCTCTTTCACCGCTTAACATCAGGCGGGAGGAGGTCATTTGCCGGGCCATCCATAAAAAAAAAAAAAAATACTCGTACGTATAACATTTATATTTGTAAAATGTGTACCGTACAGTGTGAAAAATCATGCAAAATTGATAAAATCAAATCTTTTTTGTTTTTTTTTATAATTGACAACGGTATTCGGTATGGTAACTTCCCGAAAAGAAAGGAGTATAATAGCAATAAAAGTGTTATAGACACTTTAGAAACATACAGGTCCTGAGATGTTAATTAAGCGATATTAAGTAATTAAGTCATATCACGTGACTAGACTCACTTTGAAAGAAGAATCTCATTACTGCTAGCGATTAGTTAGATAATTATAACTTGCTTATCAATAGATAATTATAACCAACTTATCAATCAACTGGCAAGTTAAAAGCACTTAAAAAAAGGAAGTAGGTACATATTATTACATTTAGAGAGAGCCCTTATATGAAAATCCGTCAGCAATAGAAAATTACTTGAAATTGCAATGCAATTTCTTTGGGTTGTGGGTCTATTTATAATATTAATATACCTGCTGCTCCGTGGCCGCAGCCGCTGCGGTCTAGTGCTGGCGACACGTGAATCATTACAATTAATTTCGTATTAATATTGCCAGCAGATGCCGCATACACGGAACAATAACAATTGTGGATCGCGTGTTGATAAATGTCAACGCGAGAGCGTCTAAGATGAGCATTCTTTCTGTTTTTATGTTAAGAGATTCATTTTTATTTAAATAACAATCATAATGTGGTATCGAGTAGTAGAAGTTGGTGACGGATACTGCAGCTATCAAATAATTTAATGTCAAGATGTCGTCTAATACTTCTAGTGCAGACATTAAGTTGGCTCTCCGGCGAAAAAAGTTGTCAACTTTTGTTGACAACTTTTATTCGACTTTCGATTAACTTTTGTTGTTTTGTTTTGGTGGTGATCGGAGTTTTTCAGTGGATAGCCAAGTTTAGGAAGCTAAGCGGTTATTCATTATTATCTGTGCCCGCGGACTATAGGTTTCACTTTAATTAAGGTCAACACTATAGTTTCCTTATTTTTTGGAGGAGGATTTCGCGGCTTCCTGTGGAAATTTTGAAAAATCCTTCCTTAGTGGACGCGTACATAAGCTACTTATTTTTAACTTTTAGAGATATTTTTTTAGATATAAGGATGAATACAGAAATAACATAGCGTCATGACATGCCATCCAGAAAAAAAACACGGAAAACTCTAGCAGCGTGCTTTGCGTTTGTTAGTTAATATCCAAGCAGCAATGATATTAGGAAAATCAATAACGTATTACATACCACATGCGTTCTTTCTGGGTTACGTAGCTAAATAATGAGTGAACGAATAATTTAACATGTAGTACATACTTATTACTGTTTTTTTAATATGATTGCATTTGTAGTTGCAAAATGTAAGTTGCAATTATTGCTCTTTTTCGGAGGGAGACTCTTTACCAGGGTCGTGTGCATGGGTACCTCCGTCTTACCTATTTTTGCCGCAAAGCAGCAGTGCTTGCTTTGATGTGTTCCGGTTTGAAGGGTAAGATATGGCACTGATTTACGGGGTACCGTGACTTTACATCTGATGTCACAAGTTGGCAACGTACAATGTGGTTCTTGTGGGGGTTGCAGTTTTGCTGCGAATTATAGGTGACCACTTACCATCAGGTGGGCAGTTTGCTTGTTTGCCAATTTAGTAGCAATAAAAAAAATGTAGGGTAAGCGTACCGGTTCACTGGCCAGCACCCTGTTTCGGCCATTTCACTAATTATTTTAATTAAGAAATTTCCCTTCAAATTTCGCGCCATTTGATCTGGACAAACTTTGTGGTTAACACTTTGACAGCATAACCTCATTAGTGTATTAATCAAAGGGCTCTTACGGTCGGTTTTACTGTCTTATTACAGATCTCGCCAAACTTCTCGTCCGCTCTGTAGTTGTTTCGCGCCTCTTTCTCATGCGACAATGCGAAGAATCGTTGCTGTATTCAGAGCGGACTAGAAGTTTGGCACACATGTACTAAACTATGCTGTTCCTAATGATCGAAAACTCATTTATAAAATAGCAAGTAGTTTATGCTGTGATAAGTTTTGAAAGTGATTTCGTGCTGAATTTTGAATTGCATGTGTTAATACTATTTTAGTTAAATTCAATTGCTAAATTAACCCTTTAAAATTAAAGTCTGATAGTTTTAATATATTTAATGCGCGGGAAATAGTTAAAATGAGTTTTGTTTGGTTTTGGCATGATGACCGCAGAAACTATTATTCGTGGATTTATTTATTAGTGTTAATTCCGAAATCTTTCAACTTGCCGAAATTGAATGCATTAGGTACTTCTTTAACTTTTCAAATTCCAAAGATATGATCTTTCAAAGCAACTTACAAGCGGTCGAAAACCAGTAAACAATTTATCGATTTTCGGCCATAGGTAATAAAAAAGGGCGAACTACTAGTATCGGCCACAGAGGATAAAAGAGAGTGGATCACCGGAAATAATTAGGTAGTTCATTTTTCGGCCATAGGCCATTCTAAGCGGCCGGAAACTAATAAAAAGTAATTCTAGTTTTTGGTCATATGAAATAAAAACTAATCTCAATATACAATACCTGATTTGTACAATATGACGTGACAATTTCATTTCAGACCATAATAGTACTGTAAATAAAATCGAAATATTTGGTACTGTCACAATATTTGTAAAAAAATATTTGGTACTCCAATATACTGATAACTTCTCACAAAAATTATGGGCCAGGCCCCCCCTGGAAAATTACCCTAGACACGCCAATGGTACTGATACAGACGCGGCGGAGACTTGTTATTGTATGTTTAATATATGGGGGGAGGGATACGTGAAATACAGAAACGATCGGTTTGGAGATTGTTGAAAACTCAAAATGAACTTTATAAAAGATTTTTCGAGGATTAAATCAAAAAAAAATCCTTATTTGCAGAATACAGTGAAATTAAGGTGTAACACAGAATTTAGTAACACAGGCCCAATTCTGGTAGTAAGTTACAGCCGAATCGAAACTGAACCGTTACGATCGACCAATCACAACGCCACATTATCACGTCATCGAACAGTTGAATGGCAATATACGCGCTCCGATTGGTCGGTCGCAACGGTTAAGTTTCGATTCAGCTGTAACTTATTAGCAGAACTGGGCCTCAGATCACATCATAGTCAACAATCTTCCAAAACATTAATCCATACGTAATAAATTCATCAACAGCCACAACTGCTTTCCAAAAATGGATACCCTGTAGAGAAACATCGAGTCAAGACCGATGACGGGTACATACTCCAAGTACATAGAATACCGGCCGGGAGGAGGTTTGCCAGACGCTCGGGCACATCTAGAGGCAAAGGGAAGAAAGCGGTTCTTGTTGTCCATGGATTATTGGGAAGCAGCGGCGACTTTGTCGTGATGGGGCCTCAGAGTAGCCTGTGTAAGCAAAATTACTCTCTTATGTTACGGGATGACCAATCAGACATTTTATCGGAATCATGTGAATCAGGGTTGTAATCGATCCTGACTTTTGTGACTTCGAGTATATAATGCACAGCCTGAAAGTAGTTTGGTAAAAATATGCAAATGAATCCTACTACTTTCAGGGTGTGCGTTATTTCACTTATTTCTGTTAGACGTTGAATTTGATGAAATAATATTTTTTATAAAATACACTCGGCGTCAAAAAAATCGCACCTCTAAGGAAATCACTTTCAAATATCATTAACTTTTGATATACAGATGCAGTCACATTTATTATGATTTTATTTAAAAGGTTACTTAATGAATTTAATAAAAAACATTACTTTTCATTATCAAATAAAACCTAAAGCAACAAATATAGTATCACAAAAATTTCTTGCAAATTTTGCTACCCGGGAGAGTCGTTAGTTGCCCTTCCTTTGTGGGTATAAAAGGGTCAACACGGGGTCAATGTGGGTCATTCGCTATTCAACCGTTGAAGAGGACACATCTGTACATTTTACTAAAGAAAAAATACCTGGAAGATGGATACCACAGCTGATGAGGCCGCTCAAGTGGTTGCACTACTGCAATCAGGGATGCGGCAGTGTGATGTCGCCCGGCAACTGAATCTGAGCCGTTTTTCGGTTCGAAGAGTATACCAGTGCTTTTTAGAGACCGGTGACTATATCCGGAGACATGGGTCCGGTAGACGTCGCTGCACTTCGGAAAGAGACGACCGGTTCGTTGTGTCGTACTCTTTGAGAAATCGCTTCTCAAACGCTGTTCAGTTGCAACAGCAGCTCCAGGCAGCTCGCAGACGCACCGTGAGCATCTCTACGATTAGAAGAAGACTGAAGGAGAAGAAGATAGCAGCCCACAGAGCTGCTACAGGTCCAAAATTGACTGCAGCGCACCGGCGAGCCCGCTTAGTTTGCTCGTGATCACGTCGATTGGACCCTTGAGCAGTGGGGAGCTGTTCTCTTCTCAGACGAGACGCGAGTGTGTCTTTTCTGTAACGACCGACGGAGAAGGGTATACCGGAGGCAGGGTGAACGTTTCATCCAAGCCTGCATCCGGGAAACGGTGGAATATGGAGGCGGATCCTGCATGTTCTAGGGTGGTATGTCGGCTGCCGGCAAAACCGACCTTGTCTGCGTCTCCCGGACGGGAGGTGCTCGCGGGCAAGGGTCGCTGACTGCTCGCCGTTATGTCACAGAGATCCTGGAAGTGCATGTGGTCCCCTTTTCCGAATTTTTTGGTGAGGGGTTCACATTAATGCACGACAACGCTCGCGCTCACACTGCAGCCATCGTGAGCGACTTTCTGCGGAGGTCCCAAATTTCTGTGATGCAGTGGCCAGCGAGAAGCCCGGATAGAGCACCTCTGGGACCATCTTAAACGGAAGGTTCGATCTCGGGATCCAGCTCCTTCGACTCTACAGGAACTCCAAGACGCGGTAATTGAGGAATGGGATCTTGTCCCTCAAAAAGAGCTCCTGAAGTTGGTGAGGTCCATGAGGGACCGCATGGAAGCCGTCATCAGGGCAAGGGGGGGTAACACTAGATTGAAAGTAAATTTTAAGACACATTTTTGTACATTTTTTTTGTAAATCATCGATTGTTATTTAGGACTTAATTAAGGATTTTTATATTTTTTTTCATTTTAATGTTTTTTGTATCATTATAATTAAATGTATCATTAAATTTAATTGTTTTTTGATACTCCTTTTTGTTACCTTTCTAATGATACCCAACACTATCCTAAATAAGGTTTAGGAATTTTTGAACAAGATTTTTAAAAGGTGCGATTTTTTTGACGCCGAGTGTATAATACTGTCAATTGATTAATCTCTGTTGAGATTGGCTGCCTTAAACCAGTTTCGGTCAGTGTACCTAGTGCAGTCTTCTAATGAATCTAAAATCTAGCTACGGCATTATGAAACAATCAAAAGCACACGTGTCGCAGAGGACTGGCAATTGGTCTTTTAAATCGGTTTCCATTTAGATATTGTTTATTTATTTATTTGAAGATTACCAACAGAGTTAACAATATAACATGTGCAAATGATCAATTGTAAGAAATTATTACATATTGACTAATTGTATCTCTAATAATGGGTAACCACAGCATGTAAAATAAAATGCATTCTTCTAAATTTCAACCAAAAAATACAAACAAACAAATACAAACTAATGTAAAAAAAACTGATGCTTCAAAGTTACTATAATATCGAGTTGTCAAATAATAGATATCATCAATATCTCCTATTTTAGCCTACATATTAGCAGATGCTGGATACGATGTCTGGCTGGCGAATCTTAGAGGAAACATGTACACAGCTCATGAAAATTTGACAAGGAATGATCCAGAGTTTTGGAATTACAGGTACTACCCCCATAACGACAGATTCTTAGCTTTTTATATATTGTATAGAAGTAAACATAATCTAGGACATTTGGAAAAACTCCTTTAATTATTTTAAACTTAATGGGACCAAAAAGTTTGTAGGAAAAATCATTTTAGTTATACATTATTAACAAGCAGTTAAAATTGGTAAACTCAGCGTTAATAAGTGCTCCAAATATGTCAAAAAGTAGATGCTTATCGCTGTTTTAGTTGAGAGCTAAAAGATAATGAATGATAACAATTAACAAAATATTTTTAAAATTTCGAGATCCGGACATGTACAATTTCTGACAAAAACAAAATTGATTAAAGTACGACGAAAGAACGAAGAATCAATACTTTGTATCAAACCATGTACGAAATATTGGTTATAGTTGTCGTACATGTCCATACATTTACATAACATTATAATCCAAATGCTTTTTAATATTTCAGTTTTCACGAGCATGGCAAATATGACCTTCCTGCAATCGTCGACACGATCATAAACGTGACAGGCTTGTCCAAGCTCCTATACATCGGGTACTCCATGGGTACCACGAGTTTTTTCACGATGATGTCACAAAAGCCGGAATACAACGACAAGTTGATGGCGTTCGTCGCTTTAGCACCTGCAGTCTACCTAGACAATGTTAAGCCAGTAGCAAGTTTCTTGCTCAAATCAATCGACATTATTGTGAGTGTGTATTACATGTTCAACTAGTGGTGGATTCCAATATCAAATGTAATGATGATTTTTATTGAAATTGAAACCCGGGAAAATCTTGGCTTACATCTCATAGTGAGTTACGACAAAGCTTAACAAGTAGTTTTGCTTCGACGGTGTTCACTACAACAGCAATCGTAGTTTATTTCAAATTGGCAGCTTTAAATAGACAACCGGAGTTTCGTAATAAGGAGGCATTACTGATCCAAAATTAAAAACGGAGTTACACTGTTGCCGTAATGTTGTTGGTGTTATGTTGAAGACTTTTACACAATAACTCACAATCCCTTTGGATTTCAGAACACTCTACGCCAACAAGGCATGTTGTCTGCTGAATTTAGGCGGGACGTTAGAGACTTCGTGGCCGGAAGCGTCTGCTCGGCTAAACAGGCCCAATACGACGTATGCATGAGGATGATATTCTCCATTGTTGGAGAAGATTATGAACAACACGTGTGGGTAAGACAACATTTGTTCCTTAAGTAACCAAATACAGTATATGAAGAATGCAGATGTAGACAATAATAAGATACAGGATATTAGAGTTTATTATGTAAGTAGCCAAATAAAAATAAACATTTACATAAGCAATAAGGGCTATACGATATTTATTTTCAAACGTGGTATTTTTCAAATGACATGAAGCGTAAAATATTTATTAAATATCTTTAATACGGCTACAGATTATTTTTGTGCGTCATTGTGAGTAGGGTTAAGAAAGCAGTCAAGAAGGAACAGTGGTTCAGTCGGGTACAGTGGCTCTCCAACGGTACTGTAAGAGCGAGAAGCGCTATAGGTATCTTGCTCGCACTTATAAGAAGCATGAGGCACCCGTTCGTGTACGAACTAGTCAGCGGGTTGCTCCGTTGTTGTTAACTAGCTGAGTTAATGTTGTACTTGTATTTTTATATGGTGAAAATTACATTTTTAGGTAAGTTTTAGTGTTTTTTTAAACTAAAATTTTAGTTCATTTACAATTATTAGCTTTGCTTGTCATTTTTACAACTAATTACTGACGTGACGTCACTGCCGCCAGAACCGCGTTGCTCGGAATCCCACCTTTACTTCTTATTAGTGTTGTTGAATATATTTATCAATCGTTAAATTTAACTAATAAAAAAATTAACACATATTCGATAAATATTTTCAACCATATCGAATAAAAATTATTAATTCAAATCAAGTTGATTTTAACGCGAGTAATATTTATTCGTATAGATAAATGTAACCAACTGATAAAATTATCGTAATGAATAATTTCAATCACAGACCGAACTAATAAAAATATAGACCGCCACGGTGCTAATAAAAATATCATTTAACTAGTTGATTTCAGTCTCCCGTAAAAACCTTAGGTAAACCTTAGGCTCATGAGTTTAAAGCTCAAATTTGTATGCAACAAAATGTAACACGAATGGCGGGCCGCGCTATACGATGAATTCGTGTAAGTGCAATGGATATACTAATACATCCATTGCACTTACACTAGCACACAACAGTGTTAATTAATACTACGATGTCCACAAGGCTCACATTTTTATCCTTTATGTATGTTTACAGTGGTCTGAACAAATTTAATACATTTAGTTTTACCTTCATTTAGGGACAAATTATTCATGTTAAACCAGTGAACAATTCTTGAGATAGAATTAAGAAAGATATACTTAATGAGAGAAAAATCTTTAATACCTTATATCTTGGTTGTTTTTATAGTTATTCGAAAACCGATTTTTTCTGTTTATTATATGAATGAACTTCTATTAAAGCAATATTTATTTTTCATTCATGATATGTATTTGTTTTTTTTTATTTATGAGCATATTAAAAAAAATGCAAAAAATGTTTTGACGTCGATCAGCTATGTAAGTGATACTGAGACACTCCTATCTCTTTTTTTACATTCAACCTAGTAGATATGTATAGGATAGTATTTATGACTAATCATAGCGCTATTGCGATCCACGATGGCAATAGCTATCGTTTTAATATTACTGAGTTTGCTATGATAGGCAGTACGAAATCACAAGATGACGTCATTCAGCTATGTAAGTGATACTGAGACACTCCTATCTCTTTTTTTACATTTAACCTAGTAGATAGGTATGGGATGGTATTTATGACTAATCATAGCGCTATTGCGATCCACGATGGCAATAGCTATCGTTTTAATATCACTGAGTTTGCTATGATAGGCAGTACGAAATCACAAGATGGCGTCATAAACAAGAGGCAGGGCAGGCAGGAAACGTTAGTTTTTTTCTTTATTTACAATGTTATTATACTTATATTTATAATATAAGTATAAGAACATTGTAAAAAAAGAAAAAAATGTTAATAAAATAAAGAATATTAGTTCTATTTAATCGCTTTTACTAGAAATTCATAGTGCGCTCGCGCCTATGCTCGCACGCGCACGGGTGCTCTTATTTGGGTATAACGACTTTTAATTGTTAGTAAAAAAAATTTTTTTTTACAAAAAATTAAAACAGACTTCAAAAACACCAGAAAGTCATAAATAATTAAGAATACAAACAACATCGCGGTTTTATATTGAAGTTGATGCCAAATTTTAACTCAGTACATACTTAACTTACATTTGGTTGCATTATTAGAACCTGCATATTTGGGTAGCTATAGCTAATCTTTCTATTCACAATCTAACTGAATTCAATTTAGTACTTTATTTTAATTTCACCGTCTTTAAGATTTATTTTGTTTCTTTTCAAACTGTCAAGCTTTCATTTATTTTTATTGTCATTTTTTTTTCTGTATTTTTGCCTTGATGTAAAGACCTTTGAGCCTTAAACAGTGGTCATATCATAGATTCAACATCCTTGCTACGTTCCGAAAAGGAATTTACCACAGTTATTTTATTTATATGTCTGTGGAATTTGCATTATTCCATGTTGTTCTTCTGTTAGGCTTATTCTACACGTTCAATGTTTGTCACGATATTTTAGGTGATAAATATTGAACCCGGAATCGTTTTATGTGAAGTTGGCGGATCACGATCCATCAATATTATTAGCTTACTACATGATCAATAAACGTTTTGATCCGGATCGTGATCCAAGTGTCGTGATAGATTTTGGACGGGTGGCATGGGCCGTAGAGTTGTGGCTTGTTTTATTTTTTTTGTGATTGTTGTGATATCGTGTGTGTATGCAGCCAACCTGTGCATATGTAATTTTGATATTTTTTTTTCTACTATATAGTGAAATGATTATTATTTAGGTTTTTTTTTAAAATTGTTTTTCTTTTTATGTTCTAGATTATATTTATATATTTTGTCAATGTTTGATAAAGATGATGATGAGTTTCTATCGTGTGCATCCGACAGCTTTGAAAGTGCTCAGAGTGGTGATTCGTCGGTTGATGATGGGATTGAATTGTTGGATAACCAACTTCAATTAACACTTGGCAGGAATTCCAAATTCCTATCTGTTGTGCATATTAATGCTCAGAGCCTTTATGCTCATTATAATGACTTTGTTTCGACTTTCAGTGGTGGTCTGGTGGACTGCATTCTTGTGTCTGAAACTTGGCTCAAACCCTCATTACCCTCTACAGGATGCTGTCTGCCAGGTTATAAGCTGTTTCGAAATGACCGCACGGGGAAGGGTGGTGGTGGTGTGGGAATTTTTCTTCGCGGACACATTCCAGCTTGTGTTATTTCAAACTCCGCACCTGTTTACTCTGGTTCACTAGAGTTCTTGTTTTTGGAGATTGAGATTCAGCATAAAAAAATTCTCTTGGGTGTTTTATATAGTCCAAATAACAAGACTGACTACTTTAATACGTTAGAAGATATTCTTCAAAATCTCACCCCATCATATGAGCATATCATTCTAATGGGTGATCTTAACACTTGCCTTTTAAAGGCTGATGTTCGAGCAGATAAACTTGTAAGCTTAGTAACTTCACTTAATCTTCATATTTTACCGATGTCATCTCCCACACACCATTTCCCCAACTGCAATGCTTCGTTAATCGACGTAATCGTTGTTTCCAACCCTAGCCTAGTAACTTCTCATGGTCAAATGGCAGCCCCATTCTCTTTTCATGATCTTATTTTTCTTGCCTATAAAGTGCGTCCTCCTAAATCCAGGCGTAGAACTTTATTTCAGCGTAACTTAAAGCATATGAACGTTGATCGTTTGAGAGAGGACGTGAGGAGTATTGATTGGTCTGAGCTGTTGGCTTCTGATAGTCTGGATGATATGGTTGAACAATTTACTTCCGCACTCACTCGACTATATGATAAGCATGCACCAGTCCGTCCGGTGCGCATTAGACATCTGCCGGCACCTTGGATCACTTCTGCTATCAAAAAGGAAATGTCGAAGCGTAATAAAGCCAAACAAAAACTCAAGATTTTTCCCAATGATTTCAACCTAGCAAATTACAAAAAGTTACGGAATAAATGTAATAGACTGTGCAGAGACGCGAAGCGCTCTTATATTCATTCTAATATCAATAATATGGATCAGAATCGTATTTGGAGTTTTTTAAAATCATTTGGTGTGGGCAAGCCCACGGACACAACTCATAGTGCCGTGGATCTTAATGCGCTTAACAGTCACTTCTGTTCTCCTCCAATTGTCTTGGATACTCTAACCAAATCCAAATCTCATAATTATCTCCTTAGTCTTGTTCCACCCGATTGCCCATCATTCTCTTTCAGTCCAATTTCTGAGGACTCTGTGGCGAAGGGTATCCGGACACTGTCCACACAGGCTGTGGGTAGTGATGGGCTTAGCCTGGGTATGTTGCTCCCGGTGCTTGAGGATGTTGTCCATATTCTTACTCACATGATTAACTTTTCTTTAATGAACAACATCTTTCCGGCATCGTGGAAGAAAGCGTATGTTGTACCCATTCCAAAATCTCCTAACCCTAAATCCTTTTCTGACTATCGTCCCATTTCTATATTGCCACTTTTGTCCAAAATCCTTGAATCCGCAGCTCACCAACAACTTTATTCCTTTCTCTATACAAATAAATTATTATGTCCTTACCAGTCCGGTTTCCGTCCTTGTCATAGCACGAGCTCTGCATTGCTGAATGTAACTGAAGACATACGTCATGCCATGGATAACACAAAACTCACTGCACTGGTTTTGCTAGATTTTAGCAGCGCTTTTAACTCCGTGGATCATGACATACTCCTTGATACTCTTTGCTCTGTCAATATTTCCCCTTCTACCATCCAATGGTTCCATTAATACTTAACTGGGCGCCAACAGTGTGTTAAATACAATGATGTAGTTTCACTCTGGACTGGACTGTCTGCTGGCGTGCCTCAGGGTGGAGTACTTTCTCCGCTTCTGTTCACAGTTTTTATAGATCGTATTTCAACAGTATTAACTTGCCAGTACCATTTATACGCCGATGACCTGCAAATATACTGTCACTTTGATCCATCCAACATCAGTGCAGCCATTTTATTACTAAATAAAAATCTTGGGGCAATACAGAGGTGGGCAGAGTCGTTTGGGCTCCTTGTGAACCCAGTCAAATCTCAGGCCATTCTCATAGGTAGTAGTAGGCTAAGGTCCAAGATTAATTTAAATTTGGCTTCACCTCTAAATTTTAATGGAATGACGTTACCTTTCACTGACAAGGTTAAAAATCTGGGATTGTTAATGGACGGCGACATGTCATGGAAATCCCAAATTAATGAGATTAGCAGACGTTTGCACTTCTCAATTCACTCTCTCAAACGACTCCAATACTTTCTCCCCTTCGATACTAAAATTATGCTTGCGCAAGCTCTCCTACTCCCTATTCTAGACTATGCTGATGTCTGTTTTCTGGATCTGAATGTAGATCTATTAAATAAGCTTGAGCGGCTACAGAACCTGACAATTCGGTTTATTTTCGGACTTCGAAAATTTGATCGAATTTCACAATTCCGCTCTGACTTAAAGTGGCTACCGATACGAGAGCGCCGTAACGTACACATTTTGACGACACTTTTTAAAGTTATAAAAGACCCTAACGCCCCGAGCTACCTCAAATCACGTTTTCGAATGTTGCCTCCACCATCTCGTTCTGTGCGCTCTTGCTATGGTGATATGCTCGAACTCCCCCACGCCAATACCAACTTCCTTCTCCATTCTTTCTGCTTTCGAGCTGCCCAAATGTGGAATCATCTCCCGACAGTTGTTCAACAAAGCCCATCTGTGCCATCATTTAAACGCAGACTCAAGCAGCACTTTCTTTCTCAACTCTCCACTTCAGTGTGATTACGAATGTGTACAGCCTCATCATCTTAAGTAAAAGTATATATAATATTATATATTGGTATAATTTATGTATTTTTTATGTATATACGTGTGTTGTATTTGTGGTTTATATATTATTATTTTTTTTTGAGTTATTTTATAGTGAGAGTAAATATGTAGTTTACGCGCTTGTGTGTTTCCCACAAAACAATATATCCTTCATACTCACAGGTTGGCTGGAAGAAATCTCTATGAGAGATAAGTCCACCTTTGTGTACATTGTCTGTTATATTTTTTTTAGTATAAGTTACTATGCGCAATAAAGAGTATTATATAAAATGTTCTTATATTTTTTAAGAATTTCCAGGTGATTATTGCTTGGCACCTTATGCTGGAAGCTTAGCACCGACTTCAATATAAAACTGTGATGTTGTTTGTATTCCTATATTATTTATGAATTCTGGTGTTTTTGAAGTGGTTTTTTTTCAATCTTTTAGTTAATTTAAAATACTAAAACCTTCTCCTAAATGTAACAAATACTTTTCTGAAACCGCATCAAAATCGATTCAGCCAAATGCAAGATAATCGCGGACAAACATACATGTCAAACTGAGAACCTCCTTTTTTTGAAGTCGGTTAAAAAGTATAAGCTCGCGTTTAATGTTATATACTTAACGTAATTGTTTTCAGGACATGACTTCAATAATCGTGACGAGAATGCAACCAGCATCCTGGAAACAATTGGAACATTTTGGGAAAATAGCTATAACAGGTCAGTATTTCTTACTAATCAGGTACCTCACAACCAAAAAAGCTGTTACACTACTGCTTAGTTTAATAACGCCCCCTACTGGTATTATAAATTTTATGTTTGTGATGTGATGATGGATGGATACGTGCAATTGTTATTCGTTCACTTAAAAAAAACGACTGGACCGATTGCGTTGTATGTAACTTTTAATGTAAGATAGCTTAGCTGGCTGCTAGAGTTCCTATTTATCATTTTTTTTTGAGAAACTTTTTCATTCTTTGCGTGAGTAAGGGAAGCTATAATACAGCCTTCTTGTTTCGCGTTGACATAAACATTTGAGGTGAACTTAAATGGACAAAACATTCAATTTGATTTCTTTGAGTGAACATCTGCTTTGGCTAATGTTGAGTATGTGGATAGAATATTTATATTATTATGTAGCTAGTGCCGCAGTATTGATTTAGAAAAAATATCGTCTTATCGAGTAGGCGTTTATCGATAGTGCACTCATTTGCTTAAAAACCTACTTATTTGTAACAGATCACATGATGCTTAATTAATTCCAACTATCTATGCTATGTGTGGAGTATTTTACCCATACATCATGTCGTCATTCGATTAGTGTATCGATAGTATTTACGGTGCATGAATTGCGGCCCAATCTCTTGATTGACCCCCATTTCATTCACTTTGACGTTGTCACTGTCAGGATGAGGTCGATTAAATCTGGCCCTTTCCCGTTCTGAAGCGTGGAAGAGCAGTCGTTCGATATGAGCTGAACTTAATATTTTAATCCAAACTCATCATGGACTGGACTACTAATAATTCTTAACCTTTTTTTATTAAGCCCATGGAGAACATGGTAAGTTGTAATTTTCATTGCAATTTTGCTGTGGCGTAGGTCCGCCATTACATTGCTACGTTCTAACCATTGTGTTATTTTGTTTTAGGTTTTTTTTTTCTTTTTTGTACCATTTTCTACTTTAATCTTTTATTTGATATGCAAATGAGGGAGTGATACATACTGGAGGAGCCTGCTTAAACTTATCCATAACCTTTCTTTGGAGTAATTTGGACTATCGTGAGAAGCTTACCCTCTGACGTGCCTAGGTAATGTGCCATGATTTCTATTACATTATCCCATTGAGAAGACATAATCTACGAGGGAAGGAGCAGTCACCAGCTCTTAAGTTTCCACCGGGTGTGAGCAAGGAAGATGGTTCGCTGATGTAATTTTGCATCAACCCGTTTCTATATTTATATTTTAATTTTATGGTAGTGTGCTGAGAGGAATAGAACTCCCACTTAATTGTACCCCCCTCATATTTAAATATACCTCGTTATATTTTTTATACCTATGTAAAAAAATAAATTTCATGAACTAATTAAACTGTGTGCTTTATTAAATCATTTCCAATCCAAACCCGTGGCCGTACCGCCTAACTCAAAGAGCGAGCACTCGCTATCGTTATCATGACATTAGAACAACCATAATAAGCAGAAAATACATTGTACTCCTACACAGACTGCGTTCCGGACACATTCCGTGCAACAAGTTTGCATACCTAATGAAAAAAATTGAATCACCAAATTGTGATGTGTGTGGCAAAATAGATGATGTGCAACACTTGTTGGCGGAATGTGTTAAAAATCGCAGGGAAAGACATCTTTTGATGCAACATTTGCACCTGAATGCATCTGACATAGGAGTTTTCCAAACAATCCTGACGAACCCTATGTCAGCGGCTGCAAAGCTAGTCTGTGACATGGTAGCAGTTGATAATACCAATTAATGTTAATTAGTTCTAAGTTAAGTTAAGTTATAATTCATAAGTTAATGTGTTGTTAGGGTACAATGGGACTGGCATACTTCGTAAAAGTCCCTAAATAAAATAAAAGAAAAAAAAATATCCATACACTTCTCCAGGTAGGCTCTTATGCCATATTATAAAATTCTAACTCACGACCTGATTGAACTTACATTCTATCTCATGCTCACCAAAAATTGTACAAACCCTGCCCAATATAGGTAACAAATAAAAGAGCTTTACTTGTAAAATACAGAACATTATGTAAAAATTCATTCCAACAGAGCCGCCGTCACCGAATGAAAAAATATAAAATAAATTAAAGGTAAAAAAAATATTTTTAAAAGCAAGCTTTTATGCTCTAAGGAGGGAAAACTAAGCTTATGACACATTTTCACGACAATATAAAAGCTTGTCGCGAGATTTATAAAAGCATATACGAGTATACAGTGTGAAAAAAAAAGACCGTGGTTGGAAGAAAAGTACCCTTAATAATGATGATGGCACATTTTCCTGAAAGGAAACATTCCTTTATTTCCAAAAACAATTTAAAATGCATTTTAAGATTTAAAAAAATCATCTGCTTGAGCCGGGAATCGAACCGGTGAAATGTGAAAACAAACATCTTGTATTTTATGATACCAACCGTGAGTCATTCATAAGGATCAATTTCTTTTAAACAACATAGCATCTTAAATTTTTTTTTTTTTTTTTTAAAAAAAACGTCGCCCACACTAGGATTTTCTCCTGTGTCGTGGGTGCAGTTACAAACATAGAATATCACATGCACATACGCCCAGACCGGAACAAATTTCAGTAGGCCATACAAAATATTTGTCCTGTACGGGAATCGAACCCGCGACCCGTTGCGCAGTAAGCGATCACTGGACTTCTGCGCTAACCGTGTCATCAAATTAAAGAAAGACCAAGTTTTTTTTTTTGTAAAGCTTACTCACTACTTATCTAAAGAAAAAAGTTCACCTTACTTATGAATGCTCAAAATGAGACCCATTTTCACGTTTGCACAGACGTATTCTTCAACGAAATTCGCTACGTGTCGTCCTTTGTATCGAGTTATGGTGAATATTTAAAATAATATTTTGAACTTCGGTTTTCAATTCGTCTACTGACTGACCTTAATATAAAAAAAAATTATCTTATCTTAATATAAAAAATTTTTTGGTCTTTCTGTATTTTGAGATACTATGTTGTTTAAAAGAAATTCATCCTTGAATGACTGTTTCGGTTGGTATCATAAAATACCTACAGAATGTTTTATTTTCAAATTTCACCGAATCCAATCCCGGCTCAAGCAGGTGATTTTTCAAAAATCTTTAAATGCATCTTTAATTATTTTTGAAAATAAAGGAACGTTTTCTTTCAGTAAAATTTGCCATCATCAACATTAAAGGTACTTTTCCTCCAACCACGGTCTTTTTTTCCACATTGTATATGTATATTTTAAATTACCAATATCAAGATCAAGTTAAATAGGTATTGTATTATTGTTTATCTATACACGATGTTTCATAATTACCAATAAATAATCAATGCGTTATCTTAAACTAATTATTAAATTGTGTTTACCCGTAATGTCATTCAACCCAAAATTTTCATGTAAATCATAGACATGATGATGATAATATGATATACATGAAAATTTTGGGTTGGATGACATTACGTGTAAACACATTTTAATAATTAGTTTTAGATAACGCATTGATTATTTATTGGTTATTATGAAACACTGTGTATTCGTAAATCTGGCGACAAACTTTTATATTACTCGTACTTCTATTACTATTCTTGTTTACTACATATTTTAACCAACCGAAATATTTCAGGTGTTTTTACGCAATGGGAAGATGGTCTATGGGGTGCGGTGAAACCTTACAACCTATCTAATGTAAGAGTACCAGTATCGATAAGATATGGAGAAAACGATCAGCTTACAGAGAAATCGGTAAATAGAATTATAAACCAATCATGTTTCTGATTAAGAAAAAAAAACAGTATAATGAAAACTGGCCACACCACATTACATGACGACATAGGTACACATTATAATAAAGATGATCAGATTCGAGTTTACAAAGTTTGTAACACTGTAAATTGACAGCTGTCAACAAAGTCGCATACCAATGGACTTATCAATCAAACAGAACTGAGTTTTCTGACCAGAAAAACGAGCCGAGCAGGATAGCGTAAACAGAGGCCGTTTGTCTCTTTCATAGGGTGTCCATAATTTCCTCGTATTGAAAAGAACAACTTACTTTAGGTAACACAATATTAGAATGAAATTCCAAATTAGTGACAAATATTAACTTAAATGTTTACTTTTTAAATAAATAAATGATAATTTTAGTTTTTAAATATAAATTTACTTAGATATGCAAAATCATACTTTACTTACCTACCTACAACAATTCTTTTCGTCCAAACTTATTTTATTAAATATATTGTTAGATTCAAACGAAATAACCAAATATAATTAACAATAAGTAGGTAGGTACCTATCTGGGGGCACGGCAGTGCCGCCGCTAAGTCGACCAAACAAAGCGGCACGGCCGTACCATCCTTTTCTCGAAGTCATTCAGGCCATTTTCATCACGCTGAATTTTCAGTGAAATATAGGGCATAATATGGCTTAGATGTATTCTTAATAACATTCAATTTGAACTTTTAGTTTAGGAAATATTGCCCGTCAAAGTTCCCTAGTTTTGTCACTTACTGACTGACTGATCATCATAATTCTAAGGTCCCTCTAGCAGACCCACAACAAGCTCCAAATTTTAAACATAATTAGTTTTTGCCTATCAATTCATAAAAAACCTAAAAATATTTCAATTTTTGACACGATTCAGAGATTTACAAACTGCATATCAATGCAATCCTTTACAATCCTATACTATAGTATAGGATTACAAACTTACTTTTGCATTTACCGTCTTACCTATTTCTGCCGCAAAGCAGCAGTGCTTGCAGTGCTGTGTTCCGGTTTGAAGGGTAAGATATGAAGAAAATCTCACTAATTGTTCGTAGAATATCCCTCGAAATCCAACCCAAAACCTCTGAAACGTTTTTGAATCTTAACCACTACAACAGCCTATTAAAAGTTGTATTTCTTATCATTAGCAAAACATCGTTCTTTTTCAGCAAATACTGAGACTAGCAAAGGAGCTCAACAACACAGGAACATTATACTCGATCGAACCTGGTTGTTCCTGGCCCAAATTCAACCACTTGGACTTTGTATTTGCAAGAGATGTGGGAAAGTTGGTGAACAAGCCCTTGATAACGCATTTGGACGAATTATACAATAAATTTCATAATGACTGATACAATTGTTTTACATTAAACTGTACCCACAGAAATCCTCAAGATAGAATTGTAGCTCAAATAAATCATTACATACAGGGTGTAAAAAGACGTATACCGAAGCCCGCGTCTACGCATTCAGAGACTTGCAACGAATATTCGGCCACTATTCGGTATTCGGCCTATTCGGCTGCTTTTATCATATTCGGCCGAATATCGAATACTTTTATAATATTCGGCCGAATACCGAATACTTAAGTGTTATATTTTCATTATTTTGTTGTAGTGATATAATGAGGCACCTACAATGAAAGAAACTATTGATTCATTTTATAATAATAAATAAAATTTTCTTATAATCATTATTCATTCATTTTATTCAATTCGGACCAGTAGTACCAGAGATTAGCGCGTTTAAGCAAACAAACAATCAAACAAAATCTTCAGCTTTATAATTTTAAGTAGGTATAGGATATGCACAAACTAAATTTGTAAAAACAAGTAGTACCAAAGCATTAGATCGCATGAAGCGGCGCGGAGTGTGAGGGCATAGACTGACTATATTAGAACAAACGAGCGCTGAAACAATCACGTCAATACAAGTTTTGGCGCCACACGCCGGCCGAATACTTTTGCCTAATATTCGGCTATTCGGCCAGGTAGCTCGCCGAATATTCGGTATTCGATGTATGGCTGAATATACTATTCGTTGCAAGTCTCAGACCATTAAATAAAGCAATATAACGAAAAATCAATGATGTGAAACGAAATTAATTTTTAGACTTAAAAAAACAAGAACAATAAATACTACGCAATGTAACGCGTGCCCGCGCCTGGCTTGCGCGTCCGGATATCGCGTCGGTGTTAGTGAGTCAGTAGAGTGCGTGTAAAGCAAGACGAGTTTCCCGCGCAAAAGTGACTTTTTCGTAGATGTTTCTTTGGACGAAAATTATCAAAAAACATTTCGAACAGTTTTGTATAAAAATCTCGAAAAAAAATATGTAACTTTAACATTAATTACTTTAACTATTAGTTTCACAACCATGGCCAAGAAGACAAAAACTATAGTGATGATGGGAGCAATACGTGGTTTTCGGCTTCGATACGAGTCTTTTTACACCCTGTATATCTACTTACGGTATATCCATGAAGCAAAAACAAAAGGGAGGTGCCCTATCGCGTTTTCCGTATGAAATCAAGTGAAGCCGGAAATCGGGGTGCGGGACGCCACCGTCACCTTATAGCGAGTAGAATTACTAAAATGCCATCATTATTGACGTTAACATAAAAGTTCCGCTATACATTACTAGGTGGCAGCAGTGTTAGTACAGGGCCTCACTAAGGGATTTAATAAAATAAATCATTCTAAAATAGATAATCTAGTTATAAAATTTTCTATAATTTACAATGCATTCATGATTGTGAAAACTTATAAATGGACTTCAATTTATTTAGCTGCAATGGTAGTAGTTTTGTAGTTTCTTGTGTCTTTTTGTTTTTTCGTGTAATATATGTGAAAGAAACTAAAATTTGGGATTTTGGAAAAGAAATAATAGAAAAATATTTTTTTTGCCTTTTTTAGAATTTAAATTTAAATTAAAATCTCATTATCAATAATAAAAAAATACCTGTTCGTGATCCGCAATATTTGGATAAGCACCTTCTCGCAGTTTTTTGTATCCTTTTTAGTCTTAACAATATCCTCCTCATCAAAGTGAAGTGAACATATTTTAGTGTAGGTATTTTGTTGGTGTCTAACCGTCCCTATTTATTATTTTAAGCCAGTTATTTCTTAAATTAATTTCCGATGGAAATCTATAAAACACCAAAAGATTTTTGTTATGTTTTTATATAAACAATAAATCTATGTTAAAAGATACATTCGTAGGAGAAAGATAATTTTATTAGGTGCTGTGTCAATATAATCTAAAAATAAAAATCGTTAAAACTGCTTATTTTAATTTACGTGTTTTGTTTTCGCCCTTAATACATCCTACGTTTTCGTTAGTATTTTTAATCGCCACTAGAGGGCCTTTTGTGCTTTATCAGCACATTGACAGCAGCGTCCATGTGGCGTCGAACATTCTAGAAGCAATACGTCAAGTAATAAATTAATAATGCTCGTTTAATGTACTTACAAATGGAAAGAGATTTTTTTTTTCGTTTACTTTGTTTCTGTCGTCTGTGTAATTTTTGCACGATAGAATACATTTCATTTTGAATTTAGGTAATTTAAAACTAAAATAAAGGAAGAGCGTACGACGTACTAATCCGACAGATAAAAAGATCGACTGATGTCAGCGCCTCTGGGGTTAAGTAGCTAAAACTAAATGCGTGACGTCAGGACTCTGTTGATAGGAGCTGGGCCTAGTTGCTTATAACATCTCCTCTTTGTTTTTGCTTCATGGGTATATCAATAAGAAGAGAGCTCTTGTTATTGATATACAGTAACTCTAAAGGCTTGAAATATAAGTATAATATAATAATACTTATATATCGGGCTGCAAAAAACTGCCAGGAACTTATTATTATGTCAAAAGGCATAATACGGTGTGTTTCTGCATCAAGTGCGCATAAAAGGCAAAAGAGGGTCATTTTAGTGATAAAAATATAGAAAAAACATCCCACTTTTTTTTTGTATTTTTAGGGGCCATTTAATTTTTTTACCCTCCGTTGCGAACCTGACGTGCATAAACCGTTATAACTTTTGAATGAACAGACAAATATCAACGAAATAAACGCAAACGTGATTCTGAAAGATCAATAGTGCTATGAAAATTTTGTCAATTATTATCACACACAATTAATGACAGATTTTTTTTGTGTTTTTTAATGAAATCCCATTTTTATAACAAATATACCCCCTATATGATATTGTTTTCTAGTGCTTATTTCAATCTGTATCACTTCAGCTTTCAAACACTACATAAATCGTGTCTCTAGGTTAATTGTAACAATAGCTATGATTATTCGAAACGGGGTGTTGGAGACCGCAGTACCGATAACTGCGCAAATACTCGTATTTCCCCTTCAGCCATATTGATAACTGGTTACATAAAAATAAATTTTTTGACTGTTTCTTAACTAGTTATTAAATTAAAGGAGAAGATTTTTCTGCATTCGTAACTAGTGTGAGATAACCAGCTTCGAAAAGAGACTTTCTTTCTTTCACTGTTTCATAACTAGTTATCAGAGAAGAAATTTATTTCCATTTTAGTAATTTTTAGTAACTACCTATTAGTTATGAAAAAGTATGTAAATATTTCTTTTGTAACTGCCTTCACCTCTGCTAGAAACGGTAGCTCTAACGAAGTAGGCATTTTTATAGTGAGTCTAGCAAATGACTACATTCCACCTGATGTTAAGTCGAAGACAAGTGGAGTCTAAATAAAGATAGAAGATAGCTAGTGCAGGGGAGGGAATACCCGCTGTACTAGCCACCCTCACCTTGCAGACGTTCACGGTTCTTTTAAAGGACTCGGGATTATAAGAGGGAGGGAACACATATGCTGGCAAGGTTTCCATTTTTGATTGTGCGACAAAGAAATGAGTTAGCAAATTTCTTTGTACGCGTTGGAATGGTAGTCACAGTAAGACGGTGATGGCGCAGGCCAGCACGTGTAGTCGTAGGAGAGGAAGGGATTGGAGAAAAAAAGCTCTTTAGAACACTCGCCGTGGTAAAGACAGTAGAACGCGCTTAGTGACACAATATCGCTAAGCAATTGCAGAGGTTCGAAGTTATTAGTCACTTCTACATCGAAAATGATGCGTGTTACGCGCCGCTGCAACCTATTCAAAGCATCGAGAGTACTTGGCGGAGCTATCCCAGGCGCAGGCCAAAAAACCCTTTTTATAACGAGGTGGAATGCTGTTGCGCACCGTACCTGCCGATGGGTAATTGACAGGCGTGTGTGTGACTCTCCCTGCAGGGCATACCCACAAACCAACCACGATGTCATCTTGTCCATAGTGAGGGTGACCCGGAGTTTGCAGCAACATCGGCCTTTGTCAAGCCTAAGTAACCAACATCTATATTAATGCATAAAATGTTATGATTCCTGTTAGGCACTTAAATATTTCTAGAAAATGTATAAACCAAAAATAAGACAATTTAAATAAATGTTCTTCTTTGATAACTTTACATTAGTTAAGAATGTAGTGAAAAGTTTTCTCCTTTAATAACTACACTAGGCGTCACAAAAATCGCACCTCTTCAAATATCTTCTTAAAAACATTTAAACCATGTTTATTTAATGGTAAGGGTATGACATGGTTACTTTTGATGTTCCCTTTTGCAAAACTAATTATAGAGGTAATAGTTTTCTTATTAGAGTTATTAAAAAATATAATACCACATATAGTGACATCGATATATTTCATGCGAAATTAGGGCAATTTCGTCGGTGTTTGAAGGAACGAATACCTGCATTATAGCTTTTAAAGCAGTGTTTGTTTGCCAACGTGTTTTTTTCCTTTCCTTTATTTTATTTATTTCTTTAAATTAATGTAAACATTGTACAGTTAAATCAGTTTAGTTATTGCTTTATTTATATCGTACCTAATTCGATCTCTCGATCAACTCGATCACAGACCTATCTGTGGAAACTAATTAGGCTAGTGTCACAGAATAGATAATAGTACTACGTACAGAACGGCCACTCACCTCCTAGCACTCATTTCAAACACCTCACCCCACCCGGCACTTCGTTGTAGACATCACTGACACATAAACAAGGGCGCGCGCGATCGCTCGGGCATAGCGACACTTCACGTTCATCGAGTAGACGCGAGCGCCGGCCGATAACAGAGATAGCGCTATGCGGGTAAAAGAGAAGGCAGTTGCTGTACTTCTCGCGTCATTTCGATTGATAACCGCGCACTCAGCCCTACTAGATTCCACGCACACATTTGCGCGTGTACAAACGTCATTTGCTTTAGTAGTAGTAATAGGTAATTGATTTGCGAACGTTGTATGGAGTGTCCGGGGTGTGCTAGTGTATAAGTTATTTTGTATTTTATAAGATCACATGTAATAATTCATGCTGTTTGTTTCCTTAATAAACAAAATGACTATGGTACATCATTTGAAGGGAAATTTATACAGCTTTCAGAAAATATTATGGGTTTTTGATTTAATTCACTAAACCATAAAATAAAATATCGTTGCAGAAAAGACACACCCTCGTCTCCTCCGAGAAGAGCACAGCCCTCTATTGCTCAATTGTCCAATCCACGTGATCACGGGCAAATTGCAATCGATCTCTCCTATGCTGTGCAGCCAATTTTGGCCCTGTAGCAGCTCTATGGGCAGCGATTTTCTTCTCCCGTAACCTTCTCCTAATCGTGGAGATGCTCACAGAAGTTCTGCGTACTGATCGAAGCTATTGTTGTACTTGAACAGAATTGGAGAATCGATTGCGTAATGAAGTAGAAACAATGAAACGATCGTCTCTTTCGGATGTACACCGCTGCCTGCCAGATCCACATCTTCGGATATAGTCACCAGTCCCTTGGAACCGCTGGAAAGCCCGTCGAACCGAAAAATGGCTCAAATTCAGTTGTCGAGCAACATCAGACTGTCGCGTCAGTTGAGCGGCTTCATCTGCAGTAGTATCCATTTTCAGAGTACTTTTTCTTGCTGGAGTGGTTCACGTGTGTTCACTTCAAAGTCTGGATGACGAATAACTCAACAACTTTAACGCAACTTTTCAATTGCGAGTGTAACTTCTTTTTTTAACCGACTGCACAAAAGGGGGCTTGTTCATTTCGATTGTATGTTGAAGTTTTTTTTTTATTTCTTTTCATAATTATCTATATAACAATACATTTTTAATCTGCCAAACTGTAAAACAGTTTGTCGGCAGTAGTTCTCGTCCATAGTACATTTCTTTTTATTTTAATAATAATATTTTTTGAGCTATTACTATATACAACGCGTCTCACAGCCCCCCCTCAAAAATTACAATATTTATTTAACCGAAAAGAAAGTGTCGACTGTTCTATTATTGGTTTTGTATCTATCTTAACTTGTAACTATTTTGTCAATGGTGAAAGGAAAAAATAAAAAATGACACTTGTCATGTTGACTCAATAAAATGGTACTTTTATTTTTATATGAAAGACAAATAAATTAATTTAAACGCATAACATAACATGGCGCAGTCGGTAGGATACATAATTGTGATGTAGAATTCGATGTCGAAATAGTGAAATAATTATTTCCGTGAAAAACATATAGTTGAAATCAAGATGTCTCAAGCTTCGCGAATGGCCGAAGCAGCTGAAGAAAAGAATGTGATGTCGGCGCGTTTGCCGCATATAAACCTTCCTTTACCTTTATCTTGGGAAGGAAGTTTAGCTAACAATTGGATGTTTTTTAAGCAAAAATTTCAAATATATCTACGGGCCTCAGGTAACTGTAATGTTGATTCTGACATTAAAACTGCTCTACTACTAAGCGCAATAGGTGATCGCGCTATAAGGTTATTTAATACATTTTGCTTTGAAGGAGATTCTGATAAAAATGATTTCAATATTATTTTACAAAAATTTGATGACCATTTCTGTCCTGAAAGAAATGTGACATATGAACGGTTTTTATTTTTCACTCGCAATCAAAAAGAAAATGAAACTTATGAGAATTATGTAATGGAATTGCGTGACCTTAGCGCTTCTTGTGAGTTTGGATCTTTAACTGAAAGTTTGATCAAGGATAGACTGGTATGTGGAATCTCAGATATAGCCGTCAAAGATCGTCTTCTTCGTACGAAAAAACTGACATTGAGCACGGCGCTGGAAATATGTTGTACTTCTCAACGAACGAAGCAGCAGATGGAGGCAATGTCATCTTCTTTTGTTGTTAATTCCGCTTCTCAAAGCTTTTCGTCACAAATTGACAACGTGAATCAAAGCAGACAAGATACTTCATTTCATACAGCCAGTAATTTGCCAGGTCAGAATTCAAAAAATTATTCTGTGTCAGCAAAATCATATGAAAGCAAAATATTTATTTGCAATAATTGCGGCTATTCACATGATAAATACAAATGTCCAGCTTTTGGAAAAAATTGCAATAAGTGTGGCAAGAAGAATCACTTTTCTACGAAATGCAGAAGCGTTAAAGAGATTATGGTGGATGGTGGCGCATCAAATGAAATAGACTCATTATTCCTAGGTGCAATTTTAGTAAATTCAATTAATAATATTCGTGACTGGTCTATAACATTAGGAATTGATAATTGTCTATTGCAGGTTAAAGTGGATACTGGGGCTCAAGCTAATATTTTGTCGGATAATGTATTATTTTCTATAGGTTTGGACAAGAATAATTTGATACCTGTTAAGGCCAAGCTAACCACTTATACTGGTGAGTGTATTCCATGCTTAGGGAGATGTTCTCTTTTATGTAAATATAATGACAGAATATATAATCTCAGTTTTTATGTTGTATCTGGACGATACTCGAACATACTTGGTTTGAGGTCAGCTATAGAAATGCAATTAGTTAAGCTGGTGAATAAAGTTAAAGATAAAGTAGATATTATGAATGATTTTAAAGATATGTTTGAAGGCTTAGGGTGTATGAAAGGAGAGTATAATATTAAAATTAAAGATAATTCTGTGCCTGTAATACACGCTTGTAGAAAAGTTCCTTTAGCTGTACTCCCACGTTTAAAAGAAAAACTTAAAGAGATGGAAAAACAAAATGTTATAGTGAAAGTTTCTCATCCTACTGAGTGGGTGAATTCCTTGGTAATTGTTTATGAACCAAATGGTGACTTGAGATTGTGCATAGATCCTAAAGATCTTAACCAAGTTATTATGAGACAACACTTTAACCTACCAACATTTGATGAAATAGCTAGTAAGTTAACAGGGGCTGCTGTTTTTAGTACTCTTGACGTTAAGAATGGATTTTGGAACGTAAAATTAACGGAAAATTCTTCTGACTTATGTTGCTTCAACACCCCGTTTGGTAGGTATAAATTTTTAAGAATGCCGTTTGGTTTATGTAGTGCTAGTGAAGTATTTCAGCAAAAAATGCGTGAGATCTTAGAAAATTTAGAAGGTACCGAAGTATTTATCGATGACATTTTGATATGGGGAATAGATCAAGCCGGACATGATAAAAGATTAAGACAAGTTTTGGAAAGATTACGTCAAGAAAATATTAAATTAAATAAAGATAAATGTAAATTCAATTTAGAGAAAGTTAAATATTTAGGTCATATTATCAGTAAAGAGGGTTTAAAATTAGATGAAGAAAAGATAAAATCAATAGTGGTAATGAAAAGTCCAAAGGATAGAAAAGAATTAGAAAGATTTCTAGGTGTTGTCAATTACGTTTCGAAATTCATTCCAAATTTTGCTAATTTGAGTTCTCCTTTAAGGAGTCTATTAAGGAAAAATGTAGAATTTTGTTGGTTACAAAGTCATGAACAAATATTTCAGGATTTAAAAAAAAGGTTAGCTTCAGGACCTGTTCTTCAGTTTTTTAATGAATCACTTCCGGTTAAACTTTCTGTAGATGCCTCAAAGGATGGTCTCGGAGCAGTTCTTTTGCAAAATAATCTTCCTGTAGCTTATGCTTCTAAAGCTTTAAATGAATGTCAACAGAGATACGCTCAGATTGAAAAAGAGTTAGTTGCGATTTTATTTGGCTGCGAAAAGTTTAATCAGTTTATATATGGTAGGAAGGTATTAATTGAAACAGACCATGCTCCGTTGATATGTATTGTTAAAAAATCATTAAATTCATGTACTGCTCGAATACAGCGAATGTTGTTAAAATTGCAAAAGTATGATTTTGAGCTAATTTACAAGCGTGGTCAAGAATTATATTTGGCAGATACTTTGTCCAGATCATTTGATGATACTGATTCTAAAGAAATTGATTTAGATAGTGATGAAATTGAAGCTCAGATAGAATTTATCGTAAATAACATTAATGCATCGCAATCGCAAATGAATAATATTAAGGAATGTTGTGTTCAGGATGATGAATTAATAATGCTTAAAAAATATGTTGCTGATGGTTGGCCATCACATAGAAACTTGTTGCCAGAGAAGGTAAGAAAATATTGGTCAGTTAGAAATGATTTGACATTTAAATCTGATATTTTATTTAAAGGAAATAGTATTGTAATTCCATGTAAGTTAAGAAAGGAGATGTTACAGCGTTTACATTTTCCTCATTTAGGTGTAACAAAAACATTATTAAGAGCTCGAGATTGTATTTATTGGCCTGGTATGTGTAATGACATTCAAAATATGGTATCCTCTTGTGAGACGTGTCGAATTTACAGTAATAATAATAAACAGGAAACTTTAATACCTCATGAAATTCCAAATTATACTTGGCAAAAAATTGCAGGCGATTTATTTGAATTGAATGGAAAAACATATCTATTGTTAGTAGACTATTTTTCCAAATTTCCTGAACTTTCATTATTATCGAGTACAACTAGTGAAGCTGTAATTAACAACATGATGCATATTTTTAGTCGTAATGGTATTCCAGAGGTATTTATGAGTGATGGTGGTCCACAATTTTCAAGTGAAAAGTTTGCTTCATTTTGTAAGGAGTGGAATGTTGAACACAAATTTTCTAGTCCTGAATATCCACAATCAAATGGAATGGTGGAAAGGACTATTCAGACTATAAAAAGATTACTTAAGAAAGCATTATATGAGGGATCGAATCCCTACAAGGTCATGTTAGAATTTAGAAACACTCCAATTTCTCATGAAATTCCATCACCTGCTGAGATTTTTTGCAACAGAAAACTGAGAGGTATTCTGCCATTGTCTTTAAAGTGTTTAAAACCAAGAATTTTTAAAAATTTAAGATCTGATTTTGAGAAAAGACAAGTCAAAAGTAAGATTTATTTTGATAGGAATAAGAAAGATCTAAGGCCGTTGGTAATAGGTGAAAAAGTGATTTTTAAAGTTGGTAAACAATGGAGAAGAGGTGAAATATTATGCCAGTTAGATAAGAGAACTTATAGAATTAGTTCAAATGGTGTGCAATTTGTTAGAAATAGGATATTTATCAAACCATTAGCATTTGTTCCATTTTATACAGGATGATACTGGGGTATCAAATAATGTTAATGATGAAGTGCCAATTGTAGAATCTACTAGTAGGCCACTTGACGAATCTAATAGCCGGCCCTTAGTGCAAAGATTCTCAAGGGTTTGTAATAACTTCATCAGGACGTGTGAGTCGTCCGCCTGATCGTTTTGGTTTTACTTAGTGTTAGTTTTCTATTTTCATGTTTTGTTGATGTAGAATTTGTTTCAGTTTTTTTTAACAGGGGAGATGTTCTATTATTGGTTTTGTATCTATCTTAACTTGTAACTATTTTGTCAATGGTGAAAGGAAAAAATAAAAAATGACACTTGTCATGTTGACTCAATAAAATGGTACTTTTATTTTTATATGAAAGACAAATAAATTAATTTAAACGCATAACATAACATCGACCTTAATAACTTGTCATATCAGTCAAATTTATCTGTCAAATTTGTGAAAAATACATTTTAGAACAGTTTTAGGTTGGCACTATTGATAATTTAAACAAAATTAAACATTGTATTATAAATTATAATGTATGGGGAGATATAAGACAAGCTGTATAAATTAATACTAGGGACACAGAAACAGATAATGCTTCCTTAATACATTCTTTAAATGATTTTTGCTTATTACATTTTTTAGCAAGTTCTGGGGCAACTTATTTATAAGCACTGGTGTTAGCCAACGCCTTTCACGCTTGCCATAATAGTTGTTGACTCTGGGCACGACTAATCTGTTTATTTAAGTATGTTTGTTACCTCATAACTCTGTTTATTATAATAACCGATTTGTTTTTTGTTGTTTGAGATAGGACCAATCGGGAAGTATACCCACTTCCCGATTAATTATACCCTCTCAAACAAAAAAAGAATGTTCCAAATCGGCCGATAAATGACGTCGGTCGATAAAAACTACGAGTACACTCAGCGTCACAAAAATCGCACCTCTTCAAATATCTTCTTAAAAACATTTAAACCATGTTTATTTAATGGTAAGGGTATGACTATGGTACATCATTTGAAGGGAAATTTATACAGCTTTCAGAAAATGTTATGGGTTTTTGATTTAATTCACTAAACCATAAAATAAAACGAGTTAATTATAAAAAGAAGAAAAATAACTATTATTAAAATGACAATCAAAAACAATAAAAACAGAAAAAATATACGAAAACAAAACCGAATTATGGAAGGGCAAGTCGTGAAAATGAAAGCGGCTCGGGTCGTGAAGAAGCTGACAAAAGAAGACTTCCAGCGCTGTTTTTAACCATGGAAGATTCGCATGGAGTGTAAGTAGGAATAGAGCACTAGAGGGGTGTATGATGAAAGTTATAATAAGTAATAATTATATGTATGTTATCAAAATAAGATATTTAAACCTTATCATTTTTAAACCACACCTCGTCAAGATATTTCAAATAACAACCCAAATTCGACCGACGTTCGCGGCACACGAATTACACGAACGTTCGTGGCGGGATCTATGCAAACTCGCTTCTTGCATTGCACCAAACGGCATTTTTCAGCGGGATATCCGGCGCTCCGGTATTCGGCTCCGGCCAAACAGCTCTACGTTTTATTTCATTGATATTTGTCTATTCATTCAAGAGTTATAACGGTTTATTCACGTCAGGTTCGCAACAGAGGGTAAAAAAATTAAATGGCCCCTAAAAATCCAAAAAGAAAATGGGATTTTTTTTCTATTTTTTTTATCACTAAAATGACCCCCTTTTGTCCCCTGCCTCGTATGTACATTTGATGCAGAAACACACTGTATATACTTGTCCAGTACATCTACTGGTGCCTGGTCAAAAAACACAAAATAGAAGTCTCCAAACTCTGGTGGAAAGAAACTCTTACCCAACCGTGCGTGAAAGAAAACGACACGGCAAAAATACTAAGGGAAATGATATCACTGTCACTCACAATCGACCAGATTTAATTTACACGGATAAAACTAGTAATAAAACATACTTGATAGACGTAACAGTACCATCAGAATACAGTATAGGAGCAAAAGAAATAAAAAACTAAGCAAGTACCACCTTTAAAAAAGTGAAGTAAGTCGCCTGTGGAATACACAAGCAACTATAATCCCAATCAGTTGTGTAAAAAAATTGTAGGTACCTAAGTACTTAGATTTTTTTATTTATATTTTTTGTATATCCTTTAAATCAATTAAAGTGAGACACAACTAAAGACCATATTCAAATTCAAACTAATCAATAAGATTTCAACACATTCGAAACAAAAAGACGTCGATCAATTTTACTGGGAGGGCCTCATCCAAAGAATTAGCCACAGGCCTCAGATGATATAGTTACACCCTTAGACCATTTAGTACTAAATGGTCTAAGAGTTACACCACTGATACCAATTGTTATTGGCGCTATAGGAGTAGTAGCCAAAAACCTTAAAAGATATAAATAGATAAATTGGACTCATTCAAAGACATTACCATATCATACTACAGAAACCTGCAGCCATACACACACATCCATCATCCTCAGGAAAGTACTCGGGAGATACAGTTTTTGTTCAGAACACACAAGACGATCACACAACAAATACACAGATATCCACATCCACACGACAAACACCACATCCATAGTTAGATACAAAATTACATTTTATTTTTCAGTGGGAATAATTACCTTTTTTCCCAAAGGTATTGGGATAGGGTAATGAATATTAATATGTTTCCTTTAAATTAGAATGTGTTGCTTTGTTTTGACGTCAATAAGTGCCTGTAAAGGCCTATGTTGAATAAAGATTTTTGAATTTTGAATAATGAGGCATCTGCGGCTATCGTCCCTCCCCAAGCAATACGTGCCGAAGCTTCACAGCGCACCATTAACGTACATCGTTTCCTAAGAGACTGAGACAAGAGTAAACAACGAGAGATGCGTTCCGAATGCCGATGGTATCGATGTCAGCGCGTTAAAATCGTTTCGATTCATCGTGAGCGCGGAGACAGCATCAAACCTGACGTCATTACCTTCGCCATCTTACGTTTACGGCGACCATGCCTTGGTTCGTAATCGTTGTGAGACTTGTGAGAGTCCAGTCCAACAATTGTATTGTTAAGTGTCAATGCCAGTCATTAAAAACTTCAATGGACACGGCTACGGATGAGGAAAATATTACACTAGTAGAGTAATTTTTCTGTAGTCTACTTAAGTGCCAATGAAATAATAATTAGGTACAAATATTACTTGCTGATGCTGAAAATTAATTGTCAAGCTCATAGACATCAATGGCTATCTGTCATTTGTCGATGTTAGCGCGATATCCCATTCGGAATAGTTGTGAGCGCTCAGATCGCTCTCCATCGCTATAAGCTCATTCGGAACGCACCAGAGCGCGAAACAGTCCCATTGACGTCACGCGTATTCACGGAACACAACTTAACCGCTTGCACAAGTCTAGGTTAAAAACACAATATCTCAGTAAATAATGGTATATGTTTTTGAGTTGTCGCAATGAGACAATTCAAAAACAAATACCATTCGTACATCATGAAGAATAATGTGAATGCTAATTCAAACAAGTTTCTGATAGTTGTACTGGAGCGCGTTCACAGCCTTCTTGCGAAGTACAACTTTTCGCTGTAACCCCACTCAATGCCTTCGTGCGTGACGCACGGTTGAAACAACCGACTTACAACGAAACAACCATCAAATTTGGTGGTTGTAATGGCGGCTGTACACTCTCGTCGAGACACCCCGAGACAGGCCGAGTGCGAGATTGAACATGGTAGCTCTCGGCTCGCCTCGGGATGCCTCGGGTTTACGCGCCCGCTCTCGCCCCCGTGGCGGTTTTTTGCGCCCGAGTCAAAGGGTCTCGGCACGTCTCGCGAGGAACAGCGAGAGTATTGATGTACGAGGGCGATTCAACAAATATTTAGCCTACAACAGAAAAACGAAAATTTTAAGAAAGTAGAGATTTATTTTTCAACATAGTCTCCTTTCAATTCAATACACTTGGCCCAGCGATGCTCCAACTTTTTTACCCGTCCAAAAAATACGATTTCCCGAGGTCTTCAAAATAGGTCTCTGTGGCGGCGATGACCTCATCATTCAACCCAAATCTTTTGCCGGCGAGTGACTTTTTCAGATTTGGGAACAAGAAGAAGTCACAGGGAGCCAAATCTGGAGAATACGGTGGATGGGGCAGTAATTCTTAGCGCAATTCGACCAATTTGGCCATGATGACGGCGGAGGTGTGAGCCGGCGCGTTGTCGTGGTGGAACAGCACTTTTTTCTTTGCCAAATGGGGCGGGCCGTTTTTTTTTCAATTCGGCGTCGAATCGGCCCAATAAGTCGGAATAGTAGAACCCCGTGATTGTTTTACCCTTCTCGAGGTAATCGATGTAGATTTGGGATCCTTGTGAGTCCCAAAAAACACTGGCCATCACCTTTCCGGCCGATTGAACAGTCTTCGCCTTATTTTGAGCACGTTCACCGGGTAAAGTCCACTGTTTCGACTGTTCCTTGGTCTCTGGTGTATACCAGTGAACCCATGTTTCGTCGACGGTCACAAAACGACGCAAGAACTCCGCCGGATTGCGTTGAAACAGCGCCAAACATATCGCCGATGTGGTCTCACGGTTGCGCTTGTTGTCTGGTGTGAGCAAACGCGGCACCCATCGCGCCCATAACTTTTTCATACCCAGTTCTTTGTGCAGAATATGATGCACTGTCCCTTCTGCGATGCCTACAGTCTCAGCTATCTCGCGAATCTTCAATCGCCGGTCTGCCGACACGAGATCGTGGATTTTTTTACGTTTTCCTCCGTAGTAGCCGTTTTCGGTGCACCTGGGCGTGGCTAATCAAAAACCGACGTGCGGCCACGAGCAAACTCGTTGAACCAATTTTTGACGGTCGCCATCGAAGGAGAAGAGTCACCGTACACAGCATCCAAGCGCTCTTTGATTTCGCTGCGCGTTTTCCCTTCCAAAAACAAGAATCTAATCACTGAACGATATTGTTCTTTTTCCATTTTTGTAAAACCGACCGACACGCTCGCTTCCAAAGACTGTCAAAACAAAACAAATGAAGGGAAAAGATTGAAAACTTCTTAGTAGACTTCAAAAAGTATGTACTGCACGATAGTAAAACTCTTTTGTAGCAACAGCGCCATCGGGCGGCGAGGCTAAGTAATAATTGAATGCCCCTCGTACACTCCCGCATGCTTCAGTGCAGGGCACAGCGAGTTTGCCAGTAATATCTATTTAAGATCACCTACAAGCTTATAGATAATTTAAATAACTGACTTACCACGTCCTGTTTCGATGAATAGCGACCATCCTCCATCTTCTTTTACGCCACTTTTTTTATTTTTTTGTATGATACGCGTGTATCGTAACAGCGGAAGCGACTTCTAATACGTCCATCCTCTCGGTGATCAAAACAGTAAGTGAATAGACGAGAGTGTACATGGTAAGCACTCGCTGACAGGCCTCTCGGGCGAGACCTCTCGGCGAGACTTGACGAGAGCACTCGTTGAGAGTGTACAGCCGCCATAAAATGCTGACGTTTATTGTTGAAATACTGTTATGTGATTGATGATGATGATATTGTCGACCATAATCTATATAACGTCATCTGCTAGAAAGAGAGTGAAATAAAAATTCATGTGAAAGAGGGAGATAAAAGATTTTGTTGCTTCAATGCGTTCAACACATCTGAGCAAGTCAAAAACAACGTCCATTAGCTTAGATACGGTCGCCTTTGTACTGCGCACTTGGCGGCTTTTATAAAAGGAAAACAAAGAATACCGCGTAGGGCGCACACCCTCAAGTGAATATAGAAATTTTCATCGAAGCGCCAGCGGCCGTACCACCTAACTCAAAGCGATCACCCGATCGTTATCGTGACATTAGAACAATAGTTTTAATGTCACAAGTGACATTTGAACTATTGTTCTAATGTCACGAAAGAGATAGCGAGTGACCGAAATTAATATGTGTCTGCACCTATCATAGACACTTCAAAAATGGTGGGGATACCAAGAATCAATATTGAAAACGGGGCCATCAACACCAAAAAATCGATATTTTATTGGTGGTAACGACTGTGATTTAATGAGTAACGAAGAATAGTGTCTAATTTTACTCTGCTAACGTGTACCTACTCCAACCGACACTATCTAAGCGAATGGACTATACACTACGAGGCTTTGAACGCGCTCCTGATCCTTACTTTATGCATATTCCATACCTGCCTGTGTGATGACATTTTGCACCAAACCAATGCCTGCTTAAAATGGACCTTATAAGCAAGCTCAGTCACCTAAATGGCAACGGAAAGAGCACCGTCAGAGTTTCTGACTATAAACTATACTTCAAAATAAATCTTAGAACATGTGATTCGATAAGTGGCTAGCCACCAATAACAAAATTGACAGGTAATATGGATAGATTTTTTTTTTAAAACGAGGGAAAAATATTATTGCATACCTTGCAAATAGCTGTTTTGACTACCAATGGTGTCGCCTTCAACACAGGTGCTGATGCTGCTGATGTCATAAGGAACTTTGAATCACAACCAGGCCCGCGTTGAAGGATTTCTGGAAAATGCAATAAATAGCATCTCATTAATCCTTTATGTACACAAGAAAGAAAGAAGATAAAACCTTTATTGGCCATACACACAAAACACCAAAAAGATAGAACGCGAGCAGAGTGGGCAAACATAAGCAATGAGAGTATAAATGAATTATAAAATAATATACATGTTACATAATACAACATAAGATAAATAAAAAAATGCTAAAGAGTATATCATAATAAAAAATAAGAAAGATATAAGTAAACAAACATTCAATAAAATGATATGACATAAGTACATATAAGTTTTAATTCCCTTGTGCAATCACTAAATTTGTAAAAATATGCGACAGAAACGGTCATATCTTTTGATTGCATTGACTTACAAATATGATTTTTTCACAGTTGTAATAGATCATAGACCCAAGTATTTCAGTTTGATATCTCTAAGTAGAAAGAAGAATAAACTTAATATGGAAAAAATACTGGGCACATAAAGAAATACTAAAAGGAGATTATAACATGGAGCTAAAGAAAACAGTAATGGAAACCTGCATCCTACCCAGGGACCGGAAAACCCATTCATTTGCTTAAGTCGTTCGAAAGGGTAACCCATTAGTATGGTAACCCAGTGGGCTCCGTAAGCCGTTCAACAGGTTTGCCAACAATAACGTTAACCCGTAAAATAGGGGTTACCAACTTACCACCCACAACAATAATTTACCGCTTATCTAATCTTGAAGGTTTTCAGAGTTTATTAAGGTAGGTATCTATACAAATAAATAAAATTGTACTGTCTGTTTGTAATGTCAAAATAACAAATTTTTACTTAATGGGTATGAATGTATATCGGGTACCAATAACAAAAACACAATTAAAAATTTTTTTGTCTGTCTGTTTGTTCCCGCTAATCTCTGGAACGGCTGGACCGATTTTGACGGGACTTTCACTAATAGATAGCTAATTATATAAGGATAATTTACGCTACTTTTTATCAACCTCAACAAAAGTTACTATTTCATGCGGACGAAATCGCGGGCACAGCTAGTTAAAAATAAATTTATTAATAATAAATGTGATTCTTCACACTTAAAATTGGTAATGGAATATTCAATCCTTATTAGTATTTGATATCTATAAAACATATCACTCAAAAATAAGTCATATGAGGGGAATGCCTTTTGGAACTAAGCTTAATGACATTGGAAGAGAGAAGACAAAGAGGGGACCTAATTGAAACTTACGAAATTTTAAATAGACTTTACAATGTAAAAGATATAAAGAACTTATACACTACTAGCTTTCCGCTCGCGGCTTCGGCCGCGTTATTACTGTTTTCCCATGACAATTTATATTTTCCCGTAAGAGAAACAATTTTATAGCCTATTTAAGCCCAGATAATAAATTTCGTAAAAATTGAAGCAGATTTTAAATATTTTCCATAAAAACTTTCAACCCCTATTTTGCACCCTAAGGGGGTGAATTCCAATAAACCATGAAACACATGTTCAATAAAATATATTTAAGAGCATGAATCTCAAGTTTTATCAAAATTGTTGCTAATTTAAAGATTTTTCCATACAAAACTTGCAACCCACTATTTCATCCCTTTAGGTTTTAAATCCCTTCTTAGTGTGCGTCTGCATTTTGAATCAAAACCACTGTCCAAATTTCACGTTTCCACCATTAACGGTTACGGCTGTGCGTGCGTCTATAGATGGGAACATCTCCTTTTTTATATATAGATGCACCAAAACACACACCTAAGAGGACACTCAATGAAACTTTGCAAAACTCCATGCACTAGCAACCCCGGTTGGCACTTTCTATATAATAGAATAGTGAACCTGTGGAACGATCTTTCCCAAACTGTGTTAAGTACACCTACAGTAAACTGTTTAAAAAATAGACTCGACAAACATTTAAACAGTTTTAAAACACAAGTGCACACAAATATACATAAATGCATCAGCTCCTAGAGCTGCTAGTGTATTTTAATAATAATAATAATATCAAAGAAGAAATACTAATAACCAAACTCTTATGTTATACAGAATAATAAATTTGTCAACATTCTGTTACTAGCCAAAGCTTTGCACCTATATACGTCCCAGTACACGTCACATTTGAAACTTCTGTCCCAGCCATCCCAATTAATATAGAAAATGTCCCGGTATTTCAATTACATGAGTCATGGTGCCAATGTGGAAAGAATATTAGTACCTGTTCAGCTAAGTAGCTGAACAGTGGACTAAAGAATGTAATTGCCTTCATGTAGACACAATAGAAAACATAATACAATGCAAGTTGAATTTAAAAATGACTTGTTCAGAATTTCATAATTATTTTATTGGCAAAACAGACTTGCTAAATGTGGTGAAGAAATCTGAAAAATATAATAATTAGTGTTTGTTGTGGAATTTAGATTGCAGATACTACTGATTTTAAGTTGATTTGTTAGGAAAATCAAAGTAATAAAGGTAAAATAAAGTAACACAATTTGTTTCTTAGATTACTCCTAAATGTCCCAGTCAGTACTTTGGCTGCTATGGCAAACCTTACCTATGTACTCACTTGATACAGTATCAGATACATTACATGCTAAACTTCCAAGTGAGTACCTGTTTTTAAAGTAACAACAGATATGACAAGACAATGTAAAGTTTTGCACAATAGTGGTAAAGTGCATATCGTCCCCAAGGCAGAAACAAACTATTGTGTCGTGTTGTGTTGTGATGCGTCAGAAGCATATCGGTTTCATACATTTAATATGACTAGAAACACATTGCCGCCACAACACATCACACTGTAATAATATGTTTCTAGTCATATTAAATGTATGAAACCGATACGCGTCACAACACAACACGACACAATAATAATAATAAACCATTTATTGTACAAAAATTGTATTACAATGGGATACAAATGTTATATATATATATATGTACAAATAGGCGGCCTTATTTCTAAAAAGCAATCTCTTCCAGGCAACCTTAAGACAATAGTTTGTTTCAAGCGTTAAACACACCGAATTAAGCTAGCAGGCCCAAGGGCAGTTAACAAATACAAAATAATTAATTCCTATTCCTTTAAAACACCGTAAACTCTAATACCAACCTTTATTCGGCATATTTATTGTTGTTATTTATATCACGCATCCTCATTTGAAGACGACTAGTCGTTTTATGGTTTCCATGTGTAAAGAATCCTAACCGCCTAAAAATGGAGATAGTGAAGCCAAAGAAAGATCTGAAAAACAGACCAAAATCTCTACGAAAAAATAATCTTCAAAATTCACGAAAGAAAGTCACAAATTTGACATTTTTTGTTTTTTTTTGTTTGTTTTCTCCCTGTTAGGGAAAGGCAAAGGAAACATAGTCCATACAGCCGAATCTTTAGTATTTGGATTATGTTAATTGTATCTCGTTATGAAATTAATTATTATTACATTTGTTACTTTTCTTTTTTTAAATTATTCATACGTTGTTTTTATTAAAAAAAAAATTATATTTGTTTGTAGTTTTTTTTAATAATGCCCTTTCTAAAGGAAACTAAGTCCGTACAGCCTAGTCTGTCATCATAATATTTATAATTTTTAAGGCTGTAGCCTATACTCTGTCCATTCGTTTATTTTATTTATGACAGCTCACGCCTATGAATTACCGTATTTTTTTTGAATAATGTACTTCAGTAAATGTCGTACTTTATTGACGGGTAACGCCCACTTAAGTCGGGCCACTTTAATAGGCCCATCATTTGACAGTTCTGACCCACAAGGTCAAAGTGAAGTGACCTCCTGATCGTTTATAGATTAATTGAATGAATCGATACGATCTTCATACATTTCTGAATCAATTGTAGTTATTATGCAATTATTTTTGCATTTACATCGTGTTGTGATTTTTGGTGTGCACCGGTAGGTTGCACATGTTCGGATGGCCGAACGTTGTGATTTAAAATAATTATTGTTTGATTTGTATTCAATTGTGGTTTATTTTCTTTATTGGGTAGTATAAACTTTTACTAAATAATAATGTTAATCATAAGTTAATCATGCTGTTTACTAAGAAAATACACGAATCGGCTTAGCTTCTTGCGTTCTTAAATTCTATTCGAAAAATAATTGTCAATATGGTTACTTAAAGAACATTTTGTTTTGATACTTTTCTATTTAAAATGTAAGGTTAATTTGTATTTAGGCATTTTAATCTAACCATTTTAGTTTAACACTTCCTGTTTAAGTATTAACAATGTAACGTTTTAAAAGACAGTATGAATATGGCTGGACTTCCGATTGGTTTGTGTCGGTAAATGCAGGCGGACGTACCGACAAGCTGGCGACTAAAATCATAATGTTATTGCTTATCAATTTCCGGATAGCATGCGTCGATAAAGGCGCTGATGATGAAAATCTTACTATTAGTTACCGACATCAATTCGGCATAATGTGTCGACAAAGGCGTAGAGCACTTTGCCGACACAATGTGGAACGGGTGAATATAAAATACACCGCCAACCAGCCGGGAGACCAGTCGATATTTTCTGTTAGTTGTGAAGAATAGTCTCTACAGTATATTCCTGCTGTTACCTACTTGAATTGTGACTCCACTAAATAACAGAAGCGACTCCAGTGTTTTATTCATCAAAACCGGTTGTATAAAAATGACTAATAACAAGAAATAGACTTAGCACTGTCAGCACCAATCGGTGACGTTATTGCTTACGTCAATGTACCGTTACAAATGCGCGCATGAGTAATTTTGGACCGATTGTTTGCGTGAAATAGCACACACGAGCACTGATATCAAATTATGGACCGCACTCAAAATTTGTGGTCTGTGGTTCTAATGTACTTATTACGGTGTGGTCCGCACTCAGTAGTGGTGGGTCGGTACCAGGGGGGGTCAGCTTTCTAATTGACCAATGCCAACAATGGCACGATTTGCAAAAAAGGGAAGGCGCTCTACGAAAGAATGAGATAATCGATTTTTTTTACATGCCAGGATTCAATACGGACTTACCATTCTGGTAGGTTTTATTATATAAATGATAACTGAGTATTTAAAAAGTAATTTGAAAAATAGAAATCACGGGCCATGAATTTTCAACATCACGATTCTTACAATATTGTCTAATTTCAAACAAGCGAACCTTTCGTTAACAATTTGTTAATGAAAGGTTCAACCAAATTAACATCAAATTATGGTAGGAATTATATTTTATGTAATGGCATCTAGCTTTCTTATCATTTTAACGCTGTTTTTTTTCTGTCAAAATCTTAAAAATGGTGCTACCGTGGCCGTGAAATACTACTGTTTTTTTCTGTAATTATTAATGTGTTCTTTTCTGTTTATTTTGTATCTTTGTCGGTTTATTTTGTGTTTATTTTTAAATTGTGAGTGTCCTTTGCGAAATTGACGCATTTTGCTGTGAATTCATGAATTACAATCTAAGAGATAGAGACTTTCGTAAGCGAAATTGACGCTTTCGTGTTGTTACCTCAGATTACGATATAGAAACTCAATACTTTTGTGTGATATTGACGCTTTTTGTGTTGTTTTTCCACCATGGTTGGAAAAGGAAGTGTAAAGTGCGCAAAATGCGGTGTAACGTCAAAGAAAATTTTCTACTTCTTTGACCTTTCACAGGTTTCCACTCCCGTCGATTCATGGATCTCTGAAGTAAGTGTATTATTTTGTACTTATTTACACTTACTAGTTAGAACTACGTCTATAAAATAGTGTAGCCTCGAAATCATAATACCTACATTAATTCTGATAACCTCAAATTACCAAAAATATGACAGATTTCCCATATCATAAAACATCTAAACAGATCCCTATATAGATTTATGGATATATAGTTTATACGGTTTTGTCGGCTTTTAAATAATACATTAATTTCCTTTTCAGAGCCAGAGTTTGGGCAATGTTTTGCTATCCCAATGATGATTGGACTTCAGATGAATCATTGCTGAAGCTATATAAACAGCATAAGATGCTATGCAGAAATCATTTTGATGATTCATCATTTACTAGCAGTGCCAAAACAAGATTGAATAACTTCGCCATTCCAGCAGAAGCTCAAAATATTTTGTCCCAATTACAAGATGAACATCCACCTAAAGAAGCACAAAAAGCTCAAGTAGGTAAATTTGGTATTTAATAACAGTTTGATTTTGTTAAGTGAAATAGTCAAACTTATCAACTAAAATAGAGAACACCAATCTTTATTAAACACGAAGTTCTGTATACATGTAATTGCGATCCACAAATTGGCCGTGGTCCGAATTGAATATGGTGATATTTGCACTGTTTGCATGCAATCATTTCGGACCACTTTAATAGCACGATCGTGTGCACGTCTGTCAATGTCATTAATTAAAAAGTCTTGTTTGACTTAACATTAGTGAAACATTTCATGGCAAAATCTTAAAAGTTTTTACAGTCAGTTAATTAAGTTTTATCAACTCAAAAGTTTATAAATATTAAGTGACATATTTTATTCCAAATCGTCTTAACATCAAAATTTGAATTTGACATTTGCACACACAGTGCACTACCTTGTTTTCGTGAGCACTGATAGCACCGCTTCGTGACGTCACTCATGACGTGACATTGCTTTCGTAAGGCACACGTCGGTTCAATTCGGACCGGATTGTTTGCACGCTATCGGTGCCAATTGTGCATAATAGCTCAATTTGGACCACGGGGATTGATAGTTTTTCTAAAGAATTCAATTTTTACCTGGCCTAGAATTCACTAGTCAGTTGGATTGGATAAAATATTTTTGTTTATTAAACCTGTTTTATAGAAAATAATATTTCTTAGAAACAATGTCAATTAATAAGCATAAAATGTTACAGTTCCAGGAGACCACACAAATGGAAGTTACGGCCAGTACTTCTCAGTGTTCTATATCTTTAGAGCACTCAAGTGAATATAACCTTCAGAGCCATTTGACCAAGGTAATTCAATTATTAATAATTCTCAAGGGTAGATTAATCTTCACTTCACTTCTTTATGTATATGGCAATCGGCCGTAAACACAACCATTACTGCCAAACTCAAGTTTTGGATAATATACTTGTTTATGAATTTACTTTTAAAATATGGCTGAAAGTATAAGAGATTGTTTTGAGTTACCTGAAAAAGGACAAAAAAAGACCTCACAATAACGTTACTTACAACAAGGTTTTAACATTTAATGTATATGATATTGTATAGGATATAGGATTTGTTGGACATCTATATTATATAAAGCTGGATTCTAATAATCTGGATAATCTTGGAGTGTATTAGAGTTAATATTAGGAGGCAATTTAAAAACAAGACTACAATTATATTGATTTCTCTGTAATATCTATTATCAAATTACCAGAATATTAATTTGTTTTTATAATCTTATATTATAGGTGAAGCTAAATGGAGTCACAAGAACTTTTTAATATAGAAAAAAAGAAGTTTTTGCTCCAGCATTGACCCAGCAACTCCTTCAACCGAATGGCAAACAGAAAATGAAAGTTCAGCTAGCTGCTCAAGTCTTAAGTCACTCTCTCGCGTCAGGATTATTTGTTAAAGTAGCTCAAAGTAAGTTTGTTGTTATCTCTTTCTGAGCTCTTGCGACTGCTTGACTGACTGCTTCCCGTATGATTCCCAAAACCTTATCATGACGTCGCGAGTTATGACCCTTTTCTAAAAGAACTTTGCATCCCACCAGTATGTGCCTAGCTGTTCCTGATGCTTCACCCCATGTATAACATGTTTTTTTTTCTGTGGCTATTCCCCATCTTGCTAAAATTACATTGGTCTGGGAAAGACATCTGAATGGCGTTAAAATACAATTTCAGAATTGCAGGCTGGTCACCTGCAATTCATAGAGTAGGGTTTGCCGCTTTAGAACCGGTGGAATGCAGAATTCACCTAATTGTTGTGCCAGAAGTTAACTAGTACGAATTGGTATATTGGCCAGTCTGTCTTCCAGAATCTTATTTATTACAGCAAGTTAACTACTGTTATACTAATGTATCTTAAAATAAGGTTAGCTGCTGAATTTTACTGGCTATAAAATAAACTAAGATAGTAATGCCTTTGTTCTAGTGTACTACCAATATCAATGTTTTTTTGTTGAAAATAACACAAATCCAACATGGCGGCACTGTTGCCCATACTCCATTTAAATATCATAGGTCAGAATGTCATTTCATATTATATGAAAAAAATCCTTTTAACATTTGAAATCTTTTGTTTACTTTCAGATGAATTACCACAAGATGCCTCAGCGACTGCGACACTGATCTCAAATTTGGACCAGTTATTCGACGCTATGAATGGTGACACGCCAGACAGAAAAAGAGGAAAAAAATACCTTACCAACATGTCTTCAAGCAGCCCTCATTTAGATTTTTTAATAAAATCATAGTTTTTTTCACGGAAATGAAATTTTTAGGGGCAAGAAGTAAGCCCCCTTCACAAGATGGCTGGTTGAGGACGATGAATGGCAATCAAGCGCATATTTAATAATTTAAACAAATATAATATTGACAAAGTGGCCAAAGGCTCAATTAAGATCCCCTCGAAAACTGTTTTGGTTGCATTTGAAGTAACTGTGGATGTAATCCAAACCTGACTTCAATTCAATATATTGCAACATTGAAAACTAGCAAATATAATAACAAATCTAGTTATTAATAATAAAAACAGAAACTGAAACATGGATGATAATATTGATATACTAAATAATTTCAAAGTGTTTCTTCATAAAGGGTGTGCACAACGAACAATTGATGCAGATGTTTTTATTGAAGGTGTAGAGAGTTAGATATACCTCAGTGTTCTGGAGAAATGCAAATATGTGCATATGTGTGCGGCTTTATAGCTGAAAATATAGATAACAATTGCGAACATTGTGAAAAAAAATATGCTTGCTGATCCAAACACTGAGGTTTCTCATTTATTTATTATTACATCCTTTAAAGAATATGACGACATAAGATGCAGTTTGAAATACATCCTGCCCAGTTTCTGTGAAATGGTTGAAAATGCTGCAAATTTTAATACTTATTTAAAAGAAAATGTGCATGTAAAGGCACTTTAACAAAATTTATTACAAATATGCGATAATTTAAATAAAGATTGGCTGAAGGGGTGTGAAGAACATTTTGAAATTAATTTGAAAAAAATGTATGTATATATTTTTTTAAATGGCTTTATTATAACTTACTTTCAATTATTTCTTTAAAAAAAATGGTAAATGTTTTGCCCAAATCTATTATAGTCTAATATAGTATATTGAGAGTACAGTTGCTATATGCCTGAAACGGTTTTGTATTATTAAAAATCGAGGTTTTGTTGAGGATGCTTCTAAAAACCCCGTATCGAGAGAAATAAATATTCTGAATATTTATAAGCTTGTATTATTTGGCATTGCTACGAAATTCCCTATTCCTACTAAGATTTGGCGTTTTTATATATTTTTTGGTACCTGCAGAACCCGGAATCGAAAATTCTATGACTTAGCTGATACCGGAATTTCAATAGGCGTATGTAACAATTAATTAAATCAATCATTTAATTGATTGTTTTTTACGCCTATTGAAATTCCGGTATCAGCTAAGTCATAGAATTTTCGTAAAGCAAAAATCAAAAACAGTATTTGAATCTCCCGCGTACAAAAAGTTTCCGATGGCATAAACGGGAGCGCTAGTGAGCTCGATGTAAGCATTTTTGAAGTATGAAGTTGCCGTTCTTCCCTTTAGGGTATTTGTGTTCTGTGGTCGGTACGCGTTTTTGCAATACCGAAACTATGTATTGGTTTAGTTTGTAATAACGGTTTTTGAAACTATTTATTTTAATAACTAGTTATTGAATGGGTATCGGGTATCGTAAGTGTCGACTGAGGGCTCGGTTTCGGTTCGAAGGAAAATCATGTTTTATTGAATAAATAATTTTATTCGGCAACTATCTATTGACGTGACTGAGTATTGGGTGTTCGATAGTAATCACCAGTATTATTTTGATAAATGAAAATGAACTTTCCTTCATACTTTGACCAGGCTTAGGACTGGCTGCCAGGCGGCAGGCGTATTTAAATTAAAAGTTCATTTGATTTTATGTACATTGTTAGTCTGTACATATCCACAATATTTAACCTTTACTATAAACCTATTTTATATTTTACACGTTTTTATTTACACTATGTTACGAAGTTTTGTATTTACAATTCCTATTTTACAATTTGGCGCGAATCGTTTGCCGTCGATTCCGTCAGCCTGGCGCCTAGTATCGGCTCTCGCTCGGGTACCACGTTGCGAGCGACAGCAAGTGAACCGTCCGTTCCACACAATAAAAAGTTACTCCCGATAAATAGTTTCTGAAGAAGTCAATACATAGTTTTCGGTATTGCTGCTAATAAATAGTTTCAATAACTGTTTACGGTTTATAACGCCCATAACTAGCACTCAGAAACTAAACCAATGGATTCGCAATGTTATTATATGTCTCAAATAAATTTGCGTCCAGTTCAGTCCGCCATTACAAAGCACCGTGTTTGTTGTTGTGCTAAAATATCAGTCGGTGAGCATTATTTGTGAGTGCATTTTACAGTTATACGTTTTTTATTGATTTTTTTAATGAATTCTATAAAGAAAATCATAAAAAGTGTGGAACCTTGGATGCGGCGTCCCTAGTTTTTTTCCGCCATCTTAGAGCACCAACCCAAATGCTGGCACGTTTTTTTCGTAGGTATTTCATGTCTATTGGTTTCTATTGTCTAAGGGTCCGCAAGAGAATAATTTTGATTATAGCGCTCACAACGCTCACGCCCGGTCCGCATTCGTTAGCCCGCTTAAATCGACAAATGACAGTGTGTGACAGATTATCATGCGGACCGACTTTTAGCGCGCTAACGAAACTGCTAGCTAGCCTCAAGTTTCAGTTTTCCAAAAAAAGTAGGTACTCTGCGTATTTATTACATCAGTACATAAATTGTTTTAGGCAGTACAATATTATTACTCTACTTTCTCAGTAGATACTCTGTTTTTAGTGAATGTTGTATATCGGTTTTATTATTCAAACATTCTTTTTTTTCCTAGATCTAGGTACAGTAAGCTACTCATCAACCTATACTGTTTGATCTTGGACCGTGCTTATGTCGCTCGTAATAGTGGCGGTTTTCGTCGTGCAAATGTATAGCTTGAATGGGAGCTTACTGTACTCTTATGGACCATGTACGTAGGACATCACAAATTATCTAACGAACTCCGTTTACACACAACAACACATAATGCTTACCGTTGCAATCTCTGTTTTGTTGTTGTGGAGTAAGATAAAGCTCCACTACTCTGTTATTTTCCTAATCCCTCACAGTAAGCGGAACCAGTTCAACCAAATCCTTAACTATTCTTAACTATTTATAAATAATTTATTGTCTCAAAAGTTCAAAATACTTTTGCATTGGCGGTTTAATTTGACACTTTTGACAGTTCACTCACAACGATAACGCTCTGGGGCATGGTCGATGTTAGCGCAAAATGGCGGCTTCAGAGAGAAAAGATATTCGTCTAAATTGGACAGGCAAAGGTCTTATATATTATTTTCTTTTGAACTATATTATAAAAGGCAACGATTGCCAATTCTTCAGTCTTAAAGTAATTTGTTCAAGTCCAATCTTCATTCTTCATAATATTTTGTTTTTATATTTCCCCAATTGAGGAGATAAAAAAGTCATAAATTGGAATAAAATTGTCAAAGCAAGCCAATAATTCCTGTAGTGTGGGCGGGATATTTTCATATCTTTCCAGTAGCTTGTCAATTAGTATAAGGCGCTGTACATTAAAAGCAGGGCATTTGAAAAAAATATGGTCTAAAGTTTGCTCTTCCAAATTACAGTCTGTACATATGGGGGATTGGATAATATTCAGGCGATAAAGATGAGCTTTGAATCTGCCATGTCCAAATCGCAACCGCATAATTACAGTATAAAACTTTCTTGTTAAATATACTGTTCCTTGTGTGAACCAAGGCTTTTTACCCACTTCCTTATTTATACTGGCATACCATGCTCCTTTATTTTGAATAATCTGATTCCTTTCTTCTATCCATTTATTATTAAAAGTCGGACGGTAATCTGACAAAACATCCTGCCAAGGACATAATATCTCTGTGGTATTCCCACCAAACTTATTTGTCATTTTTGCAAGATAATCTGCATTTTCATTGCCTGTCACTCCTACATGTGCTGGCGTCCAAAATAGCTTAACTTTTTTTCCAAATGAGATTAGTTTTGCAAGCGTTTCTTTGATTTCAAAAAGAAGATAATTTTGTTCACAAAATCCGGGCTGTAATAAAGCTTTTAGCACAGACATACTATCAGTCACTAAAATAAAGTCTTTCTTGTTGAAGCACTTTATATCAGTTTGTATATAATTCAATGCCATTAGGAGTGCTGTAGATTCTGCAGTGAAGATGCTCATATTTTTAGGCAAATGAAAACCTCTGCCATATTTAATATTCAGGTGATAATAGGCAGCTGCCACACCTATTTCCGATTTTGATGCATCGGTATAAATAATTTGATGTTCTGGCCAAATAGATAGCTTTTCATAAACATCTTGTTTTGTTTTCAGGTTACTGTCTATTATAATGTCCATTGAGAGAAAATGAGAGAAAGAACTACTATAACATGCCCAATTATCTTTGCTGAAAATATTATTACTTCTAATGTATGCTGAGAAATTATTGAAGTCAAATAGAATAAATGGCAGTTTGAAAGCAGTGTTATAATTTGGATTTATATGATCATTTAACTTGATCAGAAGTGGATGATTAAGAATTGAATGAAGTTTTAGAATGAATTTAAATTTCATGTATTTAAATCTAATTCGTAATGGTTGAATATTACACTCAACTTGCATAGAGATAATAGGAGTGCTATTCATTGCACCTGTAATTAATCGAAGATTTTTATTTTGAATTTTATCCAGCTTATCAACTGAAGAAACGTCAAAAGCATAACAGTAAAAACTGTATTCAAAATGAGATCTAACTATGGATTTGTACAGCATGAGTAAAATTTTTGTATCAGCTCCCCAATATGTTTTTGCAAGTGCTTTTAATATATTGAAAGCTCGTAAAGCTTTATCTACTAAGCCACAAACATGTCTTTTCCAAGATAAATTCCTTGTGAAAGTAACACCTAAAAACTTAACCTCGTCGTTGATTGGTAGTAGATTTCCATCAAAATAAATATTGGTAAGTAAACACCTTGATCTACTAAACACAATTACTTTTGTTTTTTGTGAATTAACAGTTAGTTTTAGATAAATAAAATAATTCCTTAACTTTTCTAAAGCATTGTTTAGTTTTTGCTCTACTGATTGCATGTTGTTTCCTGAACAATACACTGCTAAATCGTCAGCATATTGTAGATTACATACATCATTTCCCAATATACTATTTAACCTATTTATATACAAAATAAACAACAAAGGACTTTGTTGTGTATAAGTCATAGAAACTTGCCAAGCCTTATTGTCAAAATAATGTTGGTTAAGTTGAGGGTATTTTGATAATCGCCAGTTGTGATTTTGATGTCGTGTGCTCCTTAGCTCATTAAACGTATTTACCTAAATACATGGTTTTATTGGACTTAACAGTGGCGACGAGGACTGAAACGTGAAAAATGACGCATAAATTAGTGAAATTCAGTGAATTTAATGTGCAAAATGACAATTGGGACAATTACGTCGATCGACTAAATTATTGTTTTGTGGCGAACGGAATCGGTGATGAGACAGTAAAAAGGGCTAATTTCTACACAGTTTGTGGCGTACAAGTGTTCGAAACTCTTTGTGCGCTAATTACACCCAAAAAATCGAGTGATGTGACCTATGTTGAAATCATTGACATTCTTACAACCCATTACAGTCCGAAACTGAACGAAATATCAGTGTCTTATAAATTTTATAAACGTGATCAGTTACAATCTGAAACGGCTTCGGAATATATCGCTCAGTTACGGAAAATCAGTGCCGGGTGTAATTTTCCTAACCTAGAACGCATGCTGCGTGACAGGTTGGTGTGTGGAATGCGTGATCACGGGCTACAGTACGAGCTGTTGAAGAAAAACAATCTCGGGTACACAGACGTTGTCGACGCCATGCTATCGGCCGAGAGCGCGGGCCGCGACGCGCGCATGATGCAGGCCGCCGCGCCGGCGCCACAGCTCGCCGCGCCACAGCCACCGCTCGCGCCCTACCACGCGGCGCCGCACAGTGAGCTACCCGCTTACGAGCCGATGGATGTTAACGCTGTCAGGGCAAGGCCCAATTTCCGTCTCTGCTACCGATGTGGGGATCGACACGGAGGGGAATGCCGTTTCGTAAATGCGATCTGTCACTACTGCAAGAAGAGAGGCCATATCGAGAAGATATGCACGGCCAAGAAGAAGAATGGCCCTGGAAACGCTGCACGCGTTGTCAACTACACTGACGAGGATGCTGATTCCCAACTGAATGGGATTTACAATGTGGAGGGGGCGCAGACGCGCGTTCCTGCGTATGAACTACGGCTGCAGCTGGACGGCGTACCGGTGAGCATGGAGGTGGACTCGGGCGCCGCGTACACGCTGCTCAACGAGCGCACGTGGGGTCGGCTGCGCGCGCGCGTCGCGCCGCGTCCGCTGCCCCGCCGCCTGCGCACATGGACCGAGGAGCCCGTGCCCGTCCTCGGGCAAGCTACAGTCACAGTGCAGTATAAGGACATTAAGCGCTCACTCAATGTTGTTATTGCTAGGGGGTCAGGTCCCAATCTGATAGGGCGCGATTGGTTCGAGGCTCTAGGTATCACTTTTAAAATCCATAAGATTTTAGATATAGACATGACAGCGACGAACAATATTCTAGCGACGCACGGTGAAGTGTTTAGAGAGGAACTCGGTACCTACCGAGGTGATCCCGTCGCGATTCAGTTGAAACCTAATGTCGTGCCAAAATTTTTAAAAGCAAGATCTGTGCCGTACGCTATTAGGGAAAGGGTCGAACAGGAGATAGATCGTTTGGTGAACGAGAACGTTCTTCGTCCTGTAGCGTTTTCAGACTGGGCGACACCTGTCGTTCCGATTATTAAAAAGAACGGGGCTATACGACTCTGTGGAGATTATCGCAGTACCGTGAATCAGGCTACAGAATCGGATACCTATCCTATGCCGACTGCGAGCGAGGTTTTCGCAACTATTTCTGGTGGTAAGTTTTATAGTACCCTAGATTTAGACAGAGCTTATACTCAGGTTGTAGTTGATGAGCCTACAGCGCGGCTTTTAACCTTAAACACGTGCAAAGGTTTGTATACTGTGCACAGGTTGGCGTTCGGAGTAAAGGCGTGCCCAGGAATATTTCAGCGACTGATGACGGCGCTGTTAGCGGGCGTACCGGGCGTCGCCGTGCTGATCGATGACGTCATCATCAGCGGCCGCACCATGCCCGAGATGACGCAGCGCCTTGATGCAGTTCTTGACAGGATCGAGAAGGCTGGTCTACGTCTCAACAGAAACAAATGTAAGTTTGCTAAAGAACGAGTGGAATTTTTGGGTTTTGTTATCGACGCCGAAGGTATTCACCCAGCACCGAGCAAAATCGAGTCGATATTACACACACCAGAACCCAAAAATATCCAAGAGTTACAAGCTTTCCTGGGCTTATATAATTTCTATGAGAGATTCGTTCCTCACAAAGCAACAATACTCGAGCCTCTACACAGATTGCTCGACAAATCACGTGCGTGGTCGTGGACTGAACGGGAACAGCGTAGCTTTGATACAGCAAAGCGCCTGTTATCATCCGATTTAACCCTCGTACATTACGATTTGACAAAACCACTGGTTCTTACTTGCGATAGTTCCGAGTACGGCGTAGGCGCAGTGTTAGCACATATCATGGACGACGGACAGGAGCGTCCAATCGCCATGGGGTCCCGTACACTACACACACATGAGAGACGCTATTCACAACTTGATAAAGAAGCGACTGCCATCATGTTTGGCGTCAGTAAGTTTCACAACTATTTGATGGGCAGATCCTTCAAAATAATTACGGACCATAAACCGTTACTCGGTATATTCGACCCTAAAAGACCAATACCTAATGTTTTGTCTCCCCGTTTGACTAGAATGACATTAGTACTTACATCATATAGTTACGATATAGCATACAAACCGGGACCACAGATAGGCCATGCAGATGGTTTGAGCCGCTGGCCGCAGCCGGTACCAGAGCAGCCGGAACCACAACTGTGTGATATACTGCTCATGGCTGAGGCACCTGAGGACTTTCCGATTGACATCGATCAAATAGTAACTGCTACCAAGCGTGACAGGATTCTCTCTCGAGTAATCCATCACATTTTATCTGGCTGGCCTCCCAAAGTGTCTGATGAGCAGTTACGTCCATACTGGCTGCACCGCGCTGAGTTGTCGGTACACCAGGATTGTATACTACTGGGCTGTCGTGTAGTGGTGCCGCCCTCACTGCGTGAGAATGTATTACGAGTTTTACACAAAACACACAGTGGCATTGTACAAACAAAAGCATTAGCCAGAAGCTACGTCTGGTGGCCACGTCTAAATGAGGACATAGAGACATTGATACAAAATTGTAACAAGTGTCTAGAACACCGTCATATGCCACCAAGAACCACTTATGAATGGATCATGCCAGCTAGACCTTGGTCTAGGTTAAATATGGATTTTGCGGGGCCATTTCAAAATAAATATTTTTTTATTATTGTCGATGCATACTCGAAATGGCCTGAGGTGTTCGTCGTAAATAATATGACTTCTGCAACAGTTATTCGGCACTTGCGCATGATCTTCGCAACACATGGCCTGTGTGAAACTATAGTTTCCGACAATGGGCCATCATTTGTTTCAGAAGAAACAAAGCAGTTCTTGAAGGCTAACAAAATAAAACATATAACATCGGCGCCCTTTCACCCGTCCACTAACGGTTTGGCGGAACGTATGGTGCAGACGGTTAAAGACAAGTTGCGAAAAATGGACGGTATGTCGTGGGATGTCAAGATTCCTAACATGCTATTAGGCCTCCGGGCCACACCAAGTACTGCGACTAATAAAAGTCCAGCAGAACTTCTGTTCAATCGGCGAGTTCGTACATTGTTAGACACACTGCACCCGGATGAACAAAAGCGAACTAATAAAGAAAATCAAATTCAAAGAAACAGTTTTAAGACACACAGGCATGCAGAAATAGGTAAAACTGTTATGTATAGAAACTTTGCTCAAGGTGCGCGTTGGCTACCTGGGAGAGTGGTAAATAGAGAAGGTCCAGCTAGCTATCGGGTCGAGACTGAAGATGGATCAATAATTAGTAGGCACATCGACCAATTAATAAGTAAAAAGATGGAAGATCCAATACCCCAGGAAACTGATGCAAGTAGGGAAAAGGAAGGTGAGTTTACAGCTCAAGAAAGTGAAGGGGGAATGGCAGTGAGAGATGATATCTCTTCCAGTCAGGAAACCGAACAAATTATAGAAATTCCTAGTTCGGATAAATGGGCGGAAATGTTAGGAATTCCAGTTGAGCCAGGGCCTGGGTTTTCAGGTGGAAAAATAAAAAACAAACTTAGTTTACATGGCAGGTCACCATACACTAAACCTATTCATGAAAACAATTACATTTTGTAAATATAGATTATGTTAGAAGTTAGATTAGGATAATGATAATTAATGTATTGTCTTTGTTTCGATTAAAGATTTATTTTAGTAATAAAATATGTATAATAATTAAGTCTTATATATGAATTGTGTAACAGAAGATGTTTCTTATGTTTAGTAATTGTCTGTAGTATTTTGAGTTTATATTTATGTCCATACTTGGGGGAAAGGTATGTTGTGTATAAGTCATAGAAACTTGCCAAGCCTTATTGTCAAAATAATGTTGGTTAAGTTGAGGGTATTTTGATAATCGCCAGTTGTGATTTTGATGTCGTGTGCTCCTTAGCTCATTAAACGTATTTACCTAAATACATGGTTTTATTGGACTTAACAGACTTAAAATTCCACCTTGACACACACCTTTGCATGATGATTGGGGTCCATATAAGTTATTTCTGTGTTTAATGTACACTTGTCTATTACTTAGAAAATTAAAAATCCATTTTAATAATTTTGCAGGTAGCTGAAGGGAGGACAGTTCGTTCACAAGGATGTTATGATCTACATTATTAAAGGCACCAGTAATATCAAAGAAGATACCAACAACAAATTTCTTATTTACTAAAGCATTATAAACATCTATGTGTAAATGGTTTAAACTTTCAACAGCAGAACGATTTCTTCTAAAACCAAATTGATTGTAAGGTAAAAGTTTATTAGACTCTATAAAATATTCTAGTTTTTGTTTTATTAATTGCTCAAATAATTAATGGTTAAACAAACTTACCATTGTGATGTTTGACCATAATTATACGAGACGTAATCACAAAGGTAAGTTTGTTTAACCATTAATTATACTACGACGTTGCATCCTCGAGATTTATATATTAACCAGGTAGGATGTTTAGAATATTTTGAGAAATTTTCAATTAGAAGAAAAAAAAAGAAAGTTTGTCGTTAATTCGGTATAAGTTGACTTTTTTTTATAATTTATAACAAAATCTAAATCAGAAAACTAAAGACTTTTATTACGCATGATAGACTTGATAGAATCTTGATAAAAATTTCCAAGGCACAGAAAATCATCTAAATAATTTATAATAGTAAACTAAGACTTCTAAGATGAGATAATATGGGTTTAAAAAGCTTAGTGAAAATGTATGAAGCTGAAGCAATTGCAAAGGGAAGACGTTAAAAATCATAAGTTATTTGCTTATATTTAAATCTAAGATAATGTTTCGACGATTGATGCGTATAGTGACTAAAAAATAGACATCTTATAAATCGATGAACGCCATATAACAGAATTTAGACATCAGCTTAATAGCCGTTCGAATGTCTTCCATTTTAAAAGGCAACTCCGAACAAATTCATTAAAAGGTTTAACATTGAGAATAAATCTATTCTAACCATCAGTTTTACGAATTGTAACACCGTTTGATCTTTAAATTTAATTAAACCCAAATTTTGCAAAAAAACTTTTTCGTTTACTGTTGTTTTTACATAAAAAATTACAACTTTTTTTTTACTACAATAATTCTTTATCAATTAGTTTCACAATAACCATTTCAACGTTATTTTTGCACGTGACAATTGCAAGTACCTTTGATCATTGTGCAATTTGTGCATAGACAATATTAAAGAAAATAAATTTCGGGTTTATCTTGGCATAGTCTATAAAGATAATTTTTTTTTTCAAATTCAAAATGATTAGATTTGACATTAAATCCGTTTGTTTTGATAACTTTTAGAGACATTTAACAAAACATATTTTAAATTAATAGATCAAATTAAATGAAGACATTTAACACGAGACATATAAATTGATAGTTTATAACAAGAGTTTCGTCGAGTAGTTTTTAAAAGCTTTTATATTTTTGTTTATTGTTAATTAATTATGACCTTCTGTCTTTTTCAACCAAACATTTATTACTTTCACTTAGAACACTGATTATATATTATAGAACTTCAAAAATTTCATATGTTTACTGGTGATGGTGATAAGCGATAAGTCCGTCCTTAACACTTCTTGAATCACAATGAGAATTTCATAGGTTGTGCAACTAGTTGGGGTATTATGGGTGTGATTCCTTTACCAATACCTCGACCTTAGAAAAATCAATCCCTAGTTATAATCGAAGTATATCATATTTTCTGCTTTTCATTTTATTCAAGAAAAAATACAAAATAGTTTCGTTGGAATATAACAAGTGCACGCGACCTTCGAGGTTTTGTTTCCAGTTCGAGATCAAGGCTCAGGACACGCAATACATACTTAGCTATAAATAATAAGGATTCTCCGAATGATTCATCAATTTGTTATAATAATTTAAGTACTTACGCTAATTACCAAGGTACCTTAGGTATTTTTAAATCACTTGAATTTTCTTTTTGATTTAGAACAGATAAATTTATTAACTTTTTTGTTAGGTAGGGTTTTTTCAAACACATTATATTCCCAAAATCCGTCTTTTACATCCCCTATTTCATAAAAATAAACCTGATAGTAAGCGGCATCTTGGTGGATTAATGAACAATATTTACACATTTCAGGTTATAAATATTGTAGATTTTCACCATAGAAAGTTTCAGATCACTCCTTGGCAGATAACTCCCAAAGGCTATTTTCTTTGAATCAATGGTAGTAGTTGTACACAAAATAGGTGATCTCTCCTCCATATGTTATTTTTATAATCCAACAAATAAGAAAATTTGACAATTTAATAAAAATTATGTTTGTAAAACCCAGTGTGAAAGCCCCTGACCATATGATCATAGGCATGTTACTATATACTTATTATCCCAACACTGTACTATGAATCTCCAGGGCAGTTCCCATAAGGCTTGGCTGTCTGGTTTTTCAGTGGAGGAACTAAGAAACAACTACATAGTATAACAAGGAAGAATTCTGTGGAATTACATATCTAAAACATAAAATCTAAGAAATTGGAGTACAGTATTATTGACCCGTGATCGCAAGAATTTAAAGCCGAAGGTACGATCCACTAACCATCGTTACGGGGCAGGCTAATCTTTAAAAAAAGAAACAAAACATTTTCATTTGGTGTATTCCATTACCTAGCTGTGTACCCAATTTTTAGCTGAATTAGTTTGATACCGAGATTGATAAAAAAATCTGAACCATTCTGCACTTTGTATAGATTTCTGATCTATTATAATATAGGTACCTGATTATCTTTATTTCAACTTACAAATCTAAGGATATGATTGTATCTGACTATTATTATGATGGCTGGCTTGATTGCATTGTTCTCTTATGCTTATGCATAAGAGAACTGTATAAAGCTTATTATTTCAATAAGTCAAGGATTTTTGTTTTTTTTCCCCAAATTTAAATTTACAACCAAATTTTGACAATTAGCAAGAAAAGAGCATTACAGGTAGGAAATATTATGTTAGATATAAATTGATCTAATTCGTCATTGCATCATCTTACTGCTCTCATTTGGTATAACTTCTTAATTTCATAACATAATCTCACAATATTTGACTGTGAAAAACGTGAACTTATAGGTAAACATCTTTGAGATTCGGTTTCTTAAAAAGAAATTTGTAATCCGTTTTACCCGTTACAACTCATAAGAGAACTGGATCGATTTAATTTTTTTTCAGGTGTGAATAAAATATTTTCATTTACCAGAATAATTATAAAATTTTACCATTATTATGTTTTGATCTGCGCCTTTGGTCGAGACTTCGTTGTCTGATATCGATCTACTACAGGTGCTTTCCTCGCAAACTAATGGTACGAGTGACTCCTCGCCCAACCACGTCTCTGCGTGCGTGGCATTTGACGCGGTGGGGCTTTCCAGTTTCCCTGCTGGCTGACTGAAGGCCTATTAGAAGAAGAAGTACTCGCGCAGCTGGAACTTTCTTGATTTGGAGTCCCGATAGTTTGCCGACTTCGATGCTTTAATTTTATTAGTGAGATTCTCGCCAAAGAGAAATGCATCACTTCGTACACGTGCAATATCTTTTTAAACTTTTAATCTAATGAATACATTTATTAATTTCCTTCTTTTAAGTGTGTTTTTATAATGAAGGTCCAATATGAGCTGATCTCTTTGAGTAACACAGCAATGATTTCTGGATTCGATTTGGGTGTTTTAACCAATTAAAAGTTTTCAGGTATAAAGATCTTGTCCTCTCTTTTTTTTTTATCCTTATTTAAGCCTCCGCACAATATATGACCCCAACGTTTAGAGATTTCATCCTGGATTTTTGTTCCGAAAAGCTCGTGTTTCCCTTTTGAGGTCCCTAAGACCTCTAAAATATTCTCATGTAAATTGGTTGCTGGAGGGTAAACATCATTTACAAGTACCTGAGAGCTAGTGAATGGTATGGGACACTCGGCTGGTGCTTCTGATGTCATCACCTGTACATTACTAGGTTGTCCCTCATTACAAGTTTCAGTCACATGAACCACTGACTGAACATATGGGATGTATATGAACACACTAAAGCCTCTTCATTCATCCTCTCCATAGATTTTTTTTTATTTTATTTTATTTAACAAAATCTACCATTATAAACATAAACACCAAACTACGAAATAGTTTCTCGGCAAGTAACATTAGTAATGTAATGCGAGGCGAGTCATATTCTTCGAGGCTATCCACAGCCTGTGTACTAATATATATGACCAAAAAACATAACTACAATCGCATCGTAGTACTGTGCGCGACTATGATCGCATCGTAGAACAAAGGCACATGGTTCTATAAAAAGTAAACAAATAATAACATTCCGTTGAAAAAAAATAAGCTAGGTCATGATCACACCATGACAAGAAGTGCTGTGATCGAGACCGTAATCGCGTCACGGTACTAATAAATATGACCAAAAAAACATGACTACAATCGCATCGTAGTACTGTGCGTGACTATAATCGCATCATAGTTCCAAGGCACACTGTTCTATAAAATATAAAGAAATAATAACATTCTGTTGAATAAATAAGCTAGGTCATTATCGCATCATGACTCGAAGTGCTGGGACCGCGACCGTGATCGCGTGACGGTACCAATAAATCTGGGGGGTTACCGCCTAACTCATAGCGATCACTCGCTATAGCTTCGTGACATTAGAACAATAGCTCTTATGTCGTCTGTGACATAAAACGATTGTTCTAATGTCATGATAACGATAGCGAGTGCTCGCTTTGAGTTAGGCGGTACGGCCGCTGACCATAAAACATTACTACAATCGCATCGTAGTACTGTGCGTGACTATAATCGCATCATAGTTCCAAGGCACACTGTTCTATAAATATAAAGAAATAATAACACTTAAACACATGTACAAGGCGTGTTTCAAAGTGCTGATTCACGGTTCTTTAGTAATTATGAATTATTTCTTGAATAGACGTTTATTTGGTACAAAAAATACAACACACAATGTAACAAAAAAATATAAATATATATTCAGATAGATTTTAGGCCAAATAGACCCTGCATGCAGAGCCACAGAGTGCTTTGACGCTGGTATTCTGCGGATACCATTTTATTTAACACTATATACAGAATATTCTCTAATTAAACAGTAACGTTAGGCAATGCACAAACAGCAAGGCTCTTTTTATTGCTCAATAAATTTCAAAATGAAATTAATTAGTGTGCTAAATAAACTTTAAACGAACGAAATGCAAAGATGAGAACGTGTCGATAAATAGTACAATATAATACACAATAAACACATAATTTAAACTTACATACTTCCAGCACCATCAAAATGCTAGCAGCGGCGGCGGCGGTGACGTAAACGTTTCTCTAGTTTACGAATCTTTTCCTTAAATATTGCTTAGAATACTTACGTTTTCATTTACCCATATTGATATCTATAACAACTACATAACACACTAAAAATAAAGTTATAAAATAATAAAACTTTGATCTTTAATATTTCGATGCTGTGATGCCCGCACAAAGAAAGCGAATGAGTCAAACGGCGTAACATCGCGCAAGCGGGTGAATAATACTAAAACTACCTACCTATCTTTTTATTTTTATGTCTTCGCTCTAAAATTGTGCTTGGTGCCCGGTACATTGGAAAGTGGACTACCTGGTTAATATATAAATCTCGAGGATGCAACGTCGTCGTATAATTTAGCTGCACAAGAAGTTAGTGCTATTGGTCTGTATGAATCGTGATGAGTACTAACATTACCTGGCTTAAGAATTGGCACAAGACAATCAGTTTTCCAACTTTTAGGTATTGTCATACTACTCCATAATAAGTTAAACACTTGTAAAACAATACCTTGACTAAATGAATTTAGATTTTTGAACATCTTATATGAAATATTGTCTAAATCAAAAGCAGTATCCTTCCGTGAATATATAGCACCTAACAACTCTGTCATAGTGAAGGGCTTCATAAAAAAATTATCTACATTTGAATTATTATTGTCATATTTGAGATCAAATACTGACTGATTGTCTGTGGTTGAGGTGTACTTATCTATGAATGATTGTATCCAACTGTTGTCGCTAACATTACCAGAGATGCTAAAAGTTTTATTAAACTTTCGAATCTTTCACTTGACGCTGGCATAATTAACAAATTGCCATAAAAGGGGATCAAAAAAAAAACTTTTGAATATTAATCCATATGATAGAGAGTGGGGTTTGGCGATTGAAAGAATTGCACAATGCTGGCCATGATTCATGTCTTACTTTGTTGATGGTAAGCTTTTTTGATGGTTGCTGCTTTTTGAACTCTAAATAATTTTCTAATGTTGGATCACCTTTAAACTTTATATAAGATAATTTGCATTTAGCAACAGCCTGAGCACAAACTTCATTCCACCATGGCAAACTTTTTTTTTTTTGTATCTATAATGAGATGATGTTATAAATGAATGTCTTTATTTGAAAGTATTTGCTTCAGAAACTCCTTGAAGTAAAATATTACACAAAAGTTCATAACATACCTCCACATTACAAGAATTGAGACTGAATTCCTGTAGTTTTGTCGAAACAATTTCTTGCTATTTTTTCCAATCTACATATTTATAATTAGGATATGAATAATTTGTATTAATGTTACTATTATTAATATTTACAGGATTACATAAAATAGTTGTAACAACAGGAAAATGATAACTACAGTAGGTGTATATTGGGCATTCTAAAACAGTTTTCATCAAAACACCGCAAACGAACGCAGTGAGATTTGAGCTACGCTTCGCTGCGCTCTAGCTCCGCAAATCTCACTGCGTTCGTTTACGGTGATTTGATGAAAACAGTTTAAGATTGCCCAATATACATTATATAGGGTTAAATGGAAAAGAAGATTTTTTATTTCATTTCATTTCATAATGTTTCTATTGTGTTGTGTTGTTTGACTGTAAACAGTATACTTTTGATTGATTGCGATTTACTAGACACATTTTCAAGGTTTTCTATCTCAGAATATTAAGGCATTCAACTAGGTAGCAGTGCAATAACAACAGAAATTAAACAGGTTGAGGTTTCGTAGCTTCAGGACTCAACTCTCGGATAAGTACCGTTCTACACTCTGCCTGCCATACAGTTTCAAAGCATTCCCACGAAATTCATTTATCAGCAATAAATTTATTGCACATTATTCATATATCCAGTTACGAGTGCTTACTCAAATAATAAGGCTTCTTTCACACGTTAATACTTTTATTTGTTTATTAAATTACTTCAATTAAATATATTCTTTATTATAAAACAAAGTATAAAATTGTTGATTTTTACAAAATATTTAAAAGGCCGGGCTAATCCCTGAAAGATGTGTTCCAGTCATCACACGAATAAAAAATAGAAAATAAATATTCCAATAATTTAAAAAATGAAAATATAAAAAATATTGAGAACATTTTAACTACCTACCTTGGCTGACTAAGGTCTTAACATCCTAATTAAATAGGGTAGTGCGGTGGGAACGTGTATGAGATGCTGCAGATGAATACCACCTATGTATTATTACAATAATTTTCATAAACTTCTATGGTTCTGTCCTCATGTCGTATCAATATCGTTATGCTATAAATACATTCAGTTCGCCTAATAGAACGATATACCTATTGTTTATCTGTTTTAAATAGTAGTATCGAAAAATGAAAATTAGAAATCGCATCCGTTATTATAAAGAAGACTTTTTAATTTGGAGATAATATTCGTTAGTAATTGTAAATATGTATGTACATGTATAATTTAAATAAATATAATAAACCCGAAATGAAAAAAAATTTGGAGCATGCAGCCTTACACGAGATTTCTGCATCAGCAGAATTAAACGGTTACCAACTATTTTGCTGTATATGCACAGTATTGTATTGCAAGTTTGTGGAAATAAACGACAAACAATTAATTTGCTGATTATTTCCGCGTCATATTGCACATTGGTAGAATTATGGGTAAATATCAAATTTTGCTAAATATCATGAAAGTCAGAGGTGCAAAACGTTATTAAGTTTTATATTTCGAGTATGGAACCGACTTTTTGAAAGTAAACTACCAAACTATAATCTTCTCTTAGATGTTGTGATGCTGAATAACGATCTACTACTACCTCGAAAATAAAAATCCAATACACGTAATTGCGTCAGTTCGTCGTTTTGTTTCTTTCTTGCTACGTAAGTACTTTTTTTTTTATATAGCTGACGAAGTTCAGCCGATGATCGGACCGTTTTTGGATCATACGCAACTGCGGATCAAAAATTTTGTTGCAGACCTGAGAACTGCTCCACTCACACGTCCCGGGTACCATAGTACCCAGAGCGCTTCGCGTCTCCTTTGCCTAAAACGCGCGGTGTGATAAAAAAATCACGAAAAAAAAAATATTTTCTCTAAATAAAGTGTCAGTTCTTTAGTGTTTGAAAAACGAACACTGACCATGGAAGTGGAAGTGAATGCATTAGGATTCTCGATAACGTATAGACATCATATCCGTGAATGCATATTTGTTTTCTTATAAATATTTTGTGTGGATATGATTTGGACGGAAATTAATAATTTTATGATAATATATATAATATTTTATAATATTACTTACTTATTTAACAATATAAAAATTAATGAGCATTCTTTTTTAGATTAGTCATGTTAAATAAAAATGATTATAAAGATAAGGTATAGGTTGAGAACCTCAGTAAAATTATTACTTGCATTGCACTTTTCTTATATAAAATCCGGAAAAACTGTAGTCACAGTACACTCCAGTGCTATCTCTGACCACTAACAGTGCTTCAGTACCTCCTCATCAAAAAATCTCAAGACCAAGACAGCTGAAAAATGTTCGTAAGTTTTTATACTTTATTGCTATACTTTATATCTATTCTTTAATTGTCTATAAGTGGTTGATCATCTTCATGCTTCAACAAATTGAGCCGTTGGACCAGGCTGTATATGACGTGACCTCTCCAAGTGCTGTCTTCACGAGGGACCATCAAGCCCAGCAGTGGCATGCTGATTGACTGATGATGATGATATTTTTTTTATCTTATGAATTGAAGATGTGAATCTTCAACTCGTTTTCTTGTAACCACTCTTAATACTAATATAACATTTACTATTTTCAGGTCGGATAGCAAGCAAAACAAAAGGTCAGCCAAGAAGAGCTGTGAATCTGACCTTTTCTTTGATACCGACGACGAAGACATCAGGTACTTTTATTGCTATATTTACATATATCTAAATTTCAAGTGTTTAATGTGTACAATAATCGTGTATCCTTTTTCTATCTCCCTAGTCCAAAGAAGAGAAGCAAGGCGATAAAGTGCCTATCGAAGGCGAAGAGTGCAGAAGTGAAGAATACATCGTCGTCCAATACTTCTGAGTGGTTGTTCGACTCAGAGTCGGACAGCGAGGTTTCGCGGCCGCCAAACCTGCCAAACAAGACCACCAGTATCCTGACACGCCGAGTACCTGGTGGTGTAACGCGTCGGACTGCACAGCTCGACGGCGACTTGCTAGTGGAGCTACGCCTCTACAACCAGAAGGAGGTATCTAATCTCAGCGGCCTTGACCGGTGCGAGCGCGCTATCGTTTGGGTACGCTTGCAAGGCGAAGCAGAATCTCCAGAATTTTATGCATTAAAAAAATTTGTAAAATTAGCTAAGGCAAAGTTTACCACAGAGGGGATATTTTATAAAGATAAAGTTAAAAAATAGGTTCTCTTTTGTTTCTCTCTGCGTAAATTATGTTTTAGCTGGTTTACTTATTGTTTATCGTTAGCAAACTCAAAGATTAGGTACTTACATACTTAAGCCTTTATTACTTTAACTTTGAGAATTTGTACTGTCCAAATCATAATGTCGAGGTCTACTTTCTGTTCAGTTTGTGACGTATCCGTAAATAACAAAGTTTTCTCTGCACATTTGAAAAGTATTTTACATAAGAACAACAGTTCGGTCGTTGATAGTGAGGGGGTTGAAAAAGTTCATAGCGCTTTTCGTAATCGTATAGCATCGTACCGTGTTCGATATCAAGATGAGGGTCATGATAGTGCGCGTGTTCGCCCGCCCGCCGAGTTTTTATGGCACTTGCGCTCTCGCGTACGCCTATTGCTCATAGCGAAAATTCAAGCTCACACTAATGTTAAAGTTAATTTTGAACTTTTCTGTGAATTCTTTCTGCTTAGTAAGTATGATTCGATTTCAATCAAGTCATTTGCAACGGAAAACTTCATCTTGCATCAAAACTTCAATTTTGAAGATATGTTTTCAAAAATTATTCACTTAATTTGTAAAAAAATTGAAGAATTTGAAGAAAGAGATAGTGGGTGGGCTTATTTACAAAGCCTATATCTAGAAGTAAATATAAACAAATATAACCCGTTAAGAGGCTCCAGTTTTATAGAATTACCAAAGTCCATAAAATGTAAACGAGCATGTATCAACATTCAAAATTCTGATAATTATTGTTTTTTATGGTGTGTCATGGCAGCACTATTTCCTATAAACAGAAACGCACATCGAACGTCAGCTTACCCACACTTTAAAAATGTACTCAATATCAAAAATATGATTTTTCCAGTTGGGTTTGCGGACATCAAAGTTTTTGAAAAGAATAATCCTCGCATAAGTATTAATATTTACGGCAAGAATGGTAACATTGTTGGACCTTTATACAAAAGCGAGATTCGCAAAGATCATCACATTAATATGCTTTTCCTGGAAAACAGAAAACGCACCCATTACTGTCTTATTAAAGATTTATCTAAATTACTTCGTCTTCAATTAACTAAACATCATTCTAAAATATATTTATGCGAGGATTGTATGATATTCTTTGATAGTAATGATAAACTGAAAGCTCATGTTTGTGGTGGTGTATCGACAATATTACCCGGTGATGGAACACGAATTCAATTTAATCATTACGAGCGAATGCATAACATGCCCTTCGTCTTATACGCAGATTTTGAATCATTATTAAAACCAACTGAACTCGATTCTGGATCAGGCTGTACAAAGATATTGCAAAAACACGTACCATCAGCATTTGCTTATTACGTTGTGTGTTCTTATGATAAGTCGCGTAATAAATATGTATCTTATCGAGGTCCAGCCTGTGTAGAAAAGTTTTTAGAAAGTCTATTATTGGATATAACCGATATTTATAACGTTTTGCAGTCGCCAGTGGCTATTTGTTTAACAAATGAAGACAAAGCGAACTTTGCTCGGGCTACAAATTGTTTTCTTTGTGATAAAATATTGTTTGACGATAAAGTTAAAGATCATTGCCATCTTACAGGACGGTATCGTGGTGCAGCTCATTCTTATTGCAATATTAGATATCGATTGCCTAAGTTTGTTCCTATATTTTTTCATAATTTAGCGGGTTATGACAGTCATCTTTTTATACGACAGTTGGGAAAACTATCAGGAAAAATACAAGTAATAGCAAAAAATAAGGAAAACTACATATCTTTTACAAAAATTTTTCAAATTAATGATAAAGATATCATACCTGTTCGATTTGTTGATTCTTTTAAATTTTTAGGCACAAGTCTAGAGAAACTTGTCGCAAACTTAAAAAATGACGACTTTAAACATCTGCGGCGTTATTTTCCTTCTCGTGAGCATTTTGCTTTAATAAAAAAGGGGTGTATCCATATGAATACATGACTACTTGGAGTTCATACGAAGACAAAGTACTTCCACCTCAGGAGTTCTTTTTCAGCAAATTACGCAATAGTAATATATCTAAAGTAGATTATGATCATGCAAAAAAAGTCTGGCAAACGTTTGAATTATCGAATCTCGGTGAATACACAGACTTGTATCTTAAGTCAGATGTTCTTTTATTAGCTGACGTTTTTGAAAGTTTTCGCCAGACATGTAAGATGAATTATAAATTAGATCCAGCCTTTTATGTTACAGCACCGAGTCTCAGTTTTGATGCCATGCTATTAAAAACAGATGTTAAATTAGAATTAATACACGACCTGGAAATAATAAGAATGATTCAAAAAGGTATTCGCGGTGGAATATGTTTATGTTCGACAAGGTATTCAAAAGCCAATAACAAGTATTTAAAAACTTACGATCCAAGAAAAAGTAATAACTTTCTAATTTATATCGATTGTAATAATCTCTATGGATATGCAATGTGTGCTTATTTGCCTCATTCCAATTTTAAGTTATTGAATGACTTGGAAATCGCTGGAATAGATTTTATAAATGTGCCAACTAACGGAGACACTGGTTATATACTAGAAGTAGATTTAGAATACCCCGAACATTTGCATAATGATCATAACGATTTTCCATTCTGTGCTCAAAAATTTACTCCGCCAGGTTCTAAAACTTCAAAATTGATTCCAAATTTATACGATAAATATTTCTATGTCATACATTTTGCTCATCTGCAAACATGTATAAAACATGGTTTGTTGTTAAAAAAAATACATAGAGTTATTCAATTTAATCAGAGTCCTTATTTAAAGCAGTATATTGACATGAATACTGAATTACGAAAAAAAGCTAAATCTACATTTGAACAAGATTTCTTCAAACTTCTTAACAACAGTATATTTGGCAAGACGTTAGAAGACACAGAAAAGAGGGTTAATGTGAAATTAGTCAATAAGTGGAATGATGATAGTAACAAAACAAAGAAAAGTTTCTGTGCAGAGCAAATGATAGCTCGACCAAATTTTCACAGTGTTACAATTTTCACTGAAAACTTGGTAGCCATTCAAATGAAGCCTGAAACAATCACTTTGGATAAACCTATATACATTGGTTTTTCCGTTTTGGAAATATCTAAGAGTCACATGTTTGATTTTCATTATTCTATTATGAAGCCTTTTTATAAGGAAAAGTTAAAACTTTGTTATACGGATACTGATAGTTTTTTGTATTCAATAGAAAGTAAAGATTTTTATGCTGATTTAAAATCAAATTTTCTTCCCTATTTCGACACTAGTAATTATTCTGTAAATAACGTATACGACATTCCTAGTTGGAACAAAAAGGTGCCAGGTCTCTTTAAAGATGAGCTAGGAGGAAGTTTGATTTCGAAGTTTGTAGGATTAAGGTCCAAGTTATACTGTATTAAAACGGCAGAAGATGAATTAAAAAAAGCAAAAGGCATACAGAAGCAAGTATTAAAAGATGTACAATATAAAGATTATTACAAGGTATTAAATGAAAATACATTTTTGAAGAAACAAAATATCATATTTAAATCTCTTAAGCACGAAATATTTACTCAAGAACAGAACAAAATAGCTTTGTCAGGTAATGACGATAAACGTATCATATTAAAAAACAAAATTTCTACTTTATCATGGGGTCACTGGGATAGTTTAGTTTAATATCATTAGTTTTTCTTTAGAAGCACCGTATTGTATAGTTTATTATTATTTTAATGGTAATCATGAATCAAATTGTAAGTTGAGAAATATGTTACCCCATCATCTATTCATTTATTATATGGCTTAAGTAATGAATAAGTTAATAGAATAAAAACATACATGAAATTGTATAGTATGTACCGACACGGCACTTTATATTGTAAAGTTATTTAATTTTAATATTGTTATCCATCAGTTATTTGTTTAATAGTATTATACATTGTTTTTTAATGGTAAATAGGTAAATTAATTACCTAGTTTTAATCAAATACTTAATGTTGTATTGTAACGATGAAAATATATAACGTTATAAACCAGCTACCATGTTTTTTTTTATTTCATAATCCATAAAATATAAAACTATTAATAAAATAGCACACGCAATGAACAATTCGAAACTGGTTGGGACATGTTATTGCTGATTTAGGTATTCCAACTTATAGTTCATTAGTAATTTGTCCAATTGCGATTCCGTGCGAATGCTTTGTTGTTATGTCAGCATTATATTTACACTATAAATAGCTATTAAAGTCGAATGTTTTTAAAATTTGTTTCACACATAATTAATCAAGTGACAACTACGGTCACCCAAATACATCATGGTAAGTCGTATAAATTATTTTTCTTCAAACTCTTTTCTTGTGTAGTGGTTAGATCACTAGTTAATGTTTATTTGTATATTTGATTTAGTTGGAAGATAATGTTGTTGTTAAAACCTTATGGTTGTGATGCTGTTATCGTGATTCTCATATTCTATCGGTTCCGTATAAGATAGTCAGCCTCCTTGTGGATCCTAGATATACTCTTCTACCTCCGCCACTATATCAATCATTTCTTCGATGTGAAATTATTTTTGTTGCATAATAAATTAAATTTCAGAACACCCAAGAAATCTCGCAGTCGCTACTCATAAGCAAGGAGGCAACAGAAGATTATCCTCCTTGCTTTGAGCAAAATGCGCAAGATATGTTGGAGGGCTTCTCTGAAGAATTTCCACATTGGAATGCTAAAGATTCACCGCTGCATGCCAAGGTGGTTAAAAGTCTTTTTAATAAAAAGAAGCCCATGAAGAGGAGAAGCAAGTTACTGCAGAATACGAAGGGGAACGAACCTTCTTATTTAATTAAAACAATACCTACTAAAGGGCGGCGATTAATTAAATTAGAAATATTAGATCTGGAATCAACCAGCAATGATCCATTAATAAAAACACAATATGTGGTAACCGAGCATATTGATCCAATAATGGATCAAGCAGAAAATATTATAACTAATATCTCTAAGAAAATATGTGGTTACAGTTATAGTTTTTAAATAACTATTGCTGACCTAAAACATTTGTAGATGTATATTAAAATTCTCTAATGTGCTAGATGCGTACCTACTATCTTTAGTTACGTGTACACTCACGGAGATACATTATTTCAACAACATTATTCTTCTGAAAAATTATAGTAATGCTTATAAATTTTACTAACTAAGACTTATGTTATTTTAAATAGTTATGTTACTTTAAGTCTTGTATTGTTTTCAATAAATATTATTTAAAAATAAAAAGACGTATGAAAATATTTGTTTTTATTTTAACACCTCTATAATGTAATCAAATATTTTGAAAAACATTCATTCAGAATTACCTCTATAAATAAATCTAAGATAAAATTTATTAGAATTCAAATACATAGTTTAAAATAATGGTAATAAAATTAAAAATATAGTTTTATTTATTAAAGAACGCAGTGTATTACTTTGTTAAAGTAGGGATGCAAGTAATTAAACAATGTTTATTTTTAAGCATCGATTCCTTACTCATATCATTTTTTATTGCACGATTCGAGAGGGGTGAGAGCTCTTTCTTCTCTCTCCATTCTTCTCGATGCTTTAACATTGTGTGTTCTAGACACGTCCAATAACTTAATATAATGAGTGGTAACAGTATCCAAATTCTTCTACTCCTTGCTATTGTTACCGCCGTCGAATGCTTAGTCTATATGGTGGAGTGAGTGCACTTACAAGTAAATATACTGCTAGTTCTCTTATTATTACGAACGCAAAGTGTTATATCCATTTTGTTAAAAGCCACGAATCAAAACGGACAAGTTGCTATGAAGTTCCTCAAACAAAAGGAAACGTTAAAATTAGATTATAATATCTGTCCTGCATCATTATGTGAAGCAAAGCGACATGGCAACTTATTGCCGAGCACTATACGATGTATTGTTTGTGGACCATCAAATTGCGGCAAGACAAACTTAGTAATAGGTTTGTTATTACATGAGAATGGTGCACGTTTTCGTAACTTATATGTATATTCTAAATCATTATACCAACCAAAATATGTGTTCTTAGAAAAAGTATTAGATTTAGTTGCAGACATATCTTATAGTAAATATAACCATAATAATGATATCATAAGCCCACACGAAGCTTTGCCAAACTCCATTATAATATTCGACGACGTAGCTTGTGAAAACCAAAATAGCATTCGGGATTATTTTGCTATGGGTCGACATAAGAATATTGATTGTTTTTACATTAACCAAACATACAGTAAAGTACCTAAACAACTTATAAGGGACAATTCTAACCTCATTATTTTATTTAAACAAGACGATGTAAATTTAAAACACGTTTACGATGAGCATGTAGGTTCAGATATGTCGTGGTCTCAGTTCCGTGAAATGTGCTCAACTATTTGGAATAAACCATTTAATTATGTTGTGATCAATAAAGACTGCGAAAGAAATAAAGGATGTTATAGGATGGCATTCGATACTTTTGTAGTAGTAGATTAATATACATAAGTTATTGTTTCATCAATACACAATCACTATTACTCTGGATTTTGCATTGAACGGAATCCTTGTCAAAATGGAAAAGCAACTTAAAAAACAAATTGTAAAAGCTGCAGCTGCTGTAAAAAGAAAGGTTGAAATGATAAAGGATATGAAAAATACAAATGATGCCACTCTGGAATCCATATTCAAACCTATAACCGATCCACTGAAACAAATAGCCATTAAGAACAATGAAATTTCTCATGAAGATGAGGATGAGTTTGAACATTATACAATAAAAAAAAATAAACATAATGACAGCGAGGCAACAAATTTTTCTGATGACGATTTTAATGAAGAAGAGGAACAACAGTTCTATAAAAAATTTAATTCCGAAAAAACCCTTGTCGTATCACCTTCTGACAACAATAATATGAGTGATGCTTCCTTTAAGTCCTTTCAATCATCACCAAATGTTTCACTTAATAGTTTATCGTGGTGTGCTTCACCCGACGCAAATATCCCTTTTGGAATAAAAAATGAACGAGGAAAACTTATGCTCGGCCAAACACGTGTTTTCGACGACGGAAAAATTATAAAAATTGGAAATCGAAGTTTAAACAAAACTCTTGGATTAAAAGAATTACTATTTGAAAAGACACCAAATTTGGATGTTATCACAGATGAAGATTTGCAAAATTATAAAGAGCTTCTAATAGAAACGAATGCACATAGGCGTAATTGTGATCCACGCAAGCCAATTAATAGTAACAAAGGGTTTAAGTACATGCATATTATTAAACCACTGTTTAAGTTCTCTAGAAATAAGTATGACAGCACAGAAAGTCTTACGGTAGGAAAAGGAATAAATCTTTTAAAAAGTGTAAAGAAAGATATAGATTACGTTTATTGGGATGATCCAAATGAATTAGTAGATCGATTGAAATTACTGTTTGCATCTCGTGATGCTGGCAATACCGGCTTAGATAATGAAATTATTGCGATTATAGAAGAGCTGTACGAAGCAGGCATCATTAAAAACACCAAATATAAGGAACCTAATTTTAAAAAACTGATCAGTAGTTATACAGCAAACACCGCATAGATACGGAAATGAATGTAGATAAATTTGGTCATCACGTTCATAAACGTTTACGATTAGAGGAATATATTGGAAATCTCAACGATACATTAGTGAAGTCAGAAACAGGTGAATATGATTTAAAATCATCAAGATTAAAAGGGCTTATATCGCCAGGCAATGATGACGAAGCCGCCAATAAAGCTTACGTGGATGAAAAGACACACGAACTAAGAACTAATATTTTAAGTGATGTAAATATTCGTTTAAATGATTTTGAAAGTTCAATACTTAATAAGCTAGCCACCTTGTTTTACACAAGGACAGAAATTGATCACATGCTTCAAGAGAAACCAGATAATAATGAGCAAACAAGACATAGTGAATGAGCTTCACAAAGCAGCAAGAAGGAATTTTTCCCGGCGATGTACGATCATAAAAGGAATAGATGATTTATGGCAAGCCGACCTCATAGATTTGCAAAAATATTCACAGTTTAATAAAGGGTATAAATATATTCTTATCGTAATTGACACTTTATCAAAATATGTATGGATCAGACCTTTAAAATCAAAAGCGAAAAATTATGTTACAGATGCAATGCAAAGTATTTTAACTACATCATTACGAAAACCTAAAAATTTGCAAACTGATTTAGGCACAGAATTCTACAATGATAATTTTAAACAATTAATGAAAAAGTATAATATTAATCATTATTCAACATATTCTATTAAAAAAGCATCTATAGTAGAAAGAGTTATAAGAACAATTAAATCTCACCTTTACAAACTATTTAGTTTGAACGGAAATTACCAATGGTATAAAAATATTTTAAAGGACGTTGTAGAACACTACAATAACACTTTGCATAGAATAACAAAATTTAAGCCTGTGGAAGTTAACAAAGTAAATGAGCTTATAGTCAAAGGTTATATTATGAATTCTCAAAAGAATAAAACAAGTCGGGGATATACATTTCGTGTTGGTGATTATGTTCGCATAAGTAGATATAAAGCAGATTTTTACAAAGGCTATACGCCAAACTGGTCCACCGAAATATTTCGTATAGTAAAAGTTAATCACACTAACCCAACAACTTATCAAATAGAGGACAGACGCAATCAAAGAATCCTCGGCTCATTTTATGCATACGAGTTACAAAAAACTAAGTTTCCAGACCTATACCTCATTGAAAAGGTTATAAAAAGAAAAGGAAACAAATTGTTTGTAAAATGGTTAGGATTAAGTAATAGCGAAAATAGTTGGGTTGATAAGAATAAATTGGTTTTATGATATAAAATAGCTCAAGATATCTTTATTGATTCACTTTTTGTTTATCAATGAAGAAAGGAAGTGGTATCATAAACAGCTTAATAAATAAGATTCCGTTTGAGTTACATTTACCGGGCTACCAATATTGCGGACCCGGCACAAAGCTTCAGAAACGATTACTTAAGGGTCAGCGAGGAATTAATAAATTGGATAACGCTTGTATGCACCACGATATTGCTTACATAAACAACGACGCTAACGTAAGGCAAAAAGCTGATCTAGATCTATTAAATATGGCTCAAAGAAGATTGAAATCAAAAGACGCTGGAAAGAAAGAAAAAATTGCTTCATGGATAGTAAAAAATGCTATGAAGGCCAAATTAAGAGCTGGTGCAGGTGCTCGGTCGTTTATGACGGCTGTGAAAAAACTCAAATCTAAATTAAAAAAAATAAAATCTAAAGACACAAATTCTACTATTAAATATGCGGTCGCCGCTGCAAAAAAACTATTTAGAAATAAAAATAAAATGAGTTTACCTCGTTGTATTCCTATTCCAAAATGTGGAGGACTGTTACCGTTAATTCCTATTTTCGCGGGATTATCAGCTTTAGGTTCACTGGCTGGTGGAGCAGCTGGCATAGCAAAAGCGGTTAATGATTCAAAAGCAGCTCAAAAAGCTCTTCAAGAATCGGAACGACATAATAAGATGATGGAGGCGGTTGCTCTCGGAAAAGGATTATATATTAGACCTTATAAAAAGGGTGCAGGTCTATATTTGAAACCCTCAAAAAACTAATAAAGCGGCTACCTAGGCGGGCATTAACTAATTGGGAGATATTAGAACATGCTAGTGATATTCCATTTTTTCGTGGTGTTTTCATGAGGGATACGTTGCCCTCAAAACCTAGGAAGATAGAATGCGGTATTATAAATTTAGATACTTCAAATAACATTGGAACACATTGGGTAGCCTACGTGAAAGAAAATAAGTATGCTGAATATTTTGATAGTTTTGGTAATCTGAAACCTCCGTTAGAACTACTTGATTACTTAAGAAATGTTTCTTTAAATTATAACTATGAGCAATATCAAACATTTGACTCTGTTAATTGCGGCCACCTTTGTATAAAATTTTTAAAGGAGTATTGGAAAACACATTTATATAAAGCTTGAAATAAAATTCTTTATCAGTAGTAAAATGTCTTTCACTGTGTCTATAACTGGAAAAGGATCCTCTCTGATAACAAACTACTCACCTACTTTGGAATTAAGTGGATACTATGAGTGTGGATTGTTGTATTTTTCAACATTTAATTCTATACCCAACATAGATAAAAGAAATAATAAATTCTACTATGACGATAACGAAGTAATCGAAATACCTGAAGGAGCTTATGAACTTCAAGATATCTGTGATTATTTAAAGACATACATTAGAAATGCAATGTTAAAATTAACTTGTAATAATAATACCTTAAAAACTACAATTTTTTGTACTAAAGATGTTCATTTTAACAAAAGTGACTCACTTGGAAGGATTTTAGGTTTTGGTGGAGAAACAATAAAGGCATTAAAAAGGACCGAATCTCTGTATCCTGTCAGTATATTGCCAACAACCATTGTGCGCATCGAATGCGACGTAGTTAGTGGGTCATTCGTGAACGGATCTGCAAGTCATATTATTCACGAGTTTGTTCCTAACGTACCACCTGGTTATCGGATCATTGAAGTGCCGAAAAATCTAATATATTTTCCTGTAAATAAAAGTTCTATAAGTGCAATAACTATACAATTATTAGACGCCGAGAATAAACAAATCAATTTACGAGACGAAGAAGTACAACTGTATCTACATTTTCGTAAAAATGATAAATTTCAATAAAAATCATGACACAGCTTGCATTCAAGTTAGTACTAGAAGATCACCTCATAAAGCACACCGCTTCACATAAAAAAGAAGCTCACCAAAAACAATAAGGAATTTTTGAAGTTGATTGGCTTGTTAAAATGAATATTTTAAATATATCTCAATCAACATCATACGACAATAGTATTGAAAGTTTCGAATATCATTCTTATAAACCGTACGTAACAAGTTGATGAAACAATCAACAAGAATGATGAAATAAGAATACCTATTAATCAACAAGATCTATGTCTGTTACCCTCACTCAGCACTTTGTATATTGAGGGTAAAGCCAATGTTTATAATAGTTCGACTAAAGAAAAAATATCAAATGTGTATTTTATCAACAATCCAATACTATATTTATTTCAAGATATTCGATATGAGTTAAACGGAATAGAAATAGACAAAATAAAAAATGCTGGCATAACTACAACAATAAAATCGTACCTCTCGTTAAATGATAATGAATCTAAATGCTCACGTGTATGGGGATGGTCAACTTCTGGTACAAACAATCTTAACGGAGGAATTTTTTCGGCTCCTGTGCCGTTGAAGAAAATTTTAGGTTTTGCAGAAGATTATGAAAAAGTTATAATTAACTCCAAACATGAATTGGTGCTATTAAGAAGCAATACGAATCTCAATGCTTTGAAATTAAATGTCGGAGAGGTGGTCGAAGATATAACTATTAGCAAAGTTGTTTGGCGAGTTCCGCACGTTAAAGTATCAGATCGTGAAAGAATCAATTTGTTGAAACATCTAGAAAAGGACAGGCCTATTACACTAGCATTTCGAAATTGGGATTTGTATGAATATCCATTATTACCGAAGACACGTAAACACACTTGGTCTATCAAAACTTCGTCACAGATAGAGAAACCAAGATTCGTTATTATAGCCTTGCAAACCAATCGCAAACACAATGCGGAAATGTCAATGGCAGAGTTCGATCACTGCAATGTACGAGATGTAAAAGTATATTTAAATTCATCGTATTACCCTTATGAAGGATTGAATGTCAGTTTCTCAGAGGATAAATTTAATTTATTATACGAACAATATGCAAGATTCCAACAGTCTTATCATGGACGGCGACCAGAGCCGTTGATGAGCTTGAAGGAATTCAGAGACGTTGCCCCATTATTTGTTATTGATTGTTCTCACCAACAAGAAATGATAAAGGGATCAATCGATGTCAGAGTGGAGATTGAAACAGACCAAGAAATCCCGGATCAGACAGCAGCATATTGCTTGATTTTAAATGACTGCATTTTTGAGTACAAACCTCTGAGCAATATTGTGAAGAAAATATCTTAACTAAATAAAGTGCAATCAAAAGGTATTTGAAAGAACAAACTTCAACTTTATGTTAAACAGTGGAATACAACGAAACAATGAGTGCTGATAAGAGTTCGATACTTTTTGTTGATGTTCAAGGATTCAAAGACTGCAAAAATAATTTTATTATTAAGGAATTTGCGTTAGCCACAAAAGAGTTTACGCAAGTCTTTTTAATAAAACCTCCATATTCGTATCTAAAATTATCTGCCGAAGAAAAAAGAGCAGTCAATTGGATTGAACGCAACAGAGGAATATACTGGAGTCAAGGCAATATAGATTTCAGAGAATTTAAGAGATTAATTATTCCAATTTTAAAGGACCAAACCATAATAATGAAAGGTGTTGAAAAGCAAAAATGGATTAAAGATTTGTGTTCTGACTGCTTTTTGATAAATGTTGAAGGCAAAGGTTGTCCTAATTTTGCAACATTGCGCAATAGTTATGCTAAAGGTGGAGCTAACTTCAATTGTATAACTCATAAAAAAGAGTGCGCTCTAAGGAATGTTTTATTCATAAAAAAGTGGTACTTAAGCACATGTAATTTATGACTTCAGTAAATTGTACTTGAATGAAAATTTGTATTTAAAGTATTGTTCTAGTTTAGCTATGATGATATTTGTTACTTGCTTTATAATAAAAAAATATTTTTAACAAAAATTTCTGCGTTTTATTAATGAAAACAAATATGGTGATTCAATATACTCGCATAACTCTTTATTTATCAAAAATTACAATTTAACGGTATGAATAATTTAACCCTGTATAATGTATATTGGGCAATCTCAAACTGTTTTCATCAAATCACCGTAAACGAACGCAGTGAGATTTGCGGAGCGTAGCGGAGCTAGAGCGCAGCGAAGCGTAGCTCAAATCTCACTGCGTTCGTTTGCGGTGTTTTGATGAAAACTGTTTTAGAATGCCCAATATACACCTACTAACTACATAAAGGATCATCGTGTACATACCAATTGCATCTTAATGCCAGAGACGGAGAAACCATTGTAAGATCCAAAGTATTTGGCTGCCAAATATGAGAACCAACTGTAGTAACAGAACCATCATTCAATAAGCACAAATTGTTGTCATTTATAACATCTAAAATTACTTTACCACGTGTATTTGTAGATGTGCATCCCCACATAGTGTGGTGAGCATTGAAATCTCCAGCTAAAAATATAGGTCCAGGTATAGATTTTATAAAATGATCAAGATGTGTATAATTGAAATTACAAGGAGAAGCAGATGTGGGACTGTAAAAACTGACAATAGATAAGGACTCATCACTAAAATTCACTCTTATGGCAATATTTTGCAAGGAATTGTCAAATATAGTTTGTAATTTGTTATAAGCAATATTATTTCTAATTAAAATTGCAACACCATTGTGCCTTGAACCAATATCTAATCTTTCTATTTTATAACCTTTAATATGAATTGTTATAGAACTTTGTAACCAGGTTTCGGATATAATAGCGATGTGTATATCATTATCGTATAGAAATTGTGAAAAAAGATATTTGTGGCTCAGCAAACTCTGAGCATTCCATTGGACAATGTTGAGCTTATCCATTTTTACTCGTTGTTTTAGTTTTGCTGGTATGTAATGTATCTAGTAAGATTGTTTTAATTGATTCAGAAGTAACTGGCTCATCTGTGTTGATTCTCTGAGAGTTTATTTTGACAATTGTTGAGATGATAAGATTTAGAATATGATCGGATTGCAAAAGCTGTTGAATAGTATTATCGGATTTATTTTTGGACAATGCAGGGAAATATTTATTATTGAATACATCAGCATAAGAAGTTTTCTTTTTGTATTTGTTATTTTTTTTTATATATCCTCTTTTCTTTTTGGGCATTCAGCAGAAATGGATATGATTACCATTACAATGCATACATATGGCATATTTCACTGTCTTAGGACACTGTTTGTAGTGGTGATTTTCAGTACATATAGAACATTTTTGAGCATTCTTGCAGTATTTACCTATGTGACCATATCGTAGGCATCTGAGGCACTGACTGACAGGTGGAATATATGGGCTTACCTCGAAGAACCAACTGTTTATGTCAACGCTATTAGGAAGTGTAGGACAGGAAAAGGTAATTGCTACTGTTTGGGTTGGCAGGAGGACAGGAGTATCATCATCATCACGAGCACGGCGCATCAATCGACGCACCGACACTACATCTTTGGAGCTGGAAATGCCAGAATATAGTTTAAAATTTGACATATATGTGGGTACACCGAATAACGCCTGTGACTTCAGTTAATGCTGCGGGTATCGTAGCCTTTAATTCTAGATCTTTTAAAGATTTAATATTATTAAGAGCCATATTAGCCAATCCAGGACGTTCAAAAATTGCCGCTACTTTATATCTATTAATGCGCTTAAAACGCTTAACTCCTTTGTTGTGGCGTTTTAATAGAGAACCTAAAGACATTAGATCACGATCGCCAATAGGTGCAGAATCTTTAAGACTTTCATAAATGACAAGATACTCAAAATTTCCACCAACTTCAGGGTACTGACGAATGTAATTCTCAGTTTTATATGGTTTGTATTTGTCCAAGTTTGAGGAGTCTTCGGAGTCAGATTCTGTGGAGATAGGATCCCCATCTAATTTAGGTCTTTTCCTTTTCCCCATGACTTCTCTCTTATTTACAATGTTTTTTTTTGTCCGTGTGTAGAATTATATACAAAGATTTTACAAATTAAACAAAGAAGAAAAATATAAAAAAAAAACGCACCTTCACAGTTCAAAGGTTCCCGCCCTTTTTTCATGGCGGCTTCAATGACGTCATCTATGACGTCATGACAGATGTCGTGAACGCGCTAACGCTCATGCGGACCGGCTGTTATCGCGATAATATCGATATCATCGTCATGCGGACCGCAACCAATGTCTGAGGCACAGACTAAGTAGGAGATTGGTCTGAGGTTTCGTGTTGTTTGTTCGGTTGGTTGGTTATCATTTCTTTTTCATTAATTAATCTAATTTATTATATATAAACACCTTTTCTACGCATATGTTTAATTTATACCAGTTATGCACTAATTTACTATCGATTGCTAGTAAATACATTTAAGAAGAGACCATGGACTTACATCGGCCTGTAGATCCAAACAAGGTTCGTTACTTATAACTATATATTAATTGTAGATTTTAAGGATTGATATGTTAGCCAGTAGTTTAACTTATTTTGTATTTTACAGACTTATGAGGAATTGACATCAGAAGAGAAATTAAGGTTGGTTTATACCTTTTGAAATAATAACCTATAAATTTCTGCAGCATAATTATAAACTTCTAAGTTTCTTTTTCCGTTTGAAGCACATAATAAATAAATTTACCATAGAAAAACTAACTCATATAACAATTTGATTGCGCTCAATATTTCATTCTCCTTATTCAGCTGAATTTCTTTATTGTTTAACTAGTGAAATGTAAATGCATTTAATTAACATCATTCGAATCATTTGGGAAGAACACAGAATGTTAAGATTACTAAATGATTGAATTAATTACAGGTTTGATCATCAGAAGCTTCATGAGATACATAAGGGCCATGAATCCATGCACACTACAATGGTCCTCATACTTATTGCAACTTTAGTCATATCTCAGATTATAGTAGTTGAATGGAAAAAAAGGCATTATAGATCTTATTCTGTAAGTATTCATACCTTTTTAATTATGTTTGCATGACAATTAGGGCATGTAATATCCAAAGGTTTCATTCCCAATTTTGATTTCCGATATTAGATCTCAATATTGGAATTCTGATATTAATTTCAGAACAAGATATTTATCATAAAGTATGCACATTTTAATAAAATATTTGTAAAGTAAGGTTGGATGCAATAAAAAAAGTATTAAATCACAACTCTTTAATTTGCTTAAATGTATCTGTTATATTAATGTGCGTGTGGTGTGAGAGCTCTTTTTTTAAAAGTTATAATATTTTTACGAAATCAAGGAAGAATTTAGGAAATAATTGTGAAAACAACATGGTGAAGATAAAAAAATTGTGAAATCAATAGGGAGAAAGTTCTGGTCGATTAACTGGAACACTCACTCTGCCAACCAGAGAAAATACGTAACTCCGGTCTCAAAATATATTAGATATAAATGTTCAACATTTTTATGTGGAATAATTGTGTTGAATTTGTGAAACCTATTCACAAATATTCAAGAGATTTTAACGGTTTATTAGGATTTGGCAAAGATTTATTTCGAACACTCAATTCTCTTATGGTGCAGACGGAGTGTTCCAAAACTTACTAACTTTGGCTAAATAAATCGTTAATATTCTTACTCTGTTTTACGAGTATAACGCAGAGTCAATTTGTGAAACAAAAACCTTGACGTAAAACATAATAGTTAGAGATAAAATTAAAAATATACTCTCTTTACAACATCCCGTGCGAGAGCTCCGTATTTTAGATATTATTTACATAACCCGAACTTAAATACAAACGGAGGCCACATCAGAAATTGTGAAAATGTTGTCACTAAAATTTTGACTCATTTTTTATTTCAGAGCTTGTTTAATTTTAACAATAATCAACTTTATTACATTTCTAAGCGAGAAATGCATAGGGTGACCATTTTTTTGGCGGACACCTACCTTTTACCTTTTCATAAGTTTAAAGCGCATGTAAAAAAGACTAATGAGTAAAGGATATTATAAAGTCAATGATTATCTGAATGATGTCAATGCTTGGTCTTAATTGTAGACTTAATTTATAGATATTTAAATGTATAATGTACACTGACACATCTAATCTTGTAATGGAAGTTGAACTCAATCTTTTACTTTGAATTCAGCTTCCAATTGACGACTATGTAACAATACAGGGAGAAAAAAAAAGCGGTTGCTGGTTCTTTCTAGTACAATGTCTCCCGCCGTAGACTTGTGAACCAATGGCGTAGCTTCTTTGACGTTCAAAAGTGATTGTAAAATCCCAATTGAATAAAGAATATTGAATTTGAATCTGTTTTCCCGGATCAGTATAATCTGAACATATGTAAATAAAAAAGCATCTTTTAGGCGAGCATGTACCACCTTAGGCATAAATAATATAAAAAAATTAAAAAGTACAAACAACAATATTTTATTTGATGTATGCATGGTCACCCTAAACAAATTTCTCACATAGAAATGTAATAATGTTGATTATTGTTTAAATTAAACAATCTCAGAAATAAAAAACGTGTCAAAACTTTAGTGACAACATTTTCACAATTTCTGATGTGGCCTCCGTTTGTTTTTAAGTTCAGGTTATGTAAATAAAATCTAAAATACGGAGCTCTCGCACGGGATGTTGAAAAGAAAGTTTTTTTTTCATTTATTCTCTAACTATTATGTTTTACGTTAAGGTTTTTGTTTCACAAATTGACTCTGCGTTATACTCGTAAAACAGAGTAAGCATATTAACGATTTATTTAGCCAAAGTTGATAAGTTTAGGAACACTCCGTCTGCACCATAAGAGAACTGAGTGTTCCAAATAAACCTTTGCCAAATCCTTATAAACCGTTAAAATCTTTTGAATATTTGTGAATAGGTTTCACAAATTCAACACAATTATTCCACATAAAAATGTTGAACATTTATATCTAATATATTTTGAGACCGGAGTTACGTATTTTCTCTGGTTGGCAGAGTGAGTGTTCCAGTTAATCGACCAGAACTTTCTCCCTATTGATTTCACAATTTTTTTATCTTCACCATGTTGTTTTCACAATTATTTCCTAAATTCTTCCTTGAATTCGTAAAAATATTATAACTTTTAAAAAAAGAGCTCTCACACCACACGCACATTTATATTATGTGTTATTTATTAAATCACAGTTGTCTCATAAATATTTTAATTACCTACTAATTAAAGTAATAGGTGGAATCAACATTAATAAGATATCGATCTTGTGTATGTTTTATTACTCTGCCAACTGTGGAGCGATTTTCAAAAATCTTTTTGTATTCAATAGAGTATACTACTGGGGTGTTTCCAAGGTTACCAAAGTCAGGATCTGATGATGGGATTCCATGAAAATCAAGGGAAACCCTTAAATTTGATGTGTGTCCTACATGTTTCAAGTTTTTTCCAAAGCTATTCACATATATGCGTCTGGTAGTCATGAACTGAGCTGATGATGGAAGGATCCTTAACTTTCGGTCTTGAGCTGACCTGATCTGGGGGTCTACTCTATTTCTAAAAAAAATGTTTCCTACCACGGTTCTCTTCCATTTGAATATTCATTCTACTGCAAATAGTTTGACAGATATATTCTCCAAACCTACTCTAATTTACAAAAGTTCGAAACGAAGTATTGAATTTGACAGTTTATTTTTCGGAATTTTAACCTCAAATCAACGAACACAAAAGTGTTACCTTTTGATATTCATAATTGTCCGTATTTATGCAAAATGGAACCACACCACAATTTTCGATTTTTACTTTTTTTGAAGAATACTGAATCAACGCACTCAAAATTTGTTTTACAAAAAAGAACCACATGATTTTTGCCTTGGAAACTTGGTATACTAAAAGCAGAACAGAACCAACAGCGACAATAAACTATACATATAACGCAAAACCGATCCACAACACAATAGGACTCGATTATTCAAACAAATAAACAATATTACTACCAGGGCATTTTATGCAAAACAGATCCACACTTACTTGGAACCATTATACATTACACATATTTCTATGACTAACAATTACTTTTAAAACGCTAAATGGAACCAAGTTTCTCTGGATCAGTTACGCGTATAATAATTCATAATTTAAATACAGTTTTTTTTTTTAAATGGAACCACGTCCATTATGCATATAACGTTTTGAAACCTATCATCGTTCAAAGGTACCAAAATGATATGACTAGTTGCAGTTTATTTCATTGCGTATATAGCTCAGTGTAGAAAAAACTAAAGGTTTTTTTTACTAAATGAACTCTTCACAAACTCTTTTTATTTATATCTTTTCTTTTTGATCTATTCTATATATTATTATTATATTAAGACTTACGACTAGGTATTTTTCACTCCTATTCTAAGGTGAGTTGTGCAACTGAATACATTTAGTCATCTCTTCTTACTTGAAATATTAAATCTGTATCTAATATTAATACATTTTTATACCTAAGGATATTTTCCACTAAAGTGCCGGTGTGCCGAGTTGCGGGAAGACCACGTGGCTCCTCAACAACTTCCAACTTCAAGGAAGACATGATCATCACTAACAAACTCGAGACGGTCGAGACAGGATAAATTGGAATCATTGTCTCGGTCCTCATCAATGAGGTGGGAGCATCAAAGTGCCTTTTGGTGGATGAAGCTAGAATTGGTAGGTACTACTCAGACTGACTGATACGAATCAGATATCCTCCATAGACAGAGACAGCCTGTTCGAGATGCGTTACGGAAGTTCTGCTGCCATTACGTCTGATATAGAAAAGCTCTTCTGCACACACAGAAGTCCGATAGATGTAGTGTACGCCCTCTGAAACATCTACGTACAAACATTTACACATCACGGTAAGTACTGTGGTGACCTCCTTGCGTCTATGACACCGCAATCCACCTTATTGCGTAGATATGGTCGATGGCAAGGAATGTCACCCTTATAAATATAGAATATTCTGGAAGATTAAGGGACGAGCATCAATAGATTTTAGACAGACGATCACCAAGAATAAAACGTGACACATTGTAATGAGAGTTGAGTAGTATAACATATTGATATTATACCTATATGGTTTAAATTAACGTCCTAAGTTCCCAACGATCCCGGAGCGCGCGTAAAGCGCTACAGTACAGAGGTCCATGATATGCAGCATGGCATTGGAGGCGGTACTATGAAGGGGCGACCAAAATATTATCTTCCTTACCTTAAGATAAGAAAAAAAAGTATGGGAGGGATGGGTTTGGCATCGGAGAACAATTCAGACTACTGATGATCCATGAAGCATAGGGACTAACGTGTGAAAAGGTGGTTGTCTTCAGAGGAGCAGAAACGAAGAACCCTGTCCACGATAGTGTCTCACACGCAGTGGTTGCCATAACCAGAAACACGGTATCCTGCACCTATTTCTACGGGGAGCTAAAAGAGGACAACGCAATTAGACCTCTCATTGCCCTTCCCAGCACAACAACAGATGAAGTGGTCATAGAGTATCTACAATGATAAAATAGTGCTAAGAGCACTATCAAGCGCAACGACCTTGGTGTAAGTAAAAAAAGAGTCCCATCAAGTTTTAAAAATAAACAATAACCCTGGAACCCGAAGCGAATACGTTACCTACATGTACCTATATAAATGCATAATCAGGAAAATGTTAGCACAAGTTACTTAGGAAAACTAGTATAATAATAGCTCTCTATGTGTATTATTTTTTTGAGAATTAAAGTTTTATTACCATACAATAAATATATAGTTTTACTTTAAGCTTCAATTGTGGTTCTTTTTTGTATAAGAGAAACCCATAAATTAGTAAACGTTAAAACGAACCACATTCACATTTTTTTAATTATCTAGAAAGTTTTAAGAGTATTCGGAGCATATTTATATACATATATTTAAATAAGTAATATATCAATACCTTCAAATAAAATAAATAGTAATTATACTTCATCTAACAGAGCTGCACATGTTTTTGTAAATCCTTCGATATCTCAGAAGTGTGTGTTTGCTGGGTGGTTCCTTTTTGCGTAAATACGGACAATTATGACTTCTTAAATTAATGTGAAATTGCTGTTGAAATACTTTTGCTTGAAGCTGTTTTGCGTGAGGAGTGTAAAGAGCTAGAAAGACCCGACATAGTTAAATATTATTTGAGAATTAAAATTGATAATTAAGAAGAGCATCGATTTGCCACAGGGTATCTTATCTTAGAAGTGGGGTGGCCCAAGTAGTGAGCCTTTGCACTTCGACCCACTCTGGATCTATTGTGTATCCCCAGGTGTTAGTCCCTAAAGCCATCATCACCTTCGGTCCAGTTCACCATGTCCATGACCTTGATGATGTCCTTTGGTGGCTTGGCCCTGTAATCTTCCGGTTTTGGATAACAAGCAAGTGTTCCATGCTTTCCTCTTTATCCTTGCAGGCCCTACAGATTTTGGAACTGGCTAGTCCCATCCTGGTTAGCATGATCCTAGTGCCAAAATGTCTGGTGAGAGCACTGAGCATTAGGCGGGTCTGGGATCTGCTAGAGCTTAATGCAAATTTGAGCCAGTTGTCAATGCCCATAAAGAGCTTGGCGTGCTTCATTCCATTTTGTTTGGCCTATTCTTCCTGGTGCCTCCTTTGTGATTGAGCTCTTAGACCTGTACTAACTGTTTTTGCGGTATATCCGACAAACGATTCCGGCCCCACAAATTGTGTTTCCGATCCCTTTCTTGCCAGACAGTCAGCCTTTTCGTTACCATCGAAACCCTTATGGCCTGGAATCCAGACTAGACGTGCTACAGGGTAACGGAAATTGTTATTTTAAGCTTAAATCAGTACCTAATCTTCAATATTATTTATATAAAAGCTCAAAATATACCTATTGATAAGTACCAAAAAGAGAGATAACTTAAAAACAAACAACACAACACATAATGCACAGTGTGTTATGAACCATGATTTTGTCTCACCTTGTTTTTTTTTTCGAAAATACAATAGATTTTGCCATATAAAAAATCTGAGTAAAATTCCGGATTTAATATGACTTATAGTTTTAATGAAAAAAATTCCCCTTCCCCGGGTCAAGAAATTCATAAAAAAGTTAATTTAAAAAACAAAGAGTTATTTTAATTCTGATTTTACTGATTAAATAGGCACATGATGATATACATTTGTACAAGTTTTTGTGTATTTTTTATTAATATATAGAAATATATATTTATTTATCATTTTTAGTTTTATTTTTTTTACTCGACAGTAACACTGTATTAGATATCGATTTATATATGAAACGATAGCTCAAACATGCCTTTATCAGTATTAAATAGTATTAAAGATAAAGATAGCCTTTATTTCTAGGATTTTACATTATATAGTATTCAGATGTGTTTTTTTTATTTCCTAGCTTGTCCACTGACATAGGCCTCCTCTAAATTCCTCCACTCACTTCTATTCCTGGCTTTCCTTAACCACAAGAACTTTTTAAAAGGCTTTCGATGTAATCCTTTGGGTTTAAGTCGCAACGTACGTCCATACCGAGCATGGTAATACTACTCTGCAGGTTCAGTCTAGTGCCCTGAAGAGAGGGAAGAGGGAGGAACGGTGACGTTTTTGCTGAGAATGCACACACCTGCGTTTTCTTGGCATTGAAATCAACCAGGTTCTCTGTGCCCCAATTGGATATGCGGCCCAAGATCTGGTCAAGTTCAATGACAAGGTTATCCCGTCTCTCCGGGATGTCTGCTCGTCCAGCCGCCGCGTGTCCGAAATATCCCGCATGCACTGCACTATCATCTGCATAGCAATGAATGCACATAATCTCCTTAGACACAATCTGGAAAAACAGTATTCATTACTTTAACTACTAAGCATTCATATCAACAACCCCATAATAGTATCAAAATCAAAGCTCACTATTGCACATTTTCTAATGCGTCCAACTCATGCTCTTGTTATTCTCTCAAGAGATCTTCATCTGTTCGATACCTTGGTGTTGATGTCGATAGTTGCTTGAATTGGTATAATCATACATATCCAATCCCTTTGTGGCCGAATAAGGAAACTTATATATTCGTTTTTAAAAAATCGAGGAACTCAGCTGACTCCGCGGTTCTCAAAACAGTGTATTGCTCATTGTGTGAGTTAGTATTGTCCTACTGCATTCCGATTTCGGGTGGATGCTCAAAAACTAAATTTATTCACCTAGAGTGGGTACAAAGAGCAGGTTATGTTTCGGAAACCATATAAATACCCGTGATTTATACATTTAAAGATTCTGACGAATTCATATATTTGTTATGAGTGTTATAAAATATGCATATAATTATGACGTAAATCAAATCTTTGTTGGTCATGGGGCGATTTTCGACATTGTCCTTTCATAAAGATCAGTCAAGCCGTTTCGGAGGAGTTTTGTAATAAACACTGCGACACGAGAATTTTATATATTGGATATACACTCGCAAGCAAAAGTTTGGAATCAGTTACTTGAAATTAGTTCCGTGTGATCTTGCTTACTAAATAAATTTTTAATAATCATAAAAATGACATCATGTTAAAGGTGCAACTGTCCACTTTAAATCGATATAAAATTAATTCATATCGAGCCCGTAATTGTGGAGTTATCCCGGATTAAGTGAAGGAGGTAGGAAAACAAGGAAATAGGGAAAAATAATGAATGAATAAAACAACAAAACTATTAAATAAAAATTTTATTTATCTTTAAAAATAAATGTCAATATTTTGTGTTCCCTCCCCTCGCCCTAATAACTGCTCCAAGACGATTCTTCATAGACCTGATCAGCTTCTGAATTGATTCTTGTGGAATACCTTCCCACTCCTCAATCAACGCTGATTTCAGCTCATTCAGACATGAAGGAGCAGGAGTTCTGGAACGAACCTTCCTCTTCAGTTCATCCCACACGTGCTCAATGGGATTCAAGTCAGGGCTGAGCGCTGGCCAGTCCAATGTGGCAAAACCGACTTCTTCGAGGTATTCCGTTGTTACACGGGCAGTGTGACAACGAGCGTTATCGTGCATAAGGAGGAAGTCATCACCGATGTATCCCGCATAGGGAACGACATGTTCCAGGAGAATATCGGAAATGTACCGGTCCGAAGTTAGACCGCCTCCTCGTCCCCCGCCAGGCACGAAAACAAGCTCGGTTTTACCATCGAAGGAAATGCCGGCCCACATCATACAAGAGCCGCCCCCATAAGTCACTGTTTCAGCGACACAGCACTGTGCAAATCGCTCCCCAGGCCGCCTGTAGACCCGTGCTCTTCTGTCGCTACCGTGCAAACACATCCTGCTTTCGTCGGAGAACAGGACTTGCCTCCATTGCTCAACCTCCCAATCAAGATGGGTGCGAGCAAACGGAAGGCGTGCTTGTCGGTGAGCTGCCGTGAGTTTCGGGCCTGTGGCAGGCCTTTTTGGAGTCAGATTCGCTTGCTTGAGTCGTCGACGAACTGTCCACTCGCTGGCTGCTACCCCACGAACATCTCGGAGCTCCTGTTGAACGTCGACACCAGTCAAATGCCGATTTCGGAGAGAGGTTGACACGATAAAACGGTCATCCCTCTCCGATGTGCACCGGCGCCGTCCAGATCTTGATCTCGGGATAAAGCCACCAGTCTCCCGAAAGCGCTTATAAACTTTCGAAACACAGGATTGGCTTATGTGGAGCCGACGAGCGACAACCCGCTGGCTGAGCCCTTCTTGCAATAGGGCTACGATTTGTGCTGCTTCTGTAGGTGTTGTCTCCATTGTCGTACAAGGTAAAGGGTCAAAAGCGGCGGAGATGTGTACCGGTCAACGTGTGAAAGTGGACTGATAAAGAAAATCCGATAACAGGTGCTTTTATAGGGGGTCAATAGGTCGCAACTCGTGACGTATCAAACAATTGAAACACGTCTTTTTCGATACACCTTCACTTAATGCGGAATGGCTCCATAAATACTGGCTTGTTTTAAATGAATTCGGTATCAGTTTAAAAGTAAAGAGTTGAACCTTTAAAATGATGTCATTTTTACGATTATTAAAAAAGTATTAACTACTCAAGATAACGCGCAACCAATTTCAAGTAACTGATTCCAAACTTTTGCTCGCGAGTGTAGAAGATTAGCTATTAAGCAGTAGAAGATTCGTTCTAAAACTAACCTAACCAAGTTTACAAAAGTTCATATTTCTAAATATTTTATTTTTGCTACGATCGTAATGTAATCTTAAGTAAGTGATTCAAATTTCTCCTTCTTCATCATCTATACGAGTATTGTCCACAATACTCACATAACGGTATTAAAATTTTTCCAGGAATATTTACCAAGACAAAATCACCACTGTTGTACTGGGGCTTTAGTGCAACACGGTTCCTTCTTCTGGGTCAGTGTTGTCCCTATTTATATCTTCCTCATTTTTCTTTTCGTCCTCATTGTTTGTTATGGTACTTTTTTGTCTATTTTATTATTATTCCATCAATTCGGGGCTATTTGCGTCACTGCGACCTGCAAAGATCTATTGTCACTAGCCCCAAGTAAGACTTATTAGGCCTTACATGTGCTCCTTTAGCTGGGCACTGTCCAGGAATGATAAGATATTCCCAGCTTGAATTGTTTTTATATCGTCTGGGTCGAGAATGTGTCTCCCCAGTTGTCGGTTTCTCTTGTGAATAAGGGGTTCACAAAAGCACAGGAGGTGCATTGGTGTTTCACGCTCCTGTTCACAGAATCTGCAAGCATCAGTATCTTTTAGTCTCATATTGAACAGATGCCTGTTCAGCTTGCAGTGTCCAGTCAGAGCCCTAATCATCACGCTCAGGTTGCCCCTGTTGAGCTTCAGCAGCTCGTCAGTGCGCTTACGAGAGTATGGTTCGATTAGTGCTTTTGAATGTGTTAACCCAGGCGTTCTTTGCCAGTCCGCTTTTGCCTCTTGCAGGAGGTGGGTTTTTAAGTATTGCATAGCCTGGTTCTTTGAGATACCACAGAAAGGCTCTGGGCCAAATTGTAGTCCTTGGGCCCCAGACCTTGCTAGCTCATCGGCTTTGTCATTACCAATGATTCCAGAATGACCCGGTACCCATTTGAGGGTGATCTTGTTTCGTTGTCCCAGGTCATTTAGTTTTTCCACACAGTCTTTTACTAGCTTCGATTTTATAACGTTGCCGTTTAGTGCTAGTAAAGCTGCCTGACTGTCCGAGTAAATTACTATATTTTGGTTAACGTAGTTTCGCTGGCGGTTGGCTTGTACACATTCAATTATGGCATGAACTTCCGCCTGGAAAATAGTGGCATATTTGCCAAGGTTTACGCTTTTGCTAACCTTGGGCTTGGCAGCATATATGCCACATCCTTCGTTAGGGCCCATTTTGGAGCCATCGGTGAACCACACCAGGCTTCCAACATCTGAGGGATCACTATTAGAGCGTTGAGCCCAGTCCTCCCTTTTAGTCAGTTCTACAGAAAAATTCTTGTGGAAGCTGAATTCTGGAAGCAAGACATCTGATGTCATTGCGAGTAGTGGACATTCAAACACTTTTTGGTGCAAAGACCTCATTGTTTGAGATTTGCAGTGTTTTATGCCAGCGTTAGTCTTGTAGATGCCAGCCTTCATCTCTTTCTCAATAAAGAGGTGGAGAGGTGGGAGGCTGAGAAGTGCATTTAGGGCTATAGCTGGAGTTGATCGAGTAGCACCCGTTGCCATAAGGCACGCAGTGCGCTGCAAGCCTGTCAATTTCTTTATGGCAGTTACTTGCAGTGCTTTTGAACCCCATACCGTGCAGGCGTAGGTTATTGAGGGCCTGACTATGGTGGTGTAGAGCCATAGGGCGATTTTAGGGTTTAACCCCCATCTCGTCCCCGTTAGACGTTGGCATATTTCTAAGGCGGTTTTAGCCTTTTGGATGATGTTTTTGAGATGTGATTCCCAGGTCAGTCTCTTGTCGATGGTTACGCCCAAGTATTTGACTTCTAAGGAGAATGGTATAGTTGTTCCATTAATAGTCAGTTCTAGGAGCTTATCCAGCTTTTTTGTCTATTATGTCTTCCTTATTTTTCCTTTCTTACTCATCCTCTTTTGGTTGTTTGTCTGTTTTGCTTTGGTAAGTTGTGTTTTTTTATTTTTTTATATTAGCTGTGTTTTTCTGTTTTAAATTTTTATATTTCCTCATCTTTTTCTTTCGGACATTTTGTCCATTTTAAATTTTTCTGTTGTCATCAACAATGTTTTCTGTATCATCTTCTTTTTTCACCCTTTCATCGGTATCCTCAGTTTTTGTCTTGCTGTCCTCTTCGCTGTCCGAATTTTTCACTTTGTTTTTGAACAGAGAGGTGGTCTATACTGTTGAATTCACAGTCAGGCTATAAGATTTTTTTTCCGCCGTAGTGCTTGAAAATATGGTGTTTCTGTATGCCAAGAAGCTAATTAAGTCTTTCCAACGTTGTATTAGCTCTTCTTTGAAGTCACATGATGAATAATATGTAACATCTTTAAAATTTGCTACTGAATATTCGTAGCACTCCCATGCTGTGGTGCTGTTGATTTGCTTGGCTTTAATAGCATTCCAAAGTCGTCGTTTGGCCACTGCACCATGTCCGTCCACAGCACATTTAATTTTGCCGTGACTTGTGGCAGAAAAAGCCCAGTCAACCTTTACTTCCCAGTCTTGAACACTAACACTATAATAGACACAGAAGATTGTGTACCTGTTCTTGAATTGGGCGGCACTGCCATCAGAGAAAATTATAAGTTCCTCTAAATCTGGGTGTACCGTCTTTATGTGTTCAATAATTCTACTTAGATAAACCCAAACTGATGTTTTGTCGTGGGAGAGGTCATCGCTCACCGCAACGTAACTGGCCACCTTAATGCGGCTTTCGTAGGGGTCGCCGAGTTTCCCGAGAAATTATGTGGATGGGTCACTAGCTTTCTAGCAGACAGAAGCATTAAGGTCTTGGTTGATGGTGAATGCTCAGACTCACTGTCTGTAAATGCTGGTGTCCCCCAAGGATGAGTGCTTTCACCTACACTATTCCTTCTGCATATCAATGATATGCTGCATATCAGCAGAATTCATTGTTATGCAGACCACAGCACGAAAGACACCTATAACGGCCGTGCGAACTTTTCTCGGGAAAACGTCATTGAGTGCCGGAATAAACTATCTAAAATTGAAACTTCAGAAACTTGAAACTAGAGAAAGTCTCTAACTGGGTCAACTTAATTTAGTCCATTTCAACCCCTCAAAGACACAGGTTTGCGCGTTCACCGCAAAGAAAATGCCATTTGTCGTATCTCCTCGCTTTCAGGGCATTCCCCTAACTGCCTCAGCCAATATTGGGATCCTTGGTGTCGACATATCGAGCGAAGTCCAGTTCCGTGGCCACTTAGAGGGTAAAGCTAAATTAGCTTCTAAGAAGCTTGGTGTGCTCAATAGATCGAGACAGTATTTCACTTCGGCGCACCGCCTTCAGCTTTACAAGGCGCAGGTTCGGCCTCATATGGAATACTGTTCTCATCTTTGGGCTGGGGCACCCCAATACCAACTTCTCCCACTGAACCGCATTCAACGGAGAGCGACTCGAATCGTCGACTGCCAGAAAATTTCAAATCGGCTTGATACCTTGGCGCTGCGTAGAGATGTCGCTTCGCTATGCATCTTCTATCGTATTTATTACGGGGAATGCTCCGAGGAATTGTTCGGACTTATACCTGCCGCCTCTTTCCGCCATCGTTCCACGCGGCAAGAAATCCATGCCCATCACTTAGATGGTTGGCAGTCCACAACTGTGCGTTTTTCTCGAAGTTTCCTGCCTCGCACAGCCATACTTTGGAACGAATTGTCGCCTGCGGTATTTCCGGACCGATCGACCTTCAAACTTTCAAAAAAAGAGCGTATTCCCACCTCAAAGGCCGGCAGCGCACTTGTAACTCCTCTGGGGTTGCGGGTGTCCATGGGCGACGGAAATTACTTACCATCAGGTGATACGTCTGCTCGCTTGCCCCCTATTCCATAAAAAAATAAAAAAAACCTTTTGGCCTTTAAACCATACACAAGTGAATAAAGTTATTTGGGGATGGCGCCAGTCACCAGTGAGCACTTTAAATCTTATCTTGAGAAATAAAAGAAAATATATTTGCATAACTGCTTTGTTCTCTGAGGATTCAAGCCCCGCCTATTTAAAAAAGTTTGACTGTTTTTTTGACGAAGTTTTGAATTTTGGCAATTGCTGCTCAATTTCTTTTTGTAATACCTTTTTTGTGTCCTGAATAATCTGGATCTGAAGCCATCCATTAGTTGATTTTCCCCACTGTTTCCACTGGGTTGGGTTATTCAAATCAACAGTCAGAGTCACAACTTCTCAAACATCATAGCAAAGCTAGCATGCTCCTGTCATATATTTCTCAGTTTGTGTATCACAGCATACCTCTTTCAGTAATTCAGAATAGGTTGTAATTCATAGATCTAATGAATCTTTTAATGCTTTCGTTAAAAATTCAAAATTTGAGTGATACACACGGACGCAGACAATGTGCGGCATTTTGGACATCACCATCACCATCGAAATTTGAAGAAATTTGGTACGTTGTACCTTCACATCAGGGTATTTGGCTTTAAGTAGTTCGTAAACTTCAGCGACGGTCATTACTAAATGTTTTTCGGAGCTAAGTTTCTTGCACACCATCGATATTTTTAATCCTGGCACCTTTTGTTCGTAGTCCGATGGCTCACCACATCAGATTCATGAAAGTATAGGATTAACTAAATGATATCATCTGGTATTGAATCTGATCGGTTACCTATTGAAACGCATAACGTTTTTCGTCATAAACTTAAAATGCATAATGTTAATTGCCATAATCGTCACTTGCCGTAAGTCTTTATATCATAACTTCATAACGCATAATATTATAAGGCCGAAATATGTAAGGCATAACCATAAGTAACAAAAGGCATAATTTATGTTTGCCATAATATTTCAAAGGCATAATATTCAAAAGACATACATTTGAAAAGCATAACTGACAAAATCCATAGCGAACTCATTCACCATAATTTCAAAAAGCAAGCACTTGCTATGCATAACATTAAATTTATTGTCTTATGTTTAAATTATTTACTATTGTTTTCTTTAACTATATTTATTAAGAAATAGTTTAAAAATACTAAATAAAAAAGCTTTAATTTATGATTAATGTTAAGAAATCACGTAACAATATTAATATATTGTTACGTTTGTAGGCTGGGTGTTGTATAGAAAATCGCGAAACACCGACAATTATGAGATAAGATTTAATTAAGCACTAATTAAGTCACTTCACTTAACACTGAAAACCACTATAAGCACTATTGACACACAACACTTCACTATAACACGCTTCCAAGTCGCAGATCGCTTCAAATCACTTTGTATCGCTTGATCCACTCGGTTTGCTATCTTGGAAAGAACTGCCCACGCCCACGCGCTTATACCGGTGTCCCAAAAAATAGTGTCAAGCGGAAGTCCAGACATAGAGCACCTCTTGGGCTATCCGAATCACCCCCATGTATGTTCCGCGATTTTTTGTAGTTTTCGAGTTATGAATTTTTTACTGAAATTTTGAGAATTATTGACCTAAACAACTTTATAAATAAAAAATGTGTAAGACTTTTTTGAGATATTTTTTTTGCAACTCAATTTACATGAATTGTACTTTAATGCCTAAAACATTTGTCTTCGTAACTTTGATGGAGTTTTAAAAATGATGGTACAAAGGGAAAAAATAACGGTCAGTCATGTCTTAAAATTTCAACTTTAAGTTTAAAATCTTAATAAGTAGCTTCATGGCTCCTAAGTAAGTTTTAAAACTGCGCCAGACTCTCAGCTTTCATATTCATTAAAAAAAGTAGTACTTAACGGGCTACTTTTGCTAAAATCGGACTTCAACACAAAGAGGTGGTGGAGGTGGAATCTTAAAATTAGCCATTTGAATACGAAGTTTTTTGGGCATTTTATCATATCTCAAGTTAATTAGTTTGTTAACTAACCAAAATTTACTGCAGGAAAGGAACGCTAAGATTTGGATGTCTTATTATTTCTGTTATTTAAGTTTCATTGCAGTTAGGATGCATTGCATTGCATTACAGTTAGGCCACAAGGGGGTGAGGCAGGG